>OZ014429.1:1450586-1635452 GCA_963966015.1 Aphidecta obliterata | reverse complement strand
GATCGCCTGCAAAAGAAGAAATCTAATATGAGGAAGAAGATTGGAATCATGCATACTTACCTGAATACCCCAAGTCCATCAACGAAGGTGATTAAGGCTGTAAGGGGGATTGCGTCGGAGTTCCGCATTAGACGAAGGGACCCCTCCTTCAGAGAGAAAGTTCATGTCAGGTGTGACTATCTGAAACAGAAGATAAAAGTTTTAGGAAGCCGGATACATCGCTATAACGAAAGGCTTAAACGATATGCAAACAACAGACTGTTTTATAGCAACCAAAAACAGTTCTTCCGAAATTTGGAAGGAAACGAGAATCTTGAATCAGCCAAACTTGAGGTGAAACACGCCCATCAATACTGGTCTAACATCTGGTCAGAGAAAACAGCTCATGATGTGAAAGCGTACTGGATTGAAGAAGCGCGATCTAAGATCCCAAGCGCTCGAATGGCTGACATAGTTGTCGATGTTGCAGATATAGTTGACGCTCTGAGAAAGGCTAAGAACTGGGCAGCTCCGGGGATTGATAAGATCCAGAATTATTGGTGGAAATATTTCACTTCCATACACCAACCTCTGCAAGAATTTTTCCAGGGCGCCTTGTCTGACCCTTCCATAATTCCGGAATTTTTCACCAGAGGCATAACGCACCTAATAGCTAAAGGGGACGATCCCACTAATCACAAAAACTATCGCCCGATCACGGCCCCCACTCCTGGCTTTTGGAGGTGCTGAGGATGCACGGGGTCGCTGGAAATATCATTACGATCTTGAAACATCTCATGAAGACCTGGAGGACAACATTGCTGGTGAAAAGTGGTAGTCGTACAGAGGAGTCAGAGCAGGTTCGCATTTGTCGCGGAATCTTCCAGGGAGACAGCCTCAGCCCTTTATGGTTTTGCCTTGCCCTTAATCCTTTAAGCATGCTCCTCAAGAACACAATATATGGGTACGTTATAGATGAAAGAAGGAAAATAAACATCACACACCATCTATACATGGACGACGAAGTTGTATGCTGCAAATCAGAGTGATCTCAGGGGACTGCTAGAGACAGTACGAGCTTTCAGCGAATCTATTGGTATGCGAATGAGTACTGATAAATGCGCAGTCCTTGAGGTGAGGAGGGGAAAGATACAGAATGCGGGGCAGCAAACAACCCTCATGACCAATCTCACCATACCGAATCTGAACAACGATGATTCGTACAAGTACCTAGGAATTAGGCAGGCGCTTGAATTAAATGTTTCACCAATGAAACAATTTTTCAAAGAAAAATTGCTTGGACGAATAAATTTGCTCCTGAAATCGAGACTCAACTCAAGATCCCTGTTTACCGCCATTAACATATGGGCGATGCCATGTATGACCTATTCATTTGGCGTGTTGACCTGGTCGACGACCGAGCTCCGTGAATTAGATAGAGCTGTGAGATCCGCTCTCACCAGATGTGGAATTCACCATCCTCATTCGTCCACAATCAGACTCTACCTCCGACGACACCAGGGAGGAAGGGGTCTACTCAATATCGAGGCCACTCACCCTAGAGATAATGAAAGCCTGAGGAAACATTTTTATAAAAACACCTCACCTCTTTTCCAGGCTTTGTGTGAAGCTGACGACAACATCTCAGCACTCAATTTGGCTCAACGGAATCAGCAACCCCCTCCCATAAAAACAACTGAAGAACTAACATCGGAATGGAAATCCAAGGCCCTTCATGGCAGGTATTCTGGTCACCTGGAAAATTATAATGTGAGTAGGCTGGAAACAGTAGAGTACTTACGTGCAGGATATCTCTTTCCGGAAACGGAGGGTAGACTCATTGCAATCCAGGACCAGGTGATACCTACCAGAATGTACCTGAAACATATAGCGAAGAAAGATATACCATCTGACCGATGCAGAAAATGTCTCCAAGCTCCCGAATCGATACAGCATATGACAGCTTCATGCTCAATTATGGCACCTAGGGATTATCTCGAGAGACACAACGCCATGGCCAAGTTGTATCATAAGCAGATCGCACTCCGTTTCGGGCTTGTTCATGGTGAGGTTGGACAACATCTGTATCAGCCTCAGACTCTTCTGGAAAATGATCAGTGCAAACTGTACTGGGATGCTACGATGAGCACTGCCCTGGGTGTAGCTCACAATAGACCAGATATTACGGTTTTCGATAAGAAGAAGAATACGTGCCTGCTGCTTGATGTCTCCATACCAGCGGACGAGAACATCGCTAGAGCTTACACCGAAAAGCTCAGCAAGTATGGAGATCAGGCATTCCAACTGAAGGAGCTACACAAACTAAGGTCTATCAGCATTCTCCCTTTGATAATGTCGGTGAATGGACTGATTGAGAGACACCTTGTCGAGAATACCGAACGACTTTGTTTAGACAAGAAATAGGTATCCCATGCGCAGAAGCAGGTCATCCTTCAAACTGTTCGAATATATATATATATATATATAATAATATCACACAGACAGATCGATTGCTCACAACCGACCTGACATCGTCATCTTCGAAAAAGATCCAAAGAAGGTGACGATACTTGACATAACCATACCAGCGGATGATAATGCTGACAAAGCGCGCACTGAAAAAATTGTCAAATATCATGACCTTGCATTTGAGTTGAAGGAAATATACCAGCTCACCTCAACAACAATACTTCCTCTCATCATCACCACCAATGGACTTGTTGAGTGGCATCTGGCGGAGAACACAGAAAAGCTTGGACTTGATGAAAAGCTGATTGAGGCATCACAGAAGGAAGTCATCTTATGGACCACCCGAATAGTTCGAAGTTTCCTCACCACCAGCTGATAAAAGCCTTGATCCAACCGATCCGGCATTATCGATAGCCAAACCCGATATCGGGAAAAAAAAAATATATATAATAATAAATAAGTAATAATTGAGTAACAAGAGTTGTCTAATCTTTGTTATGTCTATGAACCGCAGAAAATACAGTAAAAGTCAAGCTCTTGTCAGGTGCCGACAATAACCGAGCGATCGTTCGGCTCTGGTCGTATTTCAATCCTGAAACTGCTGTAACTGAAATCTTCTGAGGATCCTAACTCCTAACCTAAACTTCTGTCTACTACGTTTGCGTAGTCTGGTTCATAGACAACTAAGTTGTCTATGGTCTGGTTTGCCGTTAGCGATATTCAAAATTTAAAATTATTTATTGAGCAGATTGATTCAGATAGTTTTGTTCCAATAATTGAGTATTTTAAACAGCAATTATAATTGCTAGATTGGCGAATTTTAATAAATTATATGAACGGGGTCGTGGCGCATTGGCTAGTGCATTCGACTTTGGTGCCGGTCTCCTTGAGCGGTCCCGGGTTCGAATCCTCCGGTCGGGAAAGAAATTTTCTGACATGGAGCACGGTTCCACCATTTACTGTTGGGTAAACAATTAACAGTGCTGTGCCTCAGGTGGCGTGAGGACACAGTAACAAAGCCTACACAGAACACAACCGGGTCTCCTAACTCGCACAAGCTCTGAGCTTCTGAGGGGTCTCACAGAGACCTAGGAGAGTCGGGATGTAAACAATATACAACAACATGGAGAAAATGTAAGTGATTTGCTACAAATCAATTTCACCGTAAATTGTCCAATTATGTCCATTATGTGCGAATACTGAAGGTTTTAGGTTTCACAAAGGCCTTGTGGAACATTTGACTCGTAGTCATCAGATAAAAATTATTCAGTCTCATCAGAAATTCCAAAATTTTGATGCTTTCCCAGCCTGGATGAGTTTGGAAAGTAGAGAAGTAGATTAGGCTTGTCATTATACAAAAAAATTACGAAAAGCACTGCCGTGAAGGCAGGAGCTTTTGAGCGCTCGTACATGCACCTTGTAGGTAGATTCGCATTTTCCAGTTTTAGAAATAAATTGAAGGAATTTTCGACAGCTGTCACAAAAATTCTGAAACTTAGGCGAAACTCCAGACTTCATGTCAGTGCTTTAGGTGACCAATTTTTTTTCGATAATTCGCTAGAATTTTCTACGGTATCTATGGTCTTGGTGGCGCGATCTGGACAAAATTTGGCACGTAGTTTGAATTCATTATTCCTAAGCTAGGTGCAAAATTTCATCCCAATCCAATCAGTAGTTTCGAAATTATCAGGAAAAAGATATGTTGAACAGCCATATTTACGGAACCCCTAGTCTAATTTTGCTCATTGATGAACGTGGCCGCGATATTAGCGATCCAAACCCACCCTGAAAATTTCAAGTTCCTAGGCCTTTCCGTTCGAAAGTTATGATTTTCTATGGTTTCTATGGTTCTGGTCATGCGATCTGGACAAAATATTGTTTTATTATATCATTCTCGATTAAAGTACAAAATTTCATATCGATCGAATCCGTAGTTTCGAAATTATCGAGAAAACAAAATTTCAAACGACCGTATTTACGGAACCCCTAGTATAATTCTGCTCATTGATAAACGTGAACGCGACATTTCAGTTCCACACCTATCCTGAAAATTTCAAGTCCGTAGGCCTTTCTGTTCGAAAGTTATGATTTTCTATGGTTCTGGTTATGTGATCAGGAAAAATGTAGCTTGAATATATCATTCTCCATTAGTATACAAAATTTCGTCACGATCGAATCTGTAGTTTTGAAATGATCAAGAAAACTGAATTTCAAACGACCATATTTACGGAACCCCTAGTATAATTTTGCTCATAGATGAACGTGATCACGACATTCGAGATCCACAACTATCCTGAAAATTTCAAGTCCCTAGGCGTTTCCGTTCAAAAGTTACAATCTTCTATGGTTCTGGTGATGCGATCTGGACAAAATTTCACATGTAGCTTGAACACCTCACTCTCCATTCGAGTACATAATTTCATCTCAATCAAATCTGTAGTTTTCAAGTAATCAGGGAAACAAAACTTTGAACGGCCATATTTACGGAACCCCTGGTGGAATTTGGCCCATTAACGAACTTAACCGAGGCATTCGGGAACTGAACCCACACTGAAAATTTCAAATCTCTAGGTTGTTCCGTTCGAGAGTTATCGTGCTTACGGACGGACGGACAGACTCATATTTTCCGACGGATTCGTCATCAGTGAGTGGAACATAGTCGATTGAGACCATTTTCGGATCAAAATTGGAAAAATACAGACATCGTGACGAAATGGTATAGCCCTCGTGTAAGTAGTACGAGCGCTCAAAAATGATAGAATGGGAAAAGGGGTATGGCATATTTATGTAATAGAAGCGACACAAAATGTATTGTAACGAACTGAAGCCAGACCTGTCGCGTCTAGATGTCTCTACACCATTCCCGAATTACGAGAATATTCCGTCCCCTTCCAGAAACATGAAGCGGGGGATATAAAGCGACGTCGGGTCGGCCCGAGCGAGAGGAGTACAGAATTGGACTTGCGTAAAGATAAATGATTGAGTGTTGAAATAAATTAGAATCAGTGAACTGTAAATAAATTATTTAATAAGAAATTGGACTAAATTCATTACAGTATGTAGGTACTCCTGATGAGTACCCTGAAATACCTATATATGAACTTGCATATAATTTCACGTTTTTAAAAGGATGTGCTTCTACATGCAAGGATCGCAAGTGGAAAGCAGGAGGCAGTATTAAAATTAAAGGAATGTGCCCATAAAGAATTGATGTTATCGTTTTGGAAAATGGTTTGTGCTGCTTTGAATATTACATAAATATGAGTTGCAAACGAATTAAATCTTTAACTTTTAGGTGAAGTAAATGTGAAATTCATACATTATATTGAAAAAATCAGGTACTACAACTACTTGTACTATATCATGCATTATGTAATCATCAATAAATCTCCAATTATTTAGTTGCCTCGATTTGTTGTTTATTCATCATTACATTGTAATACAATTATTAAATCACCTTTCCTGTTGAAAGCATTGGGCATTGTTATTGAATGAAGTTGAATCAAAATATTATAGAATGTTTCATTTCATTAGGGAATGCTCTGTGTTATTTCGGTGATATGTGGAAGTTATTTTCCATTTTTCTCTCTGTTTTAGTTGAATTCCATTTGATGATATGTAGAACTCTATCTTTATAATTCCTTGAGATTAATGATCAACAAAAATCCTCCACTAGTTCATAACGATTAATATTTTTAAATCTCCTAAAGGCAATGCCTCGTTCCTAAAGCCAATTTGTGGAAGGACAGTTCATAGATAAAGGAATTCCTTTATCTATGGCCTAGTTGCGGTTCACCGATGGGACTGACAGGGTGACAGGAGCTTGAGCTTTACCAAAGAGTTGTCTAATCTTTGGCTTTACTTTACTTTTACCAAAGAGCAACAACAGTTGTCTAATCTTTGCTTTTACTGTGTCCTGGTCCTGGGATTCAGGAAGGATTGAAAGGGCTAATTTGTTAGATTGATCTCTCTTGTTGGTACTGCTTGGCTATAACTTATAAGAAAGATATTTTTCGTCTGGAATTTTTATAATAACAATATAATAAGTAAAGGAAATAACGATGAAAAATGTGGAAATAAAAGCAGTTATTAATAATAAAGATAAGCTGGAAAAAATTATTAACGGAATGAAATTGGGAGATCCAAAAATAATCAAACAACATGATACATTTTTCAATTCACCAACAGGTATATTGAAAATGAGAAAATTTCAGGTATCTACAAAATAACTCCTTAAATCCATTGATAACCTTAATTGCAAAAATACTTCAAATTTGAGTTGAAGTAACCTATGTATACAATGTTGAAATACTTTTTTAGGATAATCGTGGTGAATTGATATTTTATGAAAGACCTAATACTGAAGGGCCCAAATTATCTACATATGATAAGATGGATTTAACTCAACAAGAATTTGAAAATTTATCTAAAATATTAGATCGATCATTGGGTATATCAGGGGAAGTCAAGAAAATCAGATATTTATACTTGTTAGAACAAACCAGAATTCATGTAGATTATGTGGAAGATTTAGGAAACTTTGTAGAATTGGAAGCAAGTGATATTTAATTAAAATGTTTCAGTTAATTCATTATATTGTTTCAGGTCGTTCTCAAACCTTATCAGTCTACAGAAGAGGGACAAAAGATAGCAGCATCCTTGATGGAAAAATTAGAAATTGATTCAAAAGATTTTATTTCTTGCTCTTACATGGATCTTATAAAAAATAAATAAAATATTGCTTCAGTTTCTTGAATTTATTGCTATCACTGAAGCTCATGAATCAATTTAACAATTTCTTTCGCCATGCCTAGATATTCATGTTCTATCTCTTCCTGGATCACCATTTGATCGAAAATTTCTGTGTTTTTCAAATCATTCATAATTTCAATGTTCTTAATGAACTGGAAAAGACAGCATTTGGGAATAAAATTACTTAAAATAAATTTAATTATATACCTTCTTTGCTTTCAAAACATTTTCATTGAATTCTTTCAAAATATCCATATAATCGTCCTCCAAACTAATATCAAGATCATCAATTTCTTTATGCTTCAATACATCAGAAACGACCTTCGCTGCACAGTTAATCTTTTCCTTCATTCCGGAAAAATCATTCAATTTTTCAAATTCTTTGTCAGAATATTTTTCCCGAGCCGAGTACAACGAAGTATCTTTGTTCTTATTGATTTCTAAAATTTTTAAATTTCCAAAAAGTTTGAAAATGTTCACATCCTTTCGAACAAAAGTGCCCAACATATTAAACGACATTTCATCTGAATGTTCATGGTATTCGTACTTTTTCTTCACGGTATCGAGCATTCTGAATATCCGTTTGAAGATTTGAAGCTGAAAATCAGGTTTGACCATTTGTTGTCAATTACATTGATAATTATAATACCTGAACATGGTAATCTAGGACCACTTCAATGAATTTTTTAGTTTGAGAAGTTGAACAAAATCCATAAGCATTCAAGAAATTTGATAGATCCTCTCTTGTTACTTCCTGTGAACTATCTTCTCCTTGAATCAACTTGTAAAGCCACGACAATAAAAATATTCTATTGGTCTCTCCTAATATTTCTCCAATGTCTGCCCCATATATATTTGGATATTCATATTTTTTCAAACATGTTTCAATGAATAAAAGGTTTTCTTCCATTTTTTCAACTTAAAGTTCGTATTTTTATGGATCACAGAGCATCCGCTGATTCGCTGTACCATAGACGAATGACGAATAACAAACAGGACAACGTATTTGGAAGTTAAAATGCACAATACGTGCCGAAATCTGACCAATGAGAAGAGAGCCTGCTCTTTCATTTTTCTTCTCCTACGTCAGACTTCAACGGCCAACACTACGTGTTACTCCGTGGCTTGACGCACTGAGGCGTCACGTCCTCGCTATACGGGAACATGCCAAAACCAAACTGTCAAAAAAACGTGAACAAAACAGCCAATATGCAGTGGCGAAACAAGATAGTCAGGGGCCCTGGTGCAAAAAAAAATAGGTTGGGCCCCATAATGAATTGTTCAGTGGCAAAATTTTGTATTTTAATGGAGAATGATATATTCAAGCTACATTTTGTCCAGATTGCATGACCAGAACCAAAGAAACCATAGAAAATTATAACTTTCGAACGGAAAGGCTTAGGGACTTGAAATTCTCAGGGTAGTTGTGAATCTCGATGAATGTCGCGGTCACGTTTATCAATGAGCAAAATTAGACTAGGGGTTCCGGAAATATGGCCGTTCAAAATATTTTTTTCCTGATAACTTCGAAACTGCAGTATGGATTGGAATGAAATTTTGCACATAGATGAAAAATAATGTATTCAAACTACGTGCGGAATTTTTCCTAGATCGTATCACCAAGACCATAGATACAGTAGAAAATTCTATCGAATTATCGAAAACAAAATTGGTCACTTGCACTGACGTGAAGTCTGGAGTTTCGACTTTTTTTTACAGCTGTCAAAAATTTCTTCAATTGGTTTCTAAAACTGGAAAATGCGAATCAACCTACAAGGTGCATGAACTAGCGCTCAAAAGCTCCTGCCTTCACGGCAGTGCTTTTTATAATTTTTTCGAACCTTTTTTAGCAATTCAGAATAAAGAACAAAATAATACACAAAAAGAGTACATACGTTAGGTTTTTAGCAATTCAGAATAAGGAACAAAATATTACAAACAAATAATACATCTGCCATTAATGATAAATTTGTTGTTGCAGCGGGGGGTCTGCGGGGGCCTCTTCTACGCCACTGCAAAAGCAGCAAAATTTTTATGAATTTTGGAACCGACGCGACATGATCAGGGATGTGGGCAGGGGAAGTTACTTATTACCTATTGCACGAGCGGCATAATATTTTTGTTCCAATTTTGAACCTTATTTTTCAATTCACAAAAAACAAAATTGCGAGAATTTCGTACTCGCATTCTCGCAGATGAGAGCTAAACAGAAAATAAATGTGCATCTAAATCTGGGACCTAGGTGGCAAGGAAAGCAAGCGGTAACAGATGTTTTTTATGACACCCAGTGCTACGAGCGGCGTAAAAGTACCTACTTGTTAGATATAAGGGAAAAAAGAAATGATGACACAGTACGGAAGCGTAGAAAAATTCATGTTATTTTTGAATAATTCAATATAACATGACTAATATCCTATTGGAAAAATCGATTGAATACATTCTACCTATGTTATATCATAAATTATAATTGGTACAGCGCTGATTTATATATCTTTATATATAAAAATTACGTGTCACGTTGTTTGTCCGGGATGAACTCCTTTAATACTGAACCGATTTCATTCAAATTTTGCACACTGTGTGCAGTTTGATCCAACTTAAATGATAGGATAGTTTATATCTCAATTTACATTTGCAATATTTTTTTATTGCAAATTATTTGTTCATTATAAGTGATGAAGAGTGATAATTATCTACGCGGCAACGTAGGTCTAAAATTGACGGCAGGTTATCGCGTCCCCACTCCGCCCGACCACTCGAAAGAGCGATAACGTGCGAGGAGTGATGCCAAGATTCTGGGTCTTTCTCAAAACTGAAGAAATTTGGAACTGTTTGAGAACTGGGTTAAGACTTTCGAGAACTCAAGGATAGGTTAAGGTTAGGTTATGGTTAATAATAATAATAATTCCATTGGTTTGAATACTTTACGAAAATATAATCAGACGTATACGTTAGCCACAGCAACGCTTGACCGTCTTCTAGTTTCATATAAATCACATAGAGTTTATTTCAAACTTTTCACATGTTAAACTTTTTCAGCTATGTAGTTCAAACGGGGTTTGCTGGTCAGCGCTTGGGGGGCCCCAGTGCACTGCACTGGTTTGCACCTGTGGAGTTACGCCACTGCAAATACGACGGGTTTGGCGTTGAACAGCTGTTACGGCTTGAAGCCCCGCTAATTCCGGTGGGCACCAGGGGAAAGGGGAAGGTAGCGCGAGTGCTTGGCGCTCCGGTACTGGAACGATCAAACATCGGTGTGGAGCAGTGGAGCACTCCCGAGACGCACCGGCTGCGCCCCGGATGGTGGATGGAAAGCACTTAATAGGCGCTTTCATTTAAGGTTTTCGTGCACCGGAGGGCTCGGTTTTTGTTGTTTTTTGCACGCTTCTCGAAGCAAATCGAATGCGCGAATGTCATATTTTTATTTTGGGGGGAGCTCATATAGCTAAATCGAAAGCTACAATTATCAGAGGTGTTTTGCATAGAATAAAATTCTATTCTAAAAGGTGTTTTGTGATCATAACCTTCAAACTACTTGAACAAATATTTTATTTTTGTTTTTCTTTTGTGATCATTATGATCATTTTATTATATCATCATTAGTTGATAATTCAAGGTTGATAGAATAAGAATTTTCAAATTGATAATATTTTCGTTATGAGAAGCCGAAGTAATTCAGGCGTACGCCTAGATTATTATCAGAGAATGGTACAGAAAATAATACTTTCTCATCAGAATCCTGTGACGGGTTTGTTCCCAGCAGGTCCTGAAAAAAATCATGCATGGATTCGAGATAATGTGTATTGCATATTATCAGTTTGGGGCATTTCGATGGCATATAAAAAAACAGCCGATCAAGATGAAGATCGTGCAAAGACATATGAATTGGAACAGACATGTGTTAAATTGATGAGAGGACTTCTTATGGCTATGATGCAGCAAAAAGATAAAGTAGAACGCTTTAAACAAACTCAGAATCCATTAGATTCTTTACATGCTAAATACTCATCACAGACTGGCCAAATTGTTGTAGGAGATAATGAATGGGGACATTTACAGATAGATGCTGTTTCCCTTTACCTCTTGATTTTAGCTCAAATGACTGCATCTGGTTTACAAGTGATTTTCAATTTGGATGAAGTAGCTTTCATACAAAATTTAGTATTTTATATAGAATGTGCTTATTGTACCCCAGATTATGGCATATGGGAAAGGGGTGATAAAACCAATCACGGATTACCTGAATTGAATGCTAGTTCAATTGGAATGGCCAAGGCTGCATTGGAGGCTATGAATGAATTAGATCTTTTCGGAGCAAGAGGTGGACCTTATAGTGTGATACATGTCTTAGCAGATGAAGCTCAAAAGTGTCAAGCAGTATTACAAGTAATAATAAAGTGCTATAAGATTAATTGCTCCCTATAATTTTTCAAAATTTGCAGTCTATGTTACCAAGAGAATCAAGCTCTAAGGAAATTGATTCTGGAATACTTTCTGTCATAAGCTTTCCTGGATTTGCTGTGGATGATCCTATCCTTATTCAACATACCAGAGAAACTGTATTATCAAAGTTGCAAGGTCGTTATGGTTGTAAAAGATTTCTTCGAGATGGTTATAGAACTCCTAAAGAGGTGCTTTACTCTATTTGTATGTATAAAGTAGATGATTTTGATAGAAGAAGACTAACGAATGTGGATCAGCCAAACAACTGCTTAACCACACTGAGTTGAATCATTGATTCTTTCTTGTCAATGTAATTGAAGGGATTCATATGGTGACAAATGAATGGAAAGTTTTCGGTTCACTTATCCAAAAAAATTGGTTCTCTGGACACCTGTTTCTACTATTTAATTGAGATTTTGGACACTCTACTGTAATTACAAATGGAGAACAACTGTAACAGTTCTGTAATATTTTGGAGATATTTGAAAAGAAAATTAAAAAAGGCACTGCTGTGAAGTCAGGAGCTTTTCAGCGCTTGTAAAATCTGAAACAATAGAACGATGCTGACACTTTCAACAACAGAATTGTGGAGAATGAAAAGACGAAGAAAATAAGTGCTAGTGCAACTCAGTTGGGTCATTGTTACCGTAAAAAAGCCAGAAAAACCGTGAAAAGCAGTGTTGTTTCGGAAATTCATAACTCTGCCATTTTCGAAGTTGTAGTGCTGGTTTTCTGGGTGAAAGTAGTGGTTGATAGGTACTTTGAGTGTGCACAACCAGGACGTTGTCTGATAAATAGTTTTTGCAAAATTGAATTATTTTAGGCACTTATTTTTCAAAAGGGCTGGATGCGTCGGAAATTGACCGATTTTAATTTACAAAACGGATTTTGAAAGTAGAAGTATAGTACTACAAATCTTCAATCTTGATTTTTCGACGAAATGTTGCAAAATAGGTGAAAAATGCGTGGAAACATGACCAAAACTGGCCCAGTGCCCCATCAGGGACGAATAGTGGGGGTAGCCGGCCGACGCGGGGAAGTGTATTTACATTTATTCCTCCACTACTTGATTGCAATCGAGCCATCGCCTGGTTTTGGTCATGTTTGCACGTCTTTTTCACCTATTCTGCAACATTTTAACAAAAAATCAAGATTGACGTTTTGTAGTAGGTACTATACTTTTACTTTCAAAATTCGTTTTGTGAATAAAAATCGGACAACTTCCGACGCATCCAGCCCTTCCGGAAAATAGTGCCTAAAATAATTCAAACTGCAATCACGCAAAAACTATTGATCCGACCACTATTAACCACTACTTTCATCCGAAAAACCAGCGCTACAACTTTGAAAATGGCCGAGTTATGAATTTTTGAAATAACCCTGCTTTTTACGGTTTTTCCGGTTTTTCTACGGTAAAAATGACCCAATTGAGTTGCACTAGCACTAATTTTCTTCGTCTTCTCATTCCCCACAATTTTATTGTTGAAAGTGTCAGCATCGTTCTATTGTTCCAGATTTTACAAGCGCCAAACAGCTCCTGACTTCACAGCAGTACTTTTAATAATTTTTTTTTTTAATATCTCCATTTCCATTTCATTTCCGGAATCGCTCCATTGGTTCAGATTTAACGAGCAAAAACACCGTTTTTTTTGGTGTTTTTTCGGAATTACAAGAAGAGTAATCATATTTGAAATTCAAATTGACTATTTTATATGATCAACTTCCGACGAAATGATCTCTTGATGAGCACCTGTCAAAAAAAAGCCTCAGCTGGAAAAACACCCTGTATATATACAATATAGAAAAGATAACATTTCATATTGAAAATCAAGTGTTTAATATTTCAGGATCCAAGGAGATTGTATTATGAACCTTGGGAGTTGAGAATGTTCCAAAATATAGAATGTGAATGGCCATTATTCTTCTGTTATTTGATTATAGATCATTGCTTTCAAGGGAACAAGGAAACTGCTGCAGATTACCTGAAACAGTTGGAAAAGGTAAAATAATGAAAAATTCATAATAAATGAAAAATGAATTTTTATAATTCGATTTCATAGATAATGATCAGAGCAGAAGATGGAATAAAACTAGTGCCAGAATTGTATGCAGTCCCTAATGAATTTGTACATATGGAATATGAAGACCCAGGAACCCAAGAGAGAGTTCCATTGGGTTTATGTCCTTTTCTTTGGGCACAGTCCTTATATATAGTTGGTAAACTTCTTCAAGAGGTAGGAATAGTTTAAAAAACAATCCCCCAAATAGACCAGACAATAGAGCACATAAAGGGTCATTCTGTGACGAAAATCGTAGAAGAAAACCGCAAGTGTGGGGGTACGTAGGGTGGTCCGTGGATGTTTAGTGATATGTTTTCGACTAGCAAATATGGTTACTTTTCTGGGCAGATATATTAAAAACAAAGGATATTTCAGTGGCATATACGACCACGAAGAATTTGGGCACATATATTAAAAACAATAAAAATAGAAGGGATAAATTAAATAAACATGGTGTATGTATATAAATTAACTTGCTTAGATTGCTCATGTTTACATGTTTTTACATAGGACAAACAGGTAGGAATTTCAAAACAAGAGTACTATTACATTGAAACTGTTCTATTAAAAGTAGAGGACATTCGGCATTTGAAAATTAATAATCATGCTTTTGAAGAAGATTTCGAAATTTTGCTTACGGAAAATAAAAGTAGAAAATTGAACCTTTTGGAGAGCCTTGAGATGAATAAACAAAAATCGTCTGTTTTCTTATTGAACAATCAAGTAGACTTGAGCATTTTACCCTTATTGAATCATTTTTGAAGTAAAAAATTTGTCTCTCTTCTAAATTATAAGGAAAAAAAACTAACACCAACAGATCTTCTCACTTAATGGCGGTAATTTAAGCATTATTACATGTCATTACGATATCATTGAGTATTCATCCCGCACAAGGAGTTGCGCATAGGATTCACCATTACCCCCACCTAGTAATAAGATTAGTTTGTATTAGTAGGTAGCTTAACAGTAAAGAGAATTAAGTTAGTTATACCTTCACCACCTGAAGATGATGCTTCGCATTGAAACAGGTGTCGTGGAATTTAACCCAATTTAGTGGAAATCATATTCGTTATTCTATTGTAAGTAAGATAACTTTTCTTGTGATTTCGAAAAAACCTCAAAAAAACGGCGTTTTTTTTGTTTTTTGCTTGTAAAATCTGAACCAATAGAGCGATGCTGACACTTCTACAACAGAATTGTAGAGGATGAGAAGACGAAGAAAATTATGAAATGAATTGATGGCTAGTACAACTCAATCGGGTCATTATTACCGTAGAAAATACGGAGAAACCGTGAAAATCAGCGGTTTTTCAAAAGTTCATAACATAACATAATTTTCGAAGTTGTAGCGCTGGTTTTCTGGATGAAAGCAGTGGTTAATAGGTACTATGAATGTGCACAACCCGGACGTTGTCGGATAAATAGTTTTTGCGTTATTGCGGTTTGAGTCATTTTAGGCACTATTTTCCGGAAGGGCTGGATGCGTCGGAAGTTGTCAGATTTTAATTTACAAGACGGATTTTGAAAGTAGAAGTATTTATAGTACATACTACAAGATGTCAATTTTGATTTTTCGTTAAAATGTTGCGAAGTAGGTGAAAAATACGTGGAAATATGACCAAAACCGGCCCAGCTCTCGATCACCGACGAATAGTAGGGGTAGCCGGCAGACCCGTTGAAGTGCGTATTATAATAGAAGCACGCTGCGGCCGGGTGAGAATCTTCACATTAATACCGCCACTACTCGACCGCAATCGAGCGTTCGGCCGGTTTTGGTAAAGTTTGCACGTTTTTTTCACTTATTTTGCAAAATTTCAAGGAAAAATCAAGATTTAAGATTTGTAGTACTATACTTTCACTTTCAAATTCCGTTTTGTGAATTAAAATCGGACAATTTCCGACGCATCCAGCCCTTCCGGAAAATGGTGCCTAAAAGAATTCAGATCGCAATTTCTCAAAAACTAGTTATCTGACAACGTCCGTATTGTGCACATTTAAAGTACATATTAACCACAACTTTCATCCGGAAAACCAGCGCCTTTACGGTAATAATGACTCGATTGAGTTGCACTACCACTCATTTTCTTCGTCTTCTCGTTGTCTACAATTCTGTCGTTCAAAGTGTCACCATCTGGTTCAGATTTTACAAGCAAAAAACTGAAAACACCGTTTTTTTGGTGTTTTTTCGAAATTACAAGAAAATTTATCATATTTGCGATTCGAAAACATATCACTTTACATCGACGGACCACCCCTCGCCCCCCCTAACACGCGTTTTTTTTCTAATATTTTTGTCACGAAAAAATCTCTATTGCCTGGGGCCTATTGCACCAAAACGCTTTGCAACTTTTCACTTTGCACTATGCATTTTGTCAAATTTAGAAAGTGAGAATTATGTCGCACAACATTTCCCCCAACACCTTGTTCTTTTCATTTCTACTTTCCACTTTTCACTTGACTTTTCACTTTGCACTTTTCAATTCTGAATTCTTTTTGTGCAACGTAATTCATTTGAAAAATGCAAAATGCAAAGTGGAAACTTGCAAAAAAGGTTGGTGGTCTAAAAGGGTGGGCTATCTTTTGCAAACTCGTTTCATGAACAAGAGTTTTAGCCCAAATGTCTGTTATTTTTGAATTTTGAGCAGAGAATGGTTTTTTTCTCAATAACACGAAAAATACATATCCTATCGAATTGCAACTTCGTAGTATCTCAGAAACTATTCGCTATATCCTGCTGAGATTTTGTTTCTACATATGAGGCATCGATTTGAAATTCAGATTTCTAGCTTTTCCATGAGAATTTCTTATTTTCTTCTGATATATCAGTAAAATTCCATCTATTGAAGTTTATAAAATAATATTGACAGTTTTTGTCATACTGACAGTGAAAACTAGAGGCCATTTTGGTACAACAAAAAAATATTGAGTTTTTCTAAAATTTATTGAATATAATTCGGTGATCCCATCTATTGAAGTTTATAAAAACAAAATGACAGTATTTGTCATACTGAAAATGAACATTGAAGTCCGTTTATGTACACACAAAAAATCAGTTTCCTGATATATTTGATATAATTCGGTGATTCCATCTTTTGAAATTTATAAAAATTAAATGGCAGTTCTTGGCCATACTGACAATAGTGGCTTTCCAGCCGCGTGTTACTCCGAGGCTTGACGCACTAGAGCTTCACCCTTCACCCCTCGCTATCACGGGAACATGCCAAGACCAAACTTTCAAAAAAGATACACAAAACAGCAAATATGACAAGTTTGGCGTTGAAAAGTTGTTAGGGTTTGAAGCCCCGCGAATTCGGGTGGTGCACCTGGGGAAAGGGGAGGATAGCGCCAGTGCCTGACGCTCCGGTGTTGGAACGATCAAACTTCGGTGTGGCGCACTCCCGAGGCGCAACTGTTGGACCCCGGACGGTCGCTGGAAAGCACTTGATGCACACTGAAGGCCGTTTTGGAACACAGAAACAAGCACGCGAAAGCTCCGGATCTCACGTCAGCTTTTCGATTTTTTTTTCAATACTTATGCGCTTCACATTTGGACTTTACATTTTAGGACTTCGCGTTTCAGGATATATCGGTTTAACCCGCTTAACTCGAACACTCATTCTAGCGTTCGGAAACTAACCTGACATCTGTGAAAGTAGTCTTGTAACTGATGAAATTAATCCGTTTAGGTTACTTTTCAATGATCGCGCTTACCCTCCCTAAGTTGGAAGCTCTAATATTAGTAGAATGTTGATGATTGGCGATGTATTAATTGGCGATCAAATGAATATAACTATTTGCCCAAATTCCTGTAAAAAGTTTCTTCTTATTAGTAGAATGTTCATAAATAAAACAAATTATCCAGTTCACTAGAAAGTTGAGGTTGACATTGAACCGAAATCAGATGTTAGTGATCTCATTGAACCACAACTGGCTTAGGATCAGTGTTCCAAGGGCTTCAGCCGTAAAGCCTTAATGATTAATAATATGTAATATCCAACTTCCGCTATCAGAAGTAATATTTCCAAAGTGAGTGCTGCATTTTTGAAAATGTGCAAGAGTTGAGTTGAACTTTGTGTCTCCTGCAGTTATAAGAAATGTATAAAGAAAGTTCGTGGAACTGGGAACCTTGTGGTTAATAAAAGGTATGCGAATGAATGTCCTGCAAAATTGAGGTAACAGGATGGCCATTTAACATTCAACAAGCTGAATTTATTTTCTGTTAATAATCGGAAGGTTGATTCTCTTGAACAACAGCAACAATAATTTCAAAATATTCAAACAAATTTTAGAAAGTAACCAACAGATGAGCCACCCAATATTTTTACCCATAATTTAATGCAAAATTTATTCTGGGCAACAATAGTTGAAAATATTTCTAATGAATTTTTTTTGTTAGGGGTTTCTAGCTCCTGGTGAATTGGACCCTCTCAATAGAAGGTTATGTTCCGAAAAAAAACCTGATGTAGTTGTCCAAGTGGTAATACTTGCAGAAGATGATGATATCAGAGATAAACTGGCAGAACATGATATTATTGTCCAAACAATAGCTGAAGTTTCACCCATTGAAGTGCAACCAGCTAGAGTGTTATCACATTTGTATACCTATTTAGGTGAGATTAACCTTCCTTTATCAATATTATGTAGTGGAAAGCCATCATTTTTCAAGGATGGTCAGTTGTCGAGAAACTGCAATTTGGTTAGATGGCAGTTCGTACAAATTTTATGAGTAGTTTTTGAGTTATGTGATATTTTCGTTAACATGCTATTACTACTAAACCCTTCATTGTGTTTGGTCTGACACGTACTTGGCCATTCATCAAAACGCCTCATATGCGCCAGTGTAATGAAAGTGTGACAGAAAAGTAATTGAATTCAATATACTCTTCTCTATGCTAAGTGCTCCTTTTTGTATTTTGTGCTAGCTCAGTCCCAACAACAGGAAATGAAACTATTCCTGGCAGAAAAACACAGATAAGATAAAAAGTGTAGTGATGTACCCTTGAGTCAACAAGAATTCACAGTTAATGTTACCAAAATGTCGAAAATAAAATTTAGAGAGAATAGAACTCTTAAAACTATGAGGCACAAATTTGAGTTCGGTTGAAACCCGGGCTGGACAACACAGCCACAAAAACTTATCTAGTAGATATCTCATCCACTTCAATGCTCTTGACGACTTTCAAAGGGTGGCCGTTCCAGTTTGCAGCAAAGATCACTTTCAGGTCCAGGAGAAATGACGAGTCAATTTGAGGGCTATATCATTTCTTCACGAGGTCTGTATTTTTCAAATTTTGATCCGAAAATGGCCTCAATCGACGAAGTTCGACTCACTGATGACGAATACGTCGAAAAATTCGAGTCTATCTGTCCGGCCGGACGTTTACACGATAACTCTCGAACGGAACAACCCAAGAACTGAAATTTTAAGGGTAGATTCGAATCTCAATTGCCGAGGTTAAGTTCTTTATTGGGCAAAATTCGACCAGGGCTTCCGTAAATATGGCCGTTCGAAATTTTGTTCTCCTGATTACTCCGAAACTACTAATTCGATCGAGGTGAAATTCTGCACACATATGGAGAATGGCGTGTTCAAGCTACATGCAGAATTTTGTCTAAATCGCATAGAAACCATAGAAGTTTATAAGTTTCGAACGGAAAGCCCTAGGTACTTGAAATTTTCAGGGTAGGTTTAGATCTTGAATGTCGCGGCCACGTTCATCAATGAGCAAAATTAGACTAGGGGTTCCGTAAATATGGTCAATTGAAATTTAGTTTTCTTGATAATTCACAAACTACTGATTCGATCTTGACGAAATTTTGTATTTTAATGGAGAATGATATATGAGCTACATTTTGTCCAGATCGCATGACTAGAACCATAGAAACCATTGAGATTATCAAGAAAACTAAATTTCAAACGACCATATTTATGGAACCCCTAGGCCTTGATGAACGTGACCGCGACATTTGAGATCCACACCTATCCTGAAAATTTCAAGTCCCTAGGCCTTTCCGTTCGAATGTTATAAGTTTCTATGGTTTCTATAGTTCTAGAACAAATCTAAAATATCGGGTCGAAACACCGACATTTCGAGCTGAATTCAAGAGTGGAGCAGGTCAGCAGTGCAATAATGGAGGCGTTTGACTCCAGCTGTCCACTCACCAAAGCTCGACCAAGTAAGTATGCTCCTTGGTGGAATGAGAAGCTGTCAAACAAGGAAGACCAAAAGGCCTTTTTTCAAGCTTTTTGCGAAAATATCACTTCTACTCCCACTGCAGCCAGACTTCAGAAAGTCATGGCAGAAGGGGGTACCAACCCCACAATGTCGCTTGAAAAGCCAGACGGGTCATACACTGAGGGAGATGAGGAACGATCAATTCTTCTTCTCAAAACACACTTTCCAGGTAGTGAACCCATAAGTAGTTCTAAAACAGCAATAGGATGCACCAAGGAATCCCGTAAGGAAGATTGGGATATTGCTAGGAAAATAGCAATAGCAGCATACGTACGGGGCAGGACGCTCCACGGAGACTGCTCGGTATCAGCTGACTGAAGGCATCCAGAAGACCCTGAACAATAAAGAAATCGCATTGTGCGCTTTCCTAGACATATCTGGGGCCTTTGACAACACAACACACGTGTCTGTCAGAGAAGGACTTGTAAAGCGAGGAGTGAATTGTACCATCATAAAATGGATGTATGAGGTGTTGTCGACGAGGACAGCTGAGACATTGGTGGTCGATCAGACCATCTCTGTCAAAACCACTCGTGAAACTCCCCAAGGAGGAGTAATATCTCCTCTCCTTCGGAGTCTGGTAGTGGATGAACCACTGCACAGGCTAACGGAGCTTGGCTTCGGATGTATAGGCTATGCCGATGACATAGTCCTAATAGTAAGAGGTAAATTTGAGGGTTCCCTCTGTGATTTGTTACAGAGGGGCCTCAAAATGATCGAGCAGTGGTGCTTCTCAGTGGGGCTCAACATCAATCAAGCCAAGACCACAGTAGTTCCCTTTACTCGGAAAATAAACTCTCCTATGAAATCCATCTCGGTGAATGGAGATAACGTAGAATGGAATTCTGAAGTCAAATATCCGGGAATTACCCTAGACTGTAAGCTAATAAGTAATACTCGACAAGATACAAAGGCTTGCCTGTGTTCGCATCACTGGAGCTATGAGAACGTGCTCGATAAGAGCACTTGAGGTCATCACAGATCTCACCTCTCTACATCTAGTGATCAATAGGGTAGCCCATGAGGCTATTCTAAGAATATCTAGGGAAGGTACAGGAAATGAGAGAATTAAAAGTCAGGGAGCCTGGTCATCTCTAAACAAGTACATTTCATCAGCGGACCTGCCTAGTCTTTATCTTTACATACACTTAAAGCTCTAAGGGCGCATAGAGTCAAAAGAATCAAACCACAGATTAGATTCACGCCTACCGTTTGAAATCGTAAATGGCACGTTAGGATACTGAAAAATCAGACCGCCCAGCGATCGTTCAGTGACCCATAACCCCCGTGTTTTTTACAAGAAGAAACGGGCTTTCCATCGATTTCCAAACGATCCCTCTAGCCCGTCTTGAAGTATTTTAAAAAAATGTTCGGAAATGGCCAAAATCGATGAAAACCATACGAGGAGTCTTTAAGAAATGTTATGCAAATTTTTCCAGTCCCATCTGGAGGAATGAATAAAGTTGGAATCGAATCTTGAAGAACCATAGGTTTACATAGGCTATGTGGCTTTTTCACACTTTTCACCATTTTTGCAAGATATGCTTTTGAATATGGTACTTTCCGTAAATAAAGGTAGAAATGTCAAATATTGCGATATGAACACGCCCATTGGGCGTCTCCTTTTTCGATCAGTCATTTGCAGCTTTCGATATGGCCATCTGAGCAACACCAGTGCACGAAATATTGGAAATATGACATTCGCGCATTCGATTTATTTCGAAAACTTGCACGAAATATAAATTCGCGCATTCGATTTGCTTCGAAAAGAAATGATAAAAGCCCTCCGGAGCACGAAAACCCAAATCGAAAGCTCCTATAATAATATGCCACCCGCCAGTGACAGTGACAACTGACAGTACAGAAAGTCAAACTTATCAAAGGAGTGATATTTACCTTTATTCGAAGTATATTAATAATATATGTTCGAATTTCATTGTAATAGATCGCTAATAGGTCAATTCATCGATCATACCTTAACAATTACAAAGACTTTTCGAACAAAATTGTACCCCGATAATATATGACATCGTGTCGAAGGTATTCGAGAGAAAAAAATTGTCCAGTATGGTCATAATAATATACTGATTCTCAATACCTATATATTATTGTATGTAATATATTCTTAATTGAGAAAAACCAGGAATGGCATTCGTGCCAAGGAACTTAAGCGAAAAAAATTAGAGGAAATTTCAGAGGTGGAAGAAATGCAAGTACATATATCTATTGTACCAGTCAGGTAGCAAGGCAGAATGTCCTATGAAGAGGTGGTTTTGGTGGAGGTTATAGAGGAAGTTTTCACAGAGCAAAAAACAATTTCAACAGTGCACTGGAGAATGAGGAAGGACATGTCTCATTTTTTTTTCACAAGTTGAAACTCACCGAATGGTACGAATGAAAATATATGTTTTGTTGTAGACTGCAGAGTTTAGGTAAAAAAACAGGGAAATCTGGAATTACAGACAGATACCAGAAGAACGGTGACAATCAGAGCTGTATGGAAAATTCACTTCATAAATTAATGTCTGTTGGAAAATTAAAAGAAAATGGTCTACATTATTTAGCTATGCAAAAGTTGGCATAATGGAATGGAGAATGGTGCAGGGAATTCTGAAAGGAAAATTGTATATTGTCAAATTGAAATTAAATAGAAATACATAAGCATGTTTGACCAGTTCCCCGCACCAGGCTTGTGAAGTAGACCCCGGAGAAGTTTGGTATAACGAGGAACCTTATTTAGAAAAAAATTAGACATTTGAATGTACTGCATATAATTTAATCCCGCGAGGAATGAGAAAGTCAAAATTAGATCCTAGATCAGAAAATATGATGATGGTTGAGTATGCCGATAATGGATATAGGTTATGGAACGAACAAGAAGGAAAGAAGATTGTACATGGAAGGAATAAGAAAAAGAGAGGGAAATGAACAACCAGATTATACTCGAGATTATACCCATGACTAACGAGAATGACAAAAATGAACCTGAAAAGATACGAGCAGAGGAAGAAAATGAGAGGAAATAGAGACACCGAAATATATGCAGAACGATAGAACAAGAAGATGATGACATGAATTTTTGCAGCACTTGAACCTCAAAATTTGTTCGCTGAAGTCCTATTCAGGAGCAATTGAGTAAGGTCATGGATGGAAAAGTGTAATTGAGGAAGAGTTAATTGCTTTGGAAGAAAATAAAACCTGAAAATTAGTATCGCCACCAAAAAATGCAGAAATAACTGACTTGAAGTGGTGTATGTTTAGTGGGAAAATAGTGGAAGGACAAGTGAAATAGAAGGCGAGGTATTAAATCAAGAGATTCTGAAAATGAATTAATATTTAGGTTAGGTTAGGTTAAGTTAGGACAAAGTTGAAACAATTCTCGAAATAAATCAATATTTAGGTTAGGTTAGGTTAGAACAGTGTTGAAACAATTCTCGAAATAAATCAATATTTAGGTTAGGTCAGCTTGAGTTAGGACAGTGTTGAAACAATTCTCGAAATGAATCAATATTTAGGTTGCGTTAGGTTGGGTGGAGTTAGGACAGTGTTGAGACAATTCTCAAAATGAATCAATATTTAGGTCTGTGTTAGGTTGGGTGGAGTTAGGGCAGTGTTGAGACAATTCTCAAAATGAATCAATATTTAGGTTGCGTTAGGTTGGGTGGAGTTAGGACAGTGTTGAGACTATTCTCAGAATGAATCAATATTTAGGTTGCGTTAGGTTGGGTGGAGTTAGGACAGTGTTGAGACAATTCTCAAAATGAATCAATATTTAGGTCTGCGTTAGGTTGGGTGGAGTTAGGGCAGTGTTGAGACAATTCTCAAAATGAATCAATATTTAGGTTGCGTTAGGTTGGGTGGAGTTAGGACAGTGTTGAGACTATTCTCAGAATGAATCAATATTTAGGTTGGGTGGAGTTAGGACAGTGTTGAGACAATTCTCAAAATGAATCAATATTTAGGTTGCGTTAGGTTGGGTGGAGTTAGGACAGTGTTGAAACAATTCTCGAAATAAATCAATATTTAGGTTAGGTTAGCTTGAGTTAGGACAGTGTTGAAACAATTCTCGAAATGAATCAATATTTAGGTTGCGTTAGGTTGGGTGGAGTTAGGACAGTGTTGAGACAATTCTCAAAATGAATCAATATTTAGGTCTGTGTTAGGTTGGGTGGAGTTAGGGCAGTGTTGAGACAATTCTCAAAATGAATCAATATTTAGGTTGCGTTAGGTTGGGTGGAGTTAGGACAGTGTTGAGACTATTCTCAGAATGAATCAATATTTAGGTTGCGTTAGGTTGGGTGGAGTTAGGACAGTGTTGAGACAATTCTCAAAATGAATCAATATTTAGGTCTGCGTTAGGTTGGGTGGAGTTAGGGCAGTGTTGAGACAATTCTCAAAATGAATCAATATTTAGGTTGCGTTAGGTTGGGTGGAGTTAGGACAGTGTTGAGACTATTCTCAGAATGAATCAATATTTAGGTTGGGTGGAGTTAGGACAGTGTTGAGACAATTCTCAAAATGAATCAATATTTAGGTTGCGTTAGGTTGGGTGGAGTTAGGACAGTGTTGAAACAATTCTCGAAATAAATCAATATTTAGGTTAGGTTAGCTTGAGTTAGGACAGTGTTGAAACAATTCTCGAAATGAATCAATATTTAGGTTGCGTTAGGTTGGGTGGAGTTAGGACAGTGTTGAGACAATTCTCAAAATGAATCAATATTTAGGTCTGTGTTAGGTTGGGTGGAGTTAGGGCAGTGTTGAGACAATTCTCAAAATGAATCAATATTTAGGTTGCGTTAGGTTGGGTGGAGTTAGGACAGTGTTGAGACTATTCTCAGAATGAATCAATATTTAGGTTGCGTTAGGTTGGGTGGAGTTAGGACAGTGTTGAGACAATTCTCAAAATGAATCAATATTTAGGTCTGCGTTAGGTTGGGTGGAGTTAGGGCAGTGTTGAGACAATTCTCAAAATGAATCAATATTTAGGTTGCGTTAGGTTGGGTGGAGTTAGGACAGTGTTGAGACTATTCTCAGAATGAATCAATATTTAGGTTGGGTGGAGTTAGGACAGTGTTGAGACAATTCTCAAAATGAATCAATATTTAGGTTGCGTTAGGTTGGGTGGAGTTAGGACAGTGTTGAAACAATTCTCGAAATAAATCAATATTTAGGTTAGGTTAGCTTGAGTTAGGACAGTGTTGAAACAATTCTCGAAATGAATCAATATTTAGGTTGCGTTAGGTTGGGTGGAGTTAGGACAGTGTTGAGACAATTCTCAAAATGAATCAATATTTAGGTCTGTGTTAGGTTGGGTGGAGTTAGGGCAGTGTTGAGACAATTCTCAAAATGAATCAATATTTAGGTTGCGTTAGGTTGGGTGGAGTTAGGACAGTGTTGAGACTATTCTCAGAATGAATCAATATTTAGGTTGCGTTAGGTTGGGTGGAGTTAGGACAGTGTTGAGACAATTCTCAAAATGAATCAATATTTAGGTCTGCGTTAGGTTGGGTGTAGTTAGGGCAGTGTTGAGACAATTCTCAAAATGAATCAATATTTAGGTTGCGTTAGGTTGGGTGGAGTTAGGACAGTGTTGAGACTATTCTCAGAATGAATCAATATTTAGGTTGGGTGGAGTTAGGACAGTGTTGAGACAATTCTCAAAATGAATCAATATTTAGGTTGCGTTAGGTTGGGTGGAGTTAGGACAGTGTTGAAACAATTCTCGAAATAAATCAATATTTAGGTTAGGTTAGCTTGAGTTAGGACAGTGTTGAAACAATTCTCGAAATGAATCAATATTTAGGTTGCGTTAGGTTGGGTGGAGTTAGGACAGTGTTGAGACAATTCTCGAAATAAATCAATATTTAGGTTAGGTTAGCTTGAGTTAGGACAGTGTTGAAACAATTCTCGAAATGAATCAATATTTAGGTTGCGTTAGGTTGGGTGGAGTTAGGACAGTGTTGAGACAATTCTCAAAATGAATCAATATTTAGGTCTGTGTTAGGTTGGGTGGAGTTAGGGCAGTGTTGAGACAATTCTCAAAATGAATCAATATTTAGGTTGCGTTAGGTTGGGTGGAGTTAGGACAGTGTTGAGACTATTCTCAGAATGAATCAATATTTAGGTTGCGTTAGGTTGGGTGGAGTTAGGACAGTGTTGAGACAATTCTCAAAATGAATCAATATTTAGGTTGCGTTAGGTTGGGTGGAGTTAGGACAGTGTTGAAACAATTCTCGAAATAAATCAATATTTAGGTTAGGTTAGCTTGAGTTGGGACAGTGTTGAAACAATTCTCGAAATGAATCAATATTTAGGTTGCGTTAGGTTGGGTGGAGTTAGGACAGTGTTGAGACAATTCTCAAAATGAATCAATATTTAGGTTGGGTGGAGTTAGGACAGTGTTGAGACAATTCTCAAAATGAATCAATATTTAGGTTGCGTTAGGTTGGGTGGAGTTAGGACAGTGTTGAAACAATTCTCGAAATAAATCAATATTTAGGTTAGGTTAGCTTGAGTTAGGACAGTGTTGAAACAATTCTCGAAATGAATCAATATTTAGGTTGCGTTAGGTTGGGTGGTGTTAGGACAGTGTTGAGACAATTCTCAAAATGAATCAATATTTAGGTCTGTGTTAGGTTGGGTGGAGTTAGGGCAGTGTTGAGACAATTCTCAAAATGAATCAATATTTAGGTTGCGTTAGGTTGGGTGGAGTTAGGACAGTGTTGAGACTATTCTCAGAATGAATCAATATTTAGGTTGCGTTAGGTTGGGTGGAGTTAGGACAGTGTTGAGACAACTCTCAAAATGAATCAATATTTAGGTCTGCGTTAGGTTGGGTGTAGTTAGGGCAGTGTTGAGACAATTCTCAAAATGAATCAATATTTAGGTTGCGTTAGGTTGGGTGGAGTTAGGACAGTGTTGAGACTATTCTCAGAATGAATCAATATTTAGGTTGGGTGGAGTTAGGACAGTGTTGAGACAATTCTCAAAATGAATCAATATTTAGGTTGCGTTAGGTTGGGTGGAGTTAGGACAGTGTTGAAACAATTCTCGAAATAAATCAATATTTAGGTTAGGTTAGCTTGAGTTAGGACAGTGTTGAAACAATTCTCGAAATGAATCAATATTTAGGTTGCGTTAGGTTGGGTGGAGTTAGGACAGTGTTGAGACAATTCTCAAAATGAATCAATATTTAGGTCTGTGTTAGGTTGGGTGGAGTTAGGGCAGTGTTGAGACAATTCTCAAAATGAATCAATATTTAGGTTGCGTTAGGTTGGGTGGAGTTAGGACAGTGTTGAGACTATTCTCAGAATGAATCAATATTTAGGTTGAGTTAGGTTGGCTGGAGTTAGGACAGGTTTGAGAAAATTCTCAAAATGAATCGATATTTAGGTTGGGTTAGGTTGGCTGGAGTTATGACAGTGTTGAGACATTCTCGAAATGAATCAATATTTAGGTTGGCTGGAGTTGGGACAGTGTTGAGACAATTCTCAGAATGAATCAATATTTAGGTTGAGTTAGGTTGGCTGGAGTTAGGACAGGTTTGAGAAAATTCTCAAAATGAATCGATATTCAGGTTGGGTTAGGTTGGCTGGAGTTATGACAGTGTTGAGACATTCTCGAAAAAATTGATATTTAGGTTAGGTTGGATCTGATCTGATCTGACAGTGTTGAAACAATTCTTGAAATTAATTATCATTTAGGTTAGGTTAGCTTAAGTTATGGCAGTGTTCTAAATAATTCTTGAAATAAATTAATAAATAGGTTGGGTTAAGCAAGATTGAGTAGGGACCGTGTTAAATACAATTTTCATATTGAATTCATGAATACACACTATTGCATGAACCACGCGAACGCGGATATAGAAAAAGAACGGAATCGGGATTGGGGCCGTGAAAATACGATGGTTTTTTTTCCCTCAAAATCGAATAAAATCATATCTATCTTCAATTGTTTTCAAAATAACCGATCAACCGGCAAACCTTTCATTTTAAATCTTAAAAAAAAAATTAATATAATTTCCCCATGTTTAATTTCATTGTTTTCGTTAACAAAATATATTTATTTATCAAGAAATGAGTGTATCTGTATCCACATCACAAAATGAAAGTTAACCTATTTTAATTTTCCTCATTATGTCACCTTCATAATACTATCTTTTTAAATAAAATATAACAATATCCCAACAAATATCATCAACTTCCATAATAGAAATGGAAAATTAATAATACTTTCAATGTGATCCTATTATTACCCTTTCTGTGGATTTATTTTGAAGATCTACTCATTATGTGGATCTGCCTGTTCGTGGATCTACTTTTTATGTTGATCTACCTGTTTGTGGATCTATTTATCATGTGGATCTACTGGTTTACTAGTGATGTTATGATTAAATAAGTAAGCATTGAGAGGAACTTCAACACTATGCTATGTAAAAAGGAAGAATGGGAAAAGGAATACACTTACCAAAACTTCAAAGTGAATACCTATACAGATGGTCTAAAACCACGATAGGGGCCAGCGCTGGAGTATCCGGGGCAAGAACCAAGTGTACACTATCGTTAGGCTCCTACTCGAGTGCCTTTCAGGCAGAAATATTTGCAATCAAAAGATGCATAGATATAAACCTGGCAAGAAACTATCAAGGGTGTGACATTGTGATCCATTCTGATAGTCAAGCGGCTATCAAAGTACTGAACTCCTATATCATCGACTCAAAGCTGATATGGGAGTGCCGGAGGAAACTTAATGAAGTAGGCAAGAACAATAAGGTCTCTTTAGTCTGGGTTCCTGGTCACTCAGGAATCAAAGGAAACGAAGAGGCCAATACACTTGCCAGAAAGGGAGTACAAACGCCACTTACTGGCCCAGAACCTTTCTGTGGCATAGGTAAATGCACCTATAAAAAATTACGAAAAGCACTGCCGTGAAGGCAGGAGCTTTTGAGCGCTCGTACATGCACCTTGTAGGCAGATTCGCATTTTCCAGTTTTAGAAATCAATTGAAGGAATTTTTGACTGCTGTCAAAAAAATTCTGAAACTTAGGCGAAACTCCAGACTTCATGTCGGTGCTTCAGCTGATCAATTTTTTTCCGATAATTCGCTAGAATTTTCCACGGTATCTATGGTCTTGGTGATGCGATCTGGACAAAATTTTGCACGTAGTTTGAATACATTATACCTGAGCTAGGTGCATAATTTCATTCCAATCCGATCGGTAGTTTCGAAACTATCAGGAAAAAAATATTTTGAACGGCCATATTTACGGAACCCCTAGTCTAATTTTGCTCATTGATGAACGTGACCGTGAAATTTGCGATCCAAACCCACCCTGAAAATTTCAAGTTCCTAGGCCTTTCCGTTCAAAAGTTAGAATTTTCTATGGTTTCTATGGTTCTGGTCATGCGATCTGGACAAAATATTGCTTCAATATATCATTCTCGATTAAAATACAAAATTTCATCTCGATCGAATCCGCAGTTTCGAATTTATCGAGAAAACAAAATTTCAAACGACCGTATTTACGGAACCCCTTGTATAATGTTGCTCATAGATGAACGTGATCACGACATTCGAGATCCACACCTATCCTGAAAATTTCAAGTCCCTAGGCGTTTCCGTTCAAAAGTTACAATTTTCTATGGTTTCTATGGTTCTGGTCATGCGATCTGGACAAAATTTCACATGTAGCTTGAACACCTCATTTTCCATTTGAGTGCAAAATTTCATCTCGATCAAATCTGTAGTTTTCAAGTAATCAGGGAAACAAAACTTTGAACGGCCATATTTACGGAACCCCTGGTGGAATTTGGCCCATTAACGAACTTAACCGAGGCATTTGGGATCTGAACCTACACTGAAAATTTCAAGTCTCTAGGTTGATCCGTTCGAGAGTTATCGTGCTGACGGCCGGACGGCCGGACGGACGGACGGACTGACAGACTCGAATTTTCCGACGGATTCGTCATCAGTGAGTCGAACATAGTCGATTGAGACCATTTTCGGCTCAAAATTCGAAAAATACAGACATCGTGACGAAATGATATAGCCCTCGTGTAAGTAGTACGAGCGCTCAAAAAGAGTTTCTGGAGAAGGAAGAGACTGAAAGAGAAGCACTCTGGAGGTACCTTCCAGGAATGGATCACTCCAAAAAGTTCATTCGGAACTGTGAAAGCTCAAGATCCAAAAAGTATTTTGATCTGAGTAAGAATACGTTACGCCTACTCACTGGCTTCCTCACAGGACATTGTCGCCTTAGAAAGCATATGATGAGAATGGGCCTAACACAAAGTGAAATGTAACCCTCCTCCTTACTATTAACTATTTCTATGAACTATGGTTTTAGTCATGGGATCTGGATAAAATGTAGCTTGAATATATCATTCTCCATCAAAATACAAGATTTAGGCCTTTCCGTTCGAGCGTTATAATTTTCTATGGTTTCTATGGTTCTGGTCATGCAATCTGGACAAAATGTAGCTTGAATATATCATTCTCCATCAGAATGCAAAATTTCGTCACGATCGAATCCGTAGTTTGAAATTATCAAAAAAACTAATTTTCGAACGATCATATTTACGGAACCTCCAGTCTAATTAACTAAACGTGATCTCGACATTCGAGATCTAAACCTACCCTAGAACTTTCCGTTCGAAAGTTATAATCTTCCAAGGTTTCTAGGGTTCTGGTCATGTGATCTGGACAAAATTTTGCATACTGCATCTGAGTGCAAAATTTCACCTCGATCGAATCATTATTTTCGAAGTAATCAGGAGAACAAAATTTCGAACGGCCATATTTACGGAATCCCTGGTCGAATTTTGCCTTATAACGAACTCAACCGCGGCATTTGGATTCGAACTTGAACCCTGAAAATTTCAAGTTTCTAGGTCGTTCCATTCGAGAGTTAGCGTGTATACGGACGGACGGACTGTCGAACGGACAGACTCGAATTTTTCGACGAATTCGTCATCAGTGAGAGGAACCTTTTCGAATGAGACCACTTTCGGCTCAAATTTCGAAAAATACAGACACCGTGACGAATTTATATAGCCCTCGTGTAAGTAGAACGAGCACTCAAAAAATTACGAAAAGCACTGCCGTGAAGTCAGGAGCTTCTGAGCGCTCGTACATCCACCTTGTAGGTAGATTCGCATTTTCCAGTTCTAGAAATCAATTGAAGGAATTTTCGACAGCTGTCAAAAAAATTCTCAAACTTAGGCGAAACTCCAGACTTCAGCTGACCAATTTTTTTTCGATAATTCGCTAGAATTTTTTACATTATCTATGGTCTTGGTGATGCGATCTGGACAAAATTGATGATAAGATGATAAGGGTATAACAACTGTTCTGGAAGTACTTCATGAATTGTCGTTTTTGCCGTATTAAGCTGCGCGGCTAATGTTTATTGAAGGAGTGGCAGCTACAGTATCCGAAATATTTTCCTCCAATTGCACCGTACGTACTGTTCTTCTCACACCAGCATCACTACTGTTTTTCGCAAAACATCCTGAAAAATTAAAGAAAGTCAATAATGTTACCTTATCAACTGTCTCTCTTAGACGTTGGTCAAGTCGCTGTAAAGTTTTGTGATTTGGAGTATTGCGATTAGGATATCTTTCTCCATACAACCTTCTTGCTTGCAAAGCATTGCAAGATGAAAGACCGTACATAAGATGCATATCTGCATACTCACTAAATGAGTATTCCATTATATCAGATTAAATTTACCAAGATATTCACAATTCAATAAATCAATATCTAAGTAAGGGATCAACGTGTTAACAATAATGAAAGATGAGAAGATTTAAAATTTACACGTCGATGCAAGTTTTTTCATCACTTCGTAGTTACCTTAGTTACCTTTGTATTCCTCTCCGGTTGATACTAGAGAATCACATTTCATTGTGATGTGATAAGAAACAAATTTTTTCGGATTCAATAACATAAACTAGAACTTTTTTGTCCCTTGGAATATAGAAGAAATAAGAATTCATGGTTCTTTTTTAATATAAATAAAAAAGTTATTCTTTTATTATTTTGTTTTTCGAAAACGGTTTATTTTATCGACAATGAACACGAGTACCTTTTCTTTAGCTTAATGTTCAAGGTATCCAGGTTTGTTTTTTGAGCGCTCGTACTACTTACACGAGGACTTTATCATTTCGTCACGATGTCTGTATTTTTCGAATTTTGAGCCGAAAATGGTCTCAATCGACTATGTTCGACTCACTGATGACGAATCCGTCGGAAAATTCGAGTCTGTCCGTCCGGCCGTCCGTAAGCACGATAACTCTCGAACGGAACAACCTAGAGACTTGAAATTTTCAATGTGGGTTCAGTTCCCGATTGCCTCGGTTAAGTTCGTTAATGGGCCAAATTCCACTAGGGGTTCCGTGAATATGGCCGTTCAAAGTTTTGTTCCCCTGATTACTTGAAAACTACAGATTCGAGATGAAATTGTGCACTCAAATGGAGAATGAGGTGTTCAAGCTACATGTGAAATTTTGTCCAGATCTCATGACCAGAACCATAGAAACCATAGAAAATTGTAACTTTTGAACGGAAACGCCTAGGGACTTGAAATTTTCAGGATAGGTGTGGATCTCGAATGTCGTGATCACGTTCATCTATGAGCAAAATTATACTAGGGATTCCGTAAATATGGTCGTTTGAAATTTAGTTTTCTTGATAATTTCCAAACTACAGATTCGATCGTGACGAAATTCTGTATACTAATGGAAAATGATATATTCAAGCTACATTTCTCTAGATCGCATGACCAGAACCATAGAAAATCATAACTTTCGAACGGAAAGGCCTAGGGACTTGAAATTTTCAGGATAGGTGAAGATCTGAAATGTGGCGTTCACGTTTATCAATGAGCAGAATTATACTAGGGGTTCCGTAAATACGGTCGTTTGAAATTTTGTTTTCTCGATAATTTCGAAACTACGGATTCGATCGAGATGAAATTTTGTATTTTAATCGAGAATGATATATTAAAGCAATATTTTGTCCAAATCGCATGACCAGAACCATAGAAACCACATAAGATTGTAAATTTTGAACGGAAAGGCCTAGGATTTTGAAATTTTCAGGGTGGGTTTGGATCGCGAATATCGCGCTCACGTTCATCAATGAGCGAAATTAGATTGGGGGTTCCGTAAATATGGCCGTTCAAACTATTTTTTTTCCTGATAGTTTCGAAACTACTGATCGGATTGGAATGAAATTTTCCACCTAGCTGAGGAATAATGTTTTCAAACTACGTGCAAAATTTTGTCCAGATCGAATCACCAAGACCATAGATGCCGTAGAAAATTCTAGCGAATTATCGAAAAAAAATTGATCAGCTGAAGCACTGACATGAAGTCTGGAGTTTCGCCTAAGTTTCAGAATTTTTTGACAGCTGTCGAAAATTCCTTCAATTGATTTCTAAAACTGGAAAATGCGAATCTACCTACAAGGTGCATGTACGAGCGCTCAAAAGCTCCTGCCTTCACGGCATTGCTTTTCGTAATTTTTTAAATTCCTTATACAGGGTGTTAAAAATGTAAGCATTAAAATATACAACCTAGTCCGCCCCTGGTAAACTAAACGAGCTAATTTGAATTTAAGGGCAGTATCTTAAGAGGTCCTTAATACTGTTTATCATATCAAATTTTCATTGCGATCCTTAATAATGTACGAGTACTAGCAATATTTTTCTGTATCGAGTTCATAAAATATGGAACAATTCGTCTCGAATGTTTTCATTTAAATTATTAATTCTGGAAAATAGTGATAATTGTTCCTCATAAAAACAACGCAATTACATATTATTGAAAAAGTATTAGTTTTTAGTGATTAGATTATACTTTTATGATGTATTGAAATACCTAAATCAAATTTTCAACAGAGACCCTCTTATAAAAACAAATTTCATATACAGGGTGTTTCACCGGTGATGCGGATCTCAATTACGCTTAAGCAGTATCGGATTTTTTTTCAACGTGGATTCATCAAGGTCAATTGGGGCTATATTGTGAAATTATTTTGAAATTTACAAGGTGTCTTAGGAAAGTGGTAGGCCCAAACATATCCGTACCTCAGAGCAAAAGGGTTTTCGTTTTTTTGGCTCACCTACATTCAAATTTCGTGCTCTATTCAGTGGTCTACCTTCAAGACGATTGGACTTAAAATAACGAAAATAACATAGTATCAAGTCCTTAATCACAAAATGAATCAAACGAAATGTGCAAGTATTTTATGCTCTCCTGTCAATCTGACTATTTTGTGACTTAATACCCTTTTGCTCTGAAGTACGGATATGTGTTTTTTCATAGAACACTCTGTATTTTACTGATTATTTGGAAAGCATGATAAAAATGAGACTGAGTTCATTTTGACGTTTCATATGCATAATATTCCTCGTTTTTGAGATATTTCGCTTTTTTGGAAATTTGAGCATCGCGGAAAAAATTCGATAACTTCGACTTGATTGAATTTGGTGAAATGAGATTTTGGCTGTGAATAATAGAATAACGGAAATGAATACTGTATTTATCATAATCAATCAAAACTCTACTAGTGTTTAAAATGAGACAAAGCATTGACGACATATTGAACTATTATTTCGTACTCATTTCAATGGAAAACCCAATATTTCTATATTCCATAAAATGACCGAAATTTCATTTCGGTAAAATCAGTATGATCATGGTTTGTATAAATTCACTAGATTCAGAGATGAAATATGAGCATATTAAAACTGTCTGATGAGATGAAGAAGTCACAATTGCCTTTTTTTCACATCGCATCATTCTCCTACCAAATATGCAATAAAACCCCTTTGAGATATGCCGCTTGTCCACATCTGCCTCGAAAGTACAAGGTTGCCATTTTTGGAGGCGACAGCGGACGAAGAGTCTCTCAAGGTTATTCTTCCATATATAGCTCGGCACACTAGCGCCAGTGATATACACTCGAACTAAAAGATTGTTCAGTACATAAATGGGGTGCGTTGTGACCTCAAAACGATTTTTTGATATGTTGATCCCTGAAGCATCCTGAATCCAACAAGCTAAAAAACAAGGCGAAACGTTGTCACCTCCGATTTCGGAGGTGACAACGTTATATATGAGGCGACAGCGTTAAATGAGTTACTGTTTTGGAGGTGGTATTGACACTTTATAACTATATATATATATATCATGGTGAGGTTGGACAACATCTGTATCAGCCTCAGACTCTTCTGGAAAATGATCAGTGCAAACTGTACTGGGATGCTACGATGATCACTGCCCTGGGTGTAGCTCACAATAGACCAGATATTACGGTTTTCGATAAGAAGAAGAATACGTGCCTGCTGCTTGATGTCTCCATACCAGCGGACGAGAACATCGCTAAAGCTTACACCGAAAAGCTCAGCAAGTATGGAGATCTGGCATTCCAACTGAAGGAGCTACACAAACTAAGGTCTATCAGCATTCTCCCTTTGATAATGTCGGTGAATGGACTGATTGAGAGACACCTTGTCGAGAATACCGAACGACTTTGTTTAGACAAGAAATTGGTATCCCATGGGCAGAAGCAGGTCATCCTTCAAACTGTTCGAATAGTCAGAAAGTTCTTGCAGAGTCCGTAGCGAGTTACCAACTGCCTTGGTGGATTGTCGCTCGGCAGGCGGTGAATTGAATCCCGAACAACGGTGAGGAAAAAAAAAAATATATATATATATATATATAAATAAGTACCTAGTTTAAAATTTATTTCAGTAAAATGAATTTCCAGTGGCGTCATTTAGAGGGCCGCTAGGAAAAAAAAATGATGGAAACTTGTCATCTTATTTTTTTATGTTTTATCTGAATCCGAGAGATTTTTCACATTTTCCCGGACACATTGTTTATGTCATCAAAAGGAGCAGACAGATCTCTACATCAAATCAACTGTATATAGATGACCTCAAACTGTAGGAGCTAACCCCTATAAACTGAGAAGGATGCTAGCTTTCAGCGAATCGATAGGAATGGAGATGGGAGTCGCGAGGCGTGCCGTGCTTGATGTTCGGAGAGGAAGAATTGAGAATACAGAGGAGTGAGTAATATTGACGAAGAACGTTATAATACCTCTTTCGTATAAAGAAGTTCCATACCAATACTTAGGGATAAAAAAAGCACTGGAGATTCAGGAAATGAAAGAATCATTTAGGTAGAAGCTCTTACGCAGGATTGGTTTGCTCCTCAGAGCCAAATTGAACTCGAAATCCCTCTTCACGGCCATTAATATCTCGGTGATCCCAAGCATGGCGTATTCCTTCGGTGTCATTAACTGGTCGACGACTGAGCTTTGCGGTTCAGACAAGGATGTAAGATCTATAATAACTCAATAAGGTGTACACCAACCCCATTCCTCGACGCTGATGCTATACCTTCAAAGACACCAGTGCCAAGAGCGCCATTAAGCTTGGAAGACATCCATTGGAAGGAAGTGAGTGACCTGAGGCAGCATTTCCTGAAGAGGACCTCGCCTCTGTTCAGTGTGATCCCTGGAGCAGAGCACCAGGTCTCGACCTTCTGTGTGGATGAACGCATAGAGGAATAGAGCGCCAAGGCCCTGCACGGCAGATACCCAAGTCAGTAAAGTCAGTAAAGAAGTACATAAAGTGGAATTTCTTACTTACCTGCGTACGGGATACCTGTTCCCGGAGAAGGAAGAACGAATTTTGGCGATCCAAGATCAGGTGGTGCCTACCCGGATGTACAGAGTGATTGTTTATATTTTACTCAATAGCGTTCTCAGTTAATATTGGTCCTACTAAAACGTTTAAATGGGCAAATATGAAGTATTTTTTATGGGCATTCAGAATTCAGTACTAGAAAATGCAGAAAAGCATTGTAAACCTAAAAATTGTATGTAAACGGGTATTTTTTGTATGGAACACCCTGTATTTTATCTTTCTAATCGGTGGAGCTCTTTCTTCCTATTTCAAATATATATATATATATATTATATGGGTAATAGGGCCCCATACACCAGCGGAATATCTGTCATATCTGATACGTAGTGAGCCAAATTCGTACATGTATCAGTGCGTTAATGGTATCAAATCCGTCCGTTATTGTTATATTATTAAAATCCAACATCTGGATATGTCGAATCATATCTCAAAGTATCAGAACTGTACGGATAATCCGCCCGTGTATGAGGCCGTATTAAAATACAAAATGTCGTCACGATCGAATCCGTAGTTTTGAAATGATCAATAAAACCAAATTTCAAACGACCATATTCACGGAACCCCTAGTCTAATTCTGCTCATTGATGAACGTGACCGCGACATTCGAGATCCACACCTATCCTGAGAATTTCGAGTCCCTAGGCCTTTCCATTCGAAAGTTATAATTTTCTATGGTTTCTATGGTTCTGGTCGTGCTATATGGGTAAAATGTAGCTTGAATATATCAATATCAATCTCAATTAAAATACGTAGCTTTGGAATTATCGAGAAAACTAAATTTGGAACGGCCATATTTACGGAACCCCTTCAAGATCTTAACCTACCCTGAAAATTTCAAGTCCCTAGGCCTTTCCGTTCGAAACTTATAATTTTCTATGGTTCTGGTTCTAGACAAAACTTCGCATTTATCTTGAATACGTCATTCTCCATGTGAGTGCAAAATATCACTATTTCACTTTTCATTATTATTAGTAACCTAAACCTAACCTAGTCTTACCTAACCTAACCCTTACCTAACCCTAACCTAACCCTATTATTATTATTATTTGAACTGGGGTCGTTATGGCTCGGTTAGCCTTCCGGGAACTACGACCACATGGATCTTTAGTTCTCTACATACTTATTCATACAAAACCAAGGAGGTTTTGATGGTTTCGACGAAAGCGACGGCATCCTTAGAAGCCTCAGCTGTTACCTCGCGAGTATCCAGGACTGGCTTCCCCATATGAATGGTTCTTAAGCCAGCCAACTCTGGACATTTGCATACCAGGTGTTCAGCTGTTTTTGCTTCTGATCCACAGAGCCTGCAGGTCTCATCTGCCGACTCTCCTATGCGGTACAAAAGGTATTTGTACCGACAGTGACCCGTTAGCAGTCCCATCATTACCCGGAGTCCAGCTCTTGGCAGCTTCAGGAGCCTCTTGGTGTAGGTCGGTGCAAGCACCCCAAGTTTTTTTGCCTGAGCAAATCTAGGATTGTCCCTCAAGAGGGTTATTCTGTTATCCAACTCCCATTGCTGGACCGCTGCCTTATATTGGTCTTTTCCAAGCCCACAGAAAGGCCCAGGTCCAACAGATGTTGACATTGATGCTCTTTTCGCAAGTTCATCGGCTCTTTCATTTCCTTCAATACCATAACACCCTGGTGCCCATAGTAGAGTCAATTTATTGCCTCTGGCCAGTTGCTTTATGGTATTAAGGCATTCCCATGACAGCAGGCATCCCTGGCTGTGATTCCAGGGACCTCAGCGTGGCATTTTAAAACACTCTTGAGCACAGTTGCAGACAGCCATTATCTCGGTCTATACAGGGTGTCCGAGAAAATGTGGGAAATCTCTCGGATTCAGATAAAACATAGAAAAATAAGATGACAAGTTCCCATAATTTTTTTTCCTAGCGGCCCTCCCTACGGAGATACGGCCTCCTAAATGACACCACTGGAAATTCATTTTACTGGAATAAATTTTAAACTTAAATTGTGGCTGATGTACTCGCAAGAATATTGAACTCTTTAGCGATGTCTCCTTTTTCTGTTTTCCGATTCTCGTCCACACATTCAATAATTTTCCTGTTTTTCTGTGATGGTTGAAGAACACTTTCGTTTTTAAGCCATCGTAATTTCTAAATCGTTTATAGTGACAAACACCAGTGTTTGCATCGAACAGTTTTACGTGTCTTAACCTGCCGAAACATGCATTCTGGTTGTTATTACCCAATAATTGTGTACTTTTGATTGGAAGAATTCGTCATATAGGGGTTGTGAGTTGAAAAATTCTTTAAATGGAGGTGAATGATAATTTTTTTTTTGGTAGAACATAGATAGTATAGCAAGGAGTAAATTATTTAAATTTGAAGAAAAAAAAACGAAGGGTTTACAATTTTTTTTAATAAATTTGTTAATGATGTGTTTGTCCACCGTGATTATCTATACACTCCCAACACATCTTGGCATTGATGCAAGAAGATGGTCTATTTCTTCTTGAGGGATACTATCCCAAGCTACCTGTAGTTCATGTCTCAGAGCCGCTAACGTGCGTGGGGGCTGGGCTAAATTTCCAAGCCTTCTGCCCATGATGTCCTAAACATGCTCTATGGGCGGAAGATCGGGGGATCTGGGCGGCCATGGCAAAAGATTCACATGGGTCGCTTCAAAAAAGTTCAAACTAACTCTGGCAACATGAGGTCGAGCATTATCTTGCTGAAATATATGATTCTCGAGCCGGTTAAGGTAAGGGAGAACATATGGCTATTTCTTGAAGGTAACGCAGCGCTGTCATGTTACCTCGAATAAAGACTAAACGTGACCTACTTGCATGTCCATACCATAACGCCTACTGTCTGGTGTACATGACGCTCAATATCAAACTGAGGTTCACGTCTAACCCTTCTTCGGACGTCATGTGCACCCAAGGAGAATCGAGATTCATCAGAAAAGACGACCTGATGCCATTCCACATTCCAATGTTGACGTTCTCTGCACCACTCGAAATGACAACCCCGCCTCCCGTAGACCAATAATTCGACCTGTTTCAAATTCACTTAGCTGGCGATAAATTCTGCGTACACGTGCTCTAGGCATTTTAACAACCACTGAATATCGACTTTGAATCTCCTCAAACAGCTGGTTTGTTGTAAAATTTAAAAAATTTGCGAAAAACAACTATAAAATTCAAGTAACAAAAAATGTTTACATGAAAAAACCTTCACGATTTTTTTCTCCAAATTTTAATCATTTACTCCTTGCTATACTATCTATGTTTTACCAAAGATAATTTCAAATTTAAACAGGTCCTTCTGGGTGTTGCAGTTTCTTTGTCAGTTAGTATATTCGTTAAATCGAGAAATTCGTTATATTGAGGGTCGTTATATCAAGGTTACACCGGAATTCATCTGTGAAGAAATAAAGCGCTTAATAGGGCACAATACACGGACGGATTATCCGTACAGTTCTGATACGTAGAGATTCGATTTGACAGATCCAGATGTGAGATTTTACACCAAAAACGGACGGATTCGATACCATACACGCACAGATAAATGTACGAATTTGGCTCGCCACGTATCAGATATGACAGACAATGCGCCCGTGTATGTCGCCCTAATGTAAGTAGAAATTGAAGCAAACGAAATCAACGACTGCTATGAATTGGGGACAGAAGAAAAGGCTCCCATTAAATTGGAATTAATATCCTACCGTAAGAAGAAGGAAATATTATCAAACGCAAGAGTATTAAAGGGATCCTATTTAAGTATAGCACATGATTTGACAGGAAGAAGCACGAACGCCACAAACAACATTGGAGAAAAGATAACACCATCTCGAAAAGGCTACACTAAGAGCTACGCAGGATCAATTCAATCTTAGGAATAAGGCGCTAAAAAAAGGAAAAAGGTATTAATTGCAAATAACCCTCCCTAAAATCTAAAATTGAACTTGTCGATGACATAACCTTCAATTTAGTCAAGGTTTGAAATCTTTCAAAATAAATCCGGTTATATTAAAGATAAAGAATATCTCGCACCGCGCATATATGCGAAGATTCCTGAAGATCTGAAAATAATCAAAAATTATAAACAATTCAAAAACCAAATCATATTTTGGATGATACAAAAAGGTCGCAGATATGTGGAAATGTTTTCAAACCAAGACTAGCAAATAAATAAATATATAAATAAAGAAATAAATAAATTCATAACTCACCTGCTTCAACACTAGATAACATGCGAATAAAGAAATATATGAATGGGTAAATAAAGGCCCCGATTTGTTTTGACATTAGGCTATAGGCTCATATGCAAATAAATAAATATAAAAGTCAGGGGCGGCTCGTGAGGCTCAAATGCGGGTAGGCGACAAACAGATTCTCAATTACGTATTTATGAAATTATCCAGAAATATCCTTTTTCATATCTTTCCCTCAACTCCAGTGATAAAGATGGCTCCAAGCTGAGCAAGTGCTGCATTTAGTCGCTAGTGCAATGATATAGTTACTTGCTTTAGCTACTTGACACGTGTAAAGAGGGTCTAAGGAATTATATCATGTGTTCAATGAACTAATAGTACTTCTGATTCGCTCGAAGCTCGAAGCTGACGTCATGCGCGCGGCCCACTAAAATAAGGAAAGTTAATAGTATACCTGTGTTCTTATATCATGTGTAGTATTAGTGGCGGCTCGTGAGCTCACAATCAGAGGAGGCCAAGCAAAAATACAGGGTGTTTCATAATATATGCGCAGGATTTCAGGATGTGATAGCTCGTCTAAAAGTATGAAAAAAAGTTTTTATTAACTTAACCTCTAAAATGCACCATTTTCGAGATATAGGGTGTTGAAATTGAAGGGTTTTTACCGAAACCTTTTATCGTACAGAAAACGCTTTCGTAAGCATTTTCCAATCATAATAAGCAATTTTTTGTGCGGAATTTTTTTTTGTCCCAATTGGTGAAGGTTTATCGAGTTTTCCGAATAATTTGAATTTAATTGATGCCCCTAAGTAAGATTTTCATCTGCTATGTCTTTCAATAAACCTCTGTAAATTTTTTAAATCCGAATACCCTAATTTTGACCACACATTGTTTTCTGAATCTTCGGAAAAAAGTAAGCAAAACCAAAAAAATAATTTATTTTGAACTGTACTTCCTGTCAGCAACTCGTATTTGTTGTACCATTGAACGCAGAAGGAACGATTATGTTTGGAATTGACAATTAAATTTTGCATAGCAGGCTGAGGTGTCAATATAGTTTAAGTAATAAAAATTTTGTCGTCGTAAGGCATTTGACTGAACTTTTTCTTCAGAATAAAATCAACAATAGAACAATATCTTCAGTTATTCTAAGTTCCCCACTGACATTATTATTTTCATTTCTGGTTTCCGTTGCCATTTTTCTCGATAAAATATATGAATCTAAATAGCCATCCTTCCTCACCTACAAACTTCGCCAAACTGATAGTCTGTACATAGTATAGTACATACATTTAATATATATTATACATAATATATTATTATGAAGGTATAGAATAGTGATACCAAAGATTAAACAACTTGTTGTTACTCTTTGGTGATGCCGATCGTTCATCGTTCATATTCGGGCCGATCGGGCTAAACGAATATACTGGAGACCGGGCCTCCGTCACGTGGTTTACAGCTCGAATTTTGACTGGCCCCTGATTTGGTGCTTTGTAGCGTAGGTATCTCGACTTGGAGGTTGAAGGAGCTCGGCCTCCGGTTCTGACCTCTGCTGTGTTGTATTCTTTAACGCATCGCATGCCTGACGTAGTATTGATTGCGATGCGCAATCTTCTCAGTTTTGAAGTCTGTTGCGGAAGATGAATAAATGTGATGAAATATTGGGGTAAAAATATCCAGAAATTTGAATATTCTATTGATTTAGGTTAACATAATATAGTTGAACTTGAACTAAGAATTAAATACAATGCAGTAAAATTTGGGGAGGCCCGGCCTCCTCTGCCTCCTCTGAGCGGCCGCCACTGTGTAGGAATGATTCAAGGAAACCAATCGCATGAATATTGGACAACGAATATAGCATAATGTCAGTCATTTTTATTACTGACATTAGGGAACTTTACACTTACGCTCCGGTCGCGCGCGAAAATCGCGAGTGATTTTCGCGCGCGACTGGAGCGTGTAAATTTTTTTTTGCAACGTTTTTTCGCACAGTCCTGGCTTGTGCTTTGGACCGCCCAAATTGAAATCACACAACAAACGCGAGAGGTTGGCTACATACCTACTGACGAATTCTAAATACCTACCTCACTTTCAAAATCCCGCGCGAAAACACAAACTCCCTTTATAGAAACGACACAGGCTTATCGCTGGCGAAAGTATGTGCGAATTTTTATATGCTCCAGTCGCTCCAGTCAAATTATTTCCGGAAATTTTTTATCGCTCATGAATATTTTCAGAAAATTATCCCTCGTCTTCGACTCGGGATAATTTTCAAAATATTCATGAGCTCGAAAAAATTTCCGGAAATAATTTGACCTCTAGTGGTATTACTAGTGACAATTCTCCAATGTTTTCAATAGGTATTCTCCTATTCGAGCGGAGACAAATACAACAAATCAAAAACCATGGACATCGGTCCAGTTGTTTTCGAGTTATAAGTGTTGGAACAACATATATTATATATCAAGAAGATTCTATTTACAGTTGGCCAGAAAAGAGTGAGGCATATCTACCGTTTATTTTTAAATCTACCGCTTTTTTTGGTCATGACTACCTGGCAACACTGATTGCCAGCATGGTGGGAGGTGGAAGGATAATCTGGATAATCCTTCCATCTTCTACCATGATTGCCAGTAGGAACTAGCGTACCGTACTAATCGGGCTAAAAAGTTTGTTCGTTTCGGATTTTTTTTTCGTAAGTGGATTAATATGGATGGTGGTAGAAAGGCGGATACGTCGGCCGCTTCCAGCAAAATGTAGCAGTCAACAGGTTTTGCCATTTTCGGTGTGAACTTTTCACCTAGACCAACATACTTTTTCTATCTAATCACAAAAAGTATGTCACTTTCTTTTTATATATTGATACAATCTTATTTTGAATTTTTTTTGCAGGAAGGAATAAAAAATTGGGTTTGACTGGTAGAAAATCCCGTGACGTGGGTATTTTGAGCACTAGTAAGTTATATGCACTGGGGGATAAAATATTCGCCTTCACTCCTCAGGTGAGTTGAAATCGGCTCAGCTATTGTGAATGGATACATTCAATAACTCCCATACTTTTTCCGACAATATAGTTCACAGATATGTCCAAATATTATATTGCATCTGACTATGAACTCATGATAGACATGTGCAAGAGTGAAATTAACTTTTTGAAGTCAAGCTGGCAGAATATGCTTGGAAGACCTCTTGTAACTATTGTCTGTAGAAGAATCCAATTAGGTACTTATAATGAGTGAATTATTATTTGCATATGGAATTTATGAAACATGGTTCACAAATTGTGAATCCATATTACACGAATTCAAATGTTGATTAACTGTTTTGCTTTATTGTCAATCTTTGAAATGAAAATACTAACTCAATTTTTATCTAGTAGGCATTGAGTTATATATTTATTCGTGGGAGGTTATTGTTTAAACACTTTCTGTTGAAGTTTGATGGTACTATGGAATCGATATATGTTTCTGTAATGTCTCGTACTAATGCTGATTTGAGTTATTTTTGACTGGCCACCTATCATGAAAATGAAACACTGTATACAGTTCGATAAGTCCTAATTAGTGATTTCACAGTAAAACATTCGGCATTTGTCTGTCCAGCGTATTAGATGTGTTTCATATCATTCCGTATAAAATCGAAAAAGTACTCAATTTGAAGTAGGAAATTATTGTTCGTAATTTTTACAAGTATCAAAAATTCAAAATGCCTCCAAAAGCAACGAGTGACGTAAGGAATGCCGTGAAAGATTCTGTTCGTGATCTCCTTTGCAATAAGAAATGTATCGATAAGGTACTAGCACAATAGACCTTGAGGTCGCAGTGGAACGTAACCCCCTTCCTAACTATTAAGGTACTAGCCAAGGTCGATGCGAAACCTTTTACGAAGTGAATTTCGTTACGTAAGCCACCTGGTATAATTCGCGTCAATTTGGAATATTCTTTAGAATAATTTCTTGTTCTCATATCGAGAAAATGTAACGAGTCGATTCGGAAATTCAGCCTATGCATAATCACCCCAGTACGACAGTGCGAGAATGTTATATCCCGCACATGTTATTTTTTGAATGTCGAAGACGGTTTTTTTTTTTGGAAACGACGGCGTTTTCAAGATTCAAAATGTTCCCCTACCATCCGAGGTTATATTAGGCAGAGGGGAATTCGGAATTGGCACCGGTGTCTTGAAGTTGTAAGAAAGATTTGTTTCTTCCGAGCGAATCATTTAATTCCGAAATCTAAGTTCTCCGCTAGTATTTTTAAGATGTTTGATAACCGGGTTGGTTGTGAAGAACAATTATTTGAGATAGTGACTCTAGTTTGTTTTTTTGTTCCCGAAGTGCACATAACTTGGTTGTTTGTAGTGTAGTTGGAAGTCTTAGAGGTGGTAAGCGAGAGACAACGAAGAGTGGCTTAGCCGACAACGCCATCTTCTAGACGTGCGGAGAGCCGTCATATTTGTATCAATAATAATAGTTTATTCGTGCTAAGAATACAAAAATTTCACACATCTCCATAAAATCATTTAACACAGAGAAGGTATTGCAATGATAAAATATTCTTCAATGCTATAAACAGCCGCTTCTATAAGATGGGAGCCTATTGTTAAGTTTAATGGCTTTATATTCGAGTTTTTTCTGACCTTTGGTTAATCTGCAGTGAACCGCCACGAGGTCACTTCTGCCCCGCGTAGAGCCTGCTACAAACACGCATGCAAGTCGGCCAACTTGACAAGCCCAACTTCTAGCTCAAACTTCCGCTACACACGCTCATGCAAGTCTCTCAATTCAAGCCAAGTTGGCCGACTTGCACGCACTGCGTTCTTCCACATTGTGAACATAAATATAATTCAACTTGCCTGCCTATGTATCCTTCTTTATCAGTTTTCTGTAAATTTCGACAACACTTTATCGATGAATTCATCACCTTTGAGTAGATCTATCAATTCTTCTTTCATCGTTCTTGATAACTTCATCAGAATGAAGCACGTTATAAATAATAAGATGTGACTTGTATGTTTGTTTTTTCTCACAGACGTGTATCTGTACAGCGTTAATGAATACTTCTACTCGAGCGCTCCATATAATTTGGTCAATTATATTGATTGTTAAACCTATTTATCTGCGAGGACGGTTATTCTTCAGAATAATGGTATCCGTATTCATTTTTGGAGCGCTCGTACTACTTACACGAGGGCTATATCATTTCGTCATGATGTATTTATTTTTCGAATTTTTAGCCGAAAATGGTCTCAATCGATAGATTTCTACTCACTGATGACGAATCCGTCGGAAAATTCGAGTCTGTCCGTCCGTCAGTAGGGGTTACGTAAATATGGCCGTTCGAAATTTTGTTCTTTTGATTTCTCCGAAACTACAGATTCAATCGAGATGTAATTTTGCACTTAAATGGAGAATGGCGTGTTCAAGGTACATGCTTTTTACAGATCGCATGACCAGAACCATAGAAACCATAGAAAATCATAACTTCCGAACGGAAAGGCCTAGAGACTTGAAATTTTCAGAATAGGTGTGGATCTCCAATGTCGCGGTCACGTTCATAAATAAGCCGAATTATACTAGGGGTTTCGTAAATATGGTCGTTTGAAATTTAGTTCGATTCGATCGAGACAAAATTTTGTATTTCAGGGGAGAATGATATATTAAAGCTATATTTTATCCAGATCTCATGTCCAGAACCATGGAAAGCATAGAAAATTATAACTTTCGAAGACTGGGGACTTGAAATTTTCAGGGTAGGTTTGGATCGTGAATTTCGCGGTCACGTTTATCAATGAGCAAAATTAGACTAGGAGTTGTCTATGGCCGTTCAAAGTTTTTTTCTTGATAATTTCGAAACAACTGATTGGATTGGAATGAAATTCTGCACATAGCTGAAGAATAATGTATTCAAACTACGTGCGAAAGTTTTTCCAGATCGCATCATCAAGACCATAGATACCGTAGAAAAATCGAGCAAATTAGCGAAAACAAAATTGGTCACTTTGCACTGACGTGAAGTCTGGAGTTTCGCCTTAGTTTGAAATTTTGTTTTGACGGCTGTCAAAAATTTCTTCAATTGGTTTCTAAAACTGGAAAATGCGAATCTACCTACAAGGTGCATGAACGAGCGCTCAAAAGCTCCTGACTTCACGGCAGTGCTTTTCGTCATTTTTTGAGCGCTCGTACTACTTACACGAGGGCTATATCCTTTCGTCACGATGTCTGTATTTTTCGAATTTTGAGCCGAAAATGGTCTCAATCGACTATGTCCGACTCACTGATGACGAATCCGTCGGAAAATTCGAGTCTGTCCGTCCGTCCGTATACACGATAACTCTCGAACGTCCTAGAAAACTTGAAATTTTCAGGGTAGGTTCGAATCTCGAATGCCGCGGTTAAGTTCGTTATTGGGCGAAATTCGCCGAGGGGTTCCGTAAATATGGCCGCTCGAAATTTTGTTTTCCTGATTACTTCGAAACTACAGGTTCGATCGAGAGGAAATTTTGCACTCAAAGGGAAAATGAGGTGTTCAAGGTACAAGCAAAATTTTGTTCAGCTCGCATCACCAGAACCATAGAAACCATAGAAAATTGTAACTTTTGAACGGAATCGCCTAGGGACTTGAAATTCGCAGGATAGGTGTGCATCTCGATTGTCGTGATCACTTTCATCTATGAGCGAAATTATACCAGGCGTTCCGTAAATATAGTCGTTTGAAATTAAGTTTTCTTGATAATTTCAAAACTACAGATTCGATCGTGACGAAATTTTGTATACTAATGGAGAATGATATATTCAAGCTACATTTCTCTAGATCGCATGACCAGAACCACAGAAACCATAGAAAATCATAACTTTCGAACGGAAATGCCTAGGGACTTGAAATTTGCAGGATACGTGTAGATCTTAAATATGGCGTTCACGTTTATCAATGAGCAGAAATATACTAGGGGTTCCGTAAATACAGTCGTTTGAAATTTTGTTTCTCGATAATTTCGAAACTACGGATTCGATCGAGATAAAATTTTGTATTTTAAACGAGAATGATATATTAAAGCAACATTTTGTCCAGATCGCATGACCAGAACCATAGAAACCATAGAAAATTATAACTTCCGAAGGGAAAGGCCTAAGAACTTGAAATTTTCAGGGTGGGTTTGGATCGCAAATTTCACGGTCACGTTCATGAATGAGCAAAATTAGACAAGGGGTTCCGTAAATATGGCCGTTCAAAATATTTTTTTCCTGATAATTTCTTAACTACTGATTTGATTGGAATGAAATTTTGCACCTAGCTGAGGAATGATTTATTAAAACTACGTGTCCAAATCGCATCACCAAGACCATAGATAACGTAGAAAATTCTAGCGAATTATCGAAGAAATATTGGTCAGCTGAAGCACTGATAAAGTCTGGAGTTTCGTCTAAGTTTGAGAATTTTTTTGACAGCTTTCGAAAATTCCTTCAATTGATTTCTAAAACTGGAAAATGCGAATCTACCTACGAGTTGGATGAACGAGCGCTCAAAAGCTCCTGACTTCACGGCAGTGCTTTTCGTAATTTTTTTAGATTTCATACCGATCAGAAAAGATTATCATCTTCAACCCGTGCTTACACATTGGACAATTGTTTATTGCGATGTTCGCATTCCGTTTTTGAGCGCTCGTACTACTTACACGAGGGCTATATCATTTCGTCACGATGTCTGTATTTTTCGAATTTTGAGCCGAAAATGGTCTCAATCGACTATGTTCGACTCACTGATGACGAATCCGTCAAAAATTCGAGTCTGTCCGTCCGTCCGGCCGTCAGCAGGATAACTCTCGAACGGATCAACCTAGAGACTTGAAATTTTCAGTGTAGGTTCAGATCCCAAATGCCTCGGTCAAGTTCGTTAATGGGCAGAATTCCACCAGGGGTTCCGTAAATATGGCCGTTCAAAATTTTGTTCTCCTGATTACTTCGAAACTACAGATTCGATCGAGATGAAACTTTGCACTCGAATGGAGAATGAGGTGTTTAAGCTACATGTGCAATTTTGTCCAGATCGCATCACCAGAACCATAGAAAATTGTAACTTTTGAACGGAACCCCCTAGGGACTTGAAATTTTCAGGATAGGTGTGGATCTGGAATGTCGTGATTACGTTCATCTATGAGCAAAATTATACAAGATGTTCCGTAAATATGGTAGTTTGAAATTTAGTTTTCTTGATAATTTCAAAACTACAGATTCGATCGTGACTAAATTTTGTATACTTATGGAGAATGATATATTCAAGCTACATTTCTCCAGATCACATGACTCGAACCATAGAAAATCATAACTTTCGAACGGAAAGGCCTAGGGACTTGAAATTTTCAGGATAGGTGTGGATCTCGATTGTCGTGATCAGTTTCATCTATGAGCAAAATTATACTAGGGGTTCCGTAAATACGGTCGTTTGAAATTTTGGTTTCTCGATAATTTCGAAACTACGGATTCGATCGAGATGAAATTTTGTATTTTAATCGAGAATGATATATTAAAACAATATTTTGTCCAGATCTCATGACCAGAACCACAGAAAATTGTAACTTTCGAACGGAAAGGCCTAGGAACTTGAAATTCTCAGGGTGGGTTTGGATCGCGAATATCGGGGTCATGTTCATCAATGAGCAAAATTAGACTAGGGGTTCAGTAAATATGGCCGTTCAAAATATTTTTTTGCTGATAGTTCCGAGAATACTGAGCGGATTGGGATGAAATTCTGCACCTTGCTGAGTAATAATGTATTCAAACTACGTGCAAAATTTTGTCCAGATCGCATCACCAAGACCATAGATACCGTAGAAAATTCTAGCGAATTATCGAAAAAAAATGGATCAGCTGAAGCACTGACATGAAGTCTGGAGTTTCGCACAAGTTTCAGAGTTTTTTTGTCGAAAATTCCTTCAATTGATTTTCAAAACTGGAAAATGCGAATCTACCTACAAGGTGCATGTACGAGCGCTCAAAAGCTCCTGCCTTCACGGCAGTGCTATTTTAAATTTTTATGATAGGAGCTGTTGGTGGCCACTGAATATTTCCAAGTACCTGAATAGAAGAGAGGAAGGCTGCTGTGTCGGTGGACAGGTGGCGCGGTTGGGAATTTATTCCGAATGCCTATTGCCACGCCAAATTTATTATCGTTCTATTGCACTGATGAGGATCAAAAAAGCCAAAACCGGTCTACAGTTAATTCGATGTTCTCTGGGGCAACTCAGATTGAGTGATTGACCTGCGCAGACAGTTATTGTGCAGAATATTGGTTTGACGGATAGGACAGAATTGAATTCGACCTAATTTGAGACCATTCCTGCTCAAAATTTGAAAATTACAGATATTTGGGCAGAATTATAATACTTTTGTTAATAGAAACAAACGCGCAAAAATGGAGAATCAAAATAAACTCGGAGAAAACAGTTGCTATGTATTTTGGTGGAACGAGACTGAAGAAAAAAAAATTTAAAAAAGCACTATCGTGAAGTCAGGAGCTTTTGAGCGCTCGTTCATCCTCCTTGAATATAGATTAACATTTTCCAGTTTCAGAAACCAATTGAAAAATTTTTACTCCAGACCTCAATTTTTTTTCGATCATTCGCTAGAATTTTTTACGGTATCCATGGTCTTGGTAATGCGATCTGGACAATTCTTCCCCATGTGCGAAATTTCATTCCAATCAAATCAGTAGTTTCGAAATTATCAACAAACAAATTTTGAACAGCCATATTTACGGAACCCCTTGTCTAATTTTGCTCATTGATGAACGTGACCGCGACATTCGAGCACCAAACATATCCTGAAAATTTCAAGTCCCTAGGCCCTTTTGTTCAAAATTTATAATATTGTAATGAATATTGCCCAAGTTCTTCTTGAAATAATTTATTGACAGTTCACTGATATACTAATTTATTCCAACACTCGATTTATTTACACGCGCGAGTCCAATTCTGTATTGACTCCTATCGCTCGGGCCGACGTCGCTTTATATCCCCCGCTCCATGTTCTGGAAGGGTACGGAATACTCTCGTAAGTCGAGAATGGCGTAGAAACATCTAGACGCGACATATCCGGCTTAAGTTCGTTACATTGCCCCCTTCTTAAAGACATTTCGTCCCGAAATGTCATCCTCGGAGTGTGGCGATACCTGCACAACTCTCCATATCTGCATCGCGAAGTTCGAAGGAAATGTGCACGGTCTTCATGTTTGGTCGTGGAAGATGGTTACAGCAAACCAAAATTTCGACGCTGGATTTGAATATTGTCTCGAATATACTCTTTATGATTCTCCAGTCCAGCATATCGAGCCCACATGACAATTTCGGAATTGCTAGCTTCACCAGATTCTGGTCTACCATAGTGTCTCTCAGCTTGGTGAGACTCTTCCAGACATCCTCATAAGACGGTTTACCATGGGAGTAATTCTTGGTAACTAGGTAGAAGATGTTTCTTTCGCCCTTATTCAACTGTAACACCCTTCCAACTTCTGGATTCTGCTCTCACAGTGTTTGTAGTTGACCGAATTTCTTGGAGAACACAACAGCAATCCAACTGGACATTCGCAGATCTTCTGCCACGCAGTGCGTAGTGCGTAATCATCAGGCACCTTGAAAAGGTCTCGTGGCTCCTCTCTAGTTACACCAAGTAGCACTTTCTGTCCATTTGAAAACAAGGACATAAACTTCTCGTATGTCATCTCATCCTCTGGTGGTTTGAGGGTGCGAACTTGGTCGTGATTTCCAGCGTAAGGGGCCAATCGAATAAAGTGGACGACCCTTGGTTTTCCTCGTGGTAGCTTCTGAATTCGGTAAATAAGGTCGTTTACCCTTTTCATGATTTTAAACGGACCTTTCCGAGAGTTCTGCAACTTTGGCGATAGTCCACGACCACGTTTGGGGTTGTGCAACCAAACCAGGTCACCATCCTAAAACCCTCCAGCCTCGGCCTTGTCGTACGTCTGCTTCATTCTTTCGCTGGCGCTCTGGATGTTCAACCGGACTCGTTCGTGGATATCGTCCATTCTGTGTCTCAAGTTGCTGACATAGTCCTCTCCGGCAGTGTCTTGTCCTGGTGGTATCCCAAACCGCAGGTCACATGGGAGTCGTAGTTCTCGGCCCATTACGATACTAGCAGGGGTTTGGCCAGTTGATTCATGTACTGCAGATCGTTAGGCCATCAGGAACAAGTGAAGATACTGGTCCCAGTCTCTTTGATGGTCAGAGTCAACCTTAGACAAGTAGCGGTTGATTGTTCTGTTCATCCGCTCCACCATTCCATCGGACTGCGGATGAAGCGCCGTGATCCTTGTCCTGTTGATGTTCAGCAATTGATACGAAGTTCCTGCCTTGGTCTAAGTTCAGCTCCAATGGAATACCGAATCGACATATCCAATCTTTCATCAAAACGTCGGCGACGGTGATAGCTTCCTGGTTGGGTTGGGCATAAGCTTCGGCCCACTTACTGAAATAATCCATTGCCACCAGGATGTAATTATTTCCGAGGTCGGATTCGGGAAACGGGCCGGCGATGTCGATAGCGATTCTCTCGAATGGGCTGCCCACATTGTATTGACGCATCGGGGCCTTAGGTCGATTTCGAGGTCCGTTGCTAGCAGCACATAAAGCGCACTTTCTGCACCAGTCCTGAACATCTTCTCGACAACTAGTTCAGTAGAACCGTTGCCTCACTTTCTGCAAGGTCTTCTTCAACCCCAGATGTCCTCCGGCGACCCCGACATGGATTTCCCGAGCCAGACCCAATGGTGAAAGCTGTCTTTTCCCGATCCTCTCTAGCCAGTTCTACCTGCCAATATCCACTCTTCAAATCAAGGGTCGAGAATATCGTGGAACCGTCCAGAGTGTCATCTATTCTCGGGAGAGTGTAACTGTCTTTCTTCGTGACATTGTTTAACTACCGGTAGTCCACGCAAATTTGTGTCGATCCGTCCTTCTTCTTCACTAGACTTCGATGACTCCTTCTTTCCCCATATCACTGACGATTCTGTCAGCCTCCTCCTTCTTGGCAAGAAGAAGTCTCCTTGCTGCCTGTCGAATCGGTCTGGCGTCTCCAAAATCAATTTTAGATTCCTGGAATTTTCTTCTAGATCCTTCAAAGATTTAGTAGTCTCTTGAAACTTTTCTTCCAGGGATTTGGTTGTCTCTTGAAACTTGTCTTCCAAATTTCTAGAATTTTCTTCCAGGGATTTGGTAGTCACCTGAAACTTTTCGTTTAGATCTTCTTTCAAGCTTTTAGAATTTTCTTCCAGTGTTCTTGAATTTTCCTCGAGTTCATTCAGTATTGAAATCAAATCAACTCCGGGAACTCCAAATAAAAATGTTTCGAGGTCCTCACCTTCTTGTATAAGTCCTTCTGCAAGTTTTTTACCCGTTTTTTCCAGTTCCCTTTCTTCCTCCTGTTTTAACTCCGCGACTTTCAATTCCACAAGACGCACTTTTCTCATCATTTTGACCTTGAACGAAAAAACTAGTCCGTTTCACGTTAAAAGTTCAATCAGCGAACCAGCTATTCACGACGCGAGCACTTATTTATTTAAAAATCGCACTTCTGACACCACTGTAATGAATATTGTCCAAGTTCTTCTTAAAATAATTTATTTACAGTTCACTGATATACTAATTTATTTCAACACTCGATTTCTTTACACGCGCAAGTCCAATTATGTATTGACTCCTCTCGCTCGGGCCGACGTCGCTTTATATCCCCTGCTCCATGTTCTGGAAGGGTACGGAATTCTCTCGTAAGTCGAGAATGGCGTAGAAACATCTAGACGCGACAGGTCCGGATTAAGTTCGTTACAATATTCTATGGTTCTGGTCATGCGATCTGGACAAAATTTCGCACGTAGTTTGAACACGTCATTCTTTATCTGAGTGCAAAATTCATCTCGAAGTAATCAGGAGAAGAAAATTTCAAACGACCATATTTACTGAACCCCTGATCGAATTTTGCCCAATAACGAACTCAATCGCGGCATTTGAGATTCGAACCTACCCTGAAAATTTCAAGTTTATAGGTCGTTCCGTTCGAGAGTAATCGTGTAGACGGACGGCGAACAGACTCGAATTTTTCGACTACGTCATCACTGAGTCGAAGCTTGTCGGTTTAGACCATTTTCGGCTCAAAATGCGAAAAATACAGACATCGTGACGAAATGATATCGATACATTTATGCCAAAGTATCGTAAGCCGCAACGTACTACGCATAATTTGGCAAAAATGTATCGATATAGGTAGCCCTCGTGTAAGTAGGACGAGCGCTCAAAAAGCCGAAAAGGTAATCAGATACTACCAGAAGATTGAATGATTAATGAACGTTGTCCAAACAGTTGATATAGTTTTCGTGTGAGTATGAAATTACAAATCGTCTAATAAGTTGAACTATACATTTCTTACTGCAGAGGTTGGATACTACATTTATTACAATATTGTAACGAACTTATGCCGGACCTGTCGCTTTCTAGAATGGCCGCGACCCTTCGAGAATATAGAAGAAACGACGAGATGCCTCGACAGCCTTCTGGGCTGTTCCCTCCCACTATAAAAGCGACGTCAGCCCGAGCGAGGAGTTAATACAGATTTGGACTTATAGCGCGTGTGGAAATAAATGATTGAGTGTTGAAATAAATTAGAATTAGTGTAATTAGTGAACTGTAAATAAATTAATTAAGAAGAACTTGCACAATATTCATTACATTGGTGTCATAAGTGCGATTTTTAAATAAATAGTGCTCGCGTAGTGAAAAGCTGGTACGCGGAAAATAACTGATAGAACTTTCAACGTAAAATAGACAAAATGACAAAAAAAGTGCGTCTTGTGGATTCAAAAGTCGCGGAGTTGAAACAGGAACTGGAAGAAAGGAAACTAGAAACAACGGGTAAAAAGGTGGTTCTTCAAGAAAGACTTGCACAAGGACTTATACAAGAAGGTGAGGACCCTGAAACATTTTTATTCGAAGTTCCCGGAGTTGATTTAAGTTCAATAATGGTTAAACTGGAAGGAAATTCTCGAAGCCTGGAGGATAAGCTTCAAGAAAATTCTAGAAGTTTGAAAGAAGATCTGGAAAAAAAGTTTCAGGAGACTACCAAATCCCTGAAAGAAGATCTGGAAGAAAAGTTCTTTGAAAGATCTAGAAGAAAATTCCAGAAATTTGGAAGAAATGTTGGTAGAAACTCTGGAAGAAAAGTTTCTAGAAACTTCTAGAAATCTGGAGGAGAAGCTCCAAGAAAATTCTAGAAACCTGGAAGAGAAGCTCCTGGAAAACACGGAAGGCCTACAACAGGAACTATGTGATGTAGAAGGAAGAATAGAGACAGAGATAGATAACATTAGGGAGCAAATGAACACAGAGATAGATAAATTCGAGGAGGAAATAGAAAAAATGAAGGAAACCATCAATAGGCTGGAAAAACGAGTCAATGCTGCGCAAACCACGGACAAGGTCAACGAAAATTCAATGATGGACCTGAAGAAGGGTATGCAGAATTTCAAGGTTGATTCTGGAATTAAAAAGCTTCCCATGAAACCCCCCCAGTTCAAAGGAAAAACCCCATGGGCAAATTACCGCCGTCAATTTGAAGCATCGGCGAAGGCAAACGAATGGAATGCAGTGGAAAGAGCTGTAGCACTCACATTGGCATTACGAGGAGAAGCGACAGATATTCTGCAGACCCTCACCGCTCAAGAACAGGAGGACTATGATCAGCTGATTAAACATCTGAAACTACGATTTGGCCAAGCCCATTTCGAACACGTTTACCACTCTCAACTGAAAAATCGTTACCAGAAATCAGGCGAGTCGTTACAAGAATTCGAAGCTGTCATTGCACGCCTGGTACGTCTCGCATATCCGGCCACACCAGAGAATGTAATGGAGCGATTGGCAGTTCAAGCATTCTTGGATGGACTTCGTGACCAAGAAACTCGACAAGCGTTGACACTAGCCCGACCATCACATCTCGTAGACGCACTGGCACGCGCTTTGGAGTTCGAGGCGGCAAAGCAGTCCTGCAGAGGTCAAGGTAAAATCCGAGTGACAGATGGAGTTTCACTGGAGCCTGCTGAGCTGGAAGCTGCCATAAGGAAAGTGATCAAGGAAGTTTACCTTAGAAAAGACCGATAAACTGCAGGAATTGTGGAAAAACAGGACATGGGCGTAGAAAATGTCCAGATGACGGCTCTCATTGCCGACGTGCAGAAGAAAAAGTAGCAACACTTCGTTGAACTAGGGCGGTAGATGACAACTGGAATGAGAGCAATATTCAGAAAGACCAAGAGAAAGATCCAGAACTTGGTTTAGTCATCAGCTGGAAGAAGTGCAATCGAAGACCATCATGGCAGGAAATTGCAGGTTACTCGCCAGCTGTTAAATCCTACTGGTCTCAATGGAATTCTTTCACTCTAGACAATGGGGTACTGAAGCGTGTGTTGGAGTCCGAAAATGGTTGTGAAGACCGACGCCAGATAGTTGTACCCAGGATTCGAAGACAGGAAGTGCTTCGTGAAATCCATGACGGGGTCGCCGGAGGACATCTGGGGGTGAAGAAGACCTAACAGAAGGTGAGGCAACGGTTCTACTGGGCTAGTTGCCGAGATGATGTTCAGGACTGGTGCAGAAAGTGCGCTGTATGTGCTGCTAGCAATGGACCACGGATACGACAAAAGGCTCCCATGCGTCAGTACAATGTAGGCAGCCCATTCGAGAGAATCGCCATCGACATTGCCGGCCCGTTGCCCGAATCAGACCATGGAAATAAATATATCCTGGTGGCAATGGATTATTTCAGTAAGTAGGCCGAAGCTTATGCCCTACCCAACCAGGAAGCTTTCACCGTCGCCGACGTTTTGATGAAAGAGTAGATATGTCGATTCGGTATTCCATTGGAGCTACACTCAGACCAAGGCAGGAACTTCGAATCCAAAGTATTTCAAGAAATGTGTCAATTGCTGAACATCAACAAGACAAGGACCACGGCGCTTCATCCGCAGTCCGATGGAATGGTGGAGCGGATGAACAGAATAATCGACCGCTACTTGTCCAAGGTTGTCTCTGACCATCAAAGAGACTGGGACCAGTATCTTCATTTGTTCCTGATGGCATATCGATCTGCAGTACACGAATCAACTGGACAAATCCCTGCAAGTATCGTAATGGGCCTAGAACTACGACTCCCATGTGACCTGTGATTTGGGATACCACCGGGACAAGACACTGCTGGAGAGGACTATGTCTATGTCAGCAACTTGAGACAGAGAATGGACGATATCCACGAACGAGTCCGGTTGAACATCCAGTGCGCCAGCGATAGAATGAAGCAGACGTACGACATCAAGGCCGAGGCTGGAGGGTTTCAGGATGGTGACCTGGTTTGGTTGCAAAACCCCAAACGTAGTAGTGGACTATCTCCGAAGTTGCAGAACTCCTGGGAAGGTCCGTTTAAAATCATAAAAAGGATAAACGACCTCATCTACGGAATTCAGAAGCCACCACGAGGGAAACCAAGGGTCGTTCACTTCAATCGATTGGCCCCTTACGCTGTGAATCACGACCAAGTTCGCACCCTCAAACAACCAGAGGATGAGATGACATACCAGAAGTTTATGTCCTTGCATTCAAACGGTCAGAAAGTGCTATATGGTGTTACTAGAGAGGAGCCACGAGACCTTTTCAAAGTGCCCGCTAAGTAAGCTCTAGCACACTGCGTGGCTGAAGATCTACGAATGTCCAGGGGCATTGCTGTTGTGTTCTCTAAGAAATTCGGTCAACTACAAACACTGCGAGAACAGAATCCAGAAGTTGGAAGGGTGCTGCAATTGAAAAAGGGCGAAAGAAACATCTTCTACCTAGTTACCAAGAAGTACTCCCATGGTAAACCGTCTTATGAGGATGTCTGGAGGAGTCTCACCAAGCTAAGAGACACTATGGTAGACCAGAATCTGATGAATCTAGCCATTCCGAAATTGTCCTGTGGTCTCGATAGATTGAACTGGAGAATTATAAGGAGCATGTTGGAGACGATATTCAAATCCAGCGGCGTAGAGATTTTGGTTTGCTGTAATCATCTTCCACGACCAAACATGAAGACCGTGGAGTGTCATTTCCATCGAACTTCGCGATGCAGATATGGAGAGTCGTGCAGGTATCGTCACACTCCGAGGATGACATTCCGGGACCAAATGTCTTTAAGAAGGGGGCAATGTAACGAACTTATGCCGGACCTGTCGCTTTCTAGAATGGCCGCGACCCTTCGAGAATATAGAAGAAACGACGAGATGCCTCGACAGCCTTCTGGACTGTTCCCTCCCACTATAAAAGCGACGTCAGCCCGATCGAGGAGTTAATACAGATTTGGACTTATAGCGCGTGTGGAAATAAATGATTGAGTGTTGAAATAAATTAGTATTAGTGTAATTAGTGAACTGTAAATAAATTAATTAAGAAGAACTTGGACAATATTCATTGTGTGGCAATATGAAGCGTTGCCAATGTCGAAATAATAAGCATTTATTATTATTTATTCTTTATGTTGTCGGTTCAGAATTATTTTTAATTACAAACTCAGAACTCATTAGCGTCTCTGCTGATTCAGTGTTTTTTTCATTTATGTTATGTGGCTCAGTATTAATTACAGAAAATGAAATTGCTCACTCTTAAGTTCTGATATATTAACTTTTTTGCTAATCTGTTTACTTTTTGATATTTTTTGGTGTGATGTGCATGCTTGTCCGTTGGCCATTCAGAATTTTGACATGGATGAATATTATACTAGTTATGACTCTGCCTTGTTGGTGGACAAAATTATGACTCATTTTGCCTTCTTGAGTATGAATTGGAAGCACATGCTTGGCAGACCTACCATAATATTGGTGGCTACTCAAAATCATTTAGGTAAAAACTTGAATACCAAAATACCATTTTCATTCACCAGAATTGCTTCAATATCTATGAAGCTATGAATATATAATAACAATTCTTTTACAGATGGTGGAAAAATACCTCTTGCTATGATTACGACTATGAAAAAACTGAAATCAGGTTATATAAGTGGAACAAGGGTGACGTTAGGAAATTTAGCAGAATTTTTGAATACTAGTTGCATAACGAATTTGAGCTTTTTGGGGTGCCAGGAAGAAGGCCTTCTAGATAGTGAGTTTTCTGGAGACCCTTGCGACTTTTTCCTAATCGAAATTTTCAGAATTGAATCCCCAAGTTCAAAATTATTTGGAAGAACATCTTTTCAAATCATTGTCTTCCAAATCCTCAATATTACAATCGCCAACTGGTGGAAAATCAAAAGCGAAAAACTTGAAGAGAAAGATGTCTATTAGAGGAGCAGTGAGGAAGACTAGATCTATAAATATAGATGGTAAGGAAATAAGTAACTTCTTCGCGATTAATATAAATTATAACGAGAAATATGGCTCAGGAAAGGCCCTTCTACAACGCGCTCTACCTTCGCCATTGACAGATGAACATGAACGTGATAAGACTTGAACACTTCTTTCACCCTGGCAGAAAGACAGTTCTCCTTGATCGATATTCGAGCTTCTTTGAATTACCTTGGATTCTATGTACAAAGTTAACAGGTTAACGAGCTCGTTCAGAGACTTCAACTTTTCACAACTCCTAGAAAATCTATCTCTGAAGTTAAGGGTCGATTACATTGAGCGAATTTACAAGCTGCTAGTGGGTGAGTTTAGAAGCGTGCGAGTCGGGGTGTCAATTCTCGAGATCACTCTATCGTTGAACGTATACGTTCGTGACGTCATGAGCGTAGATTTCTGGAAATTGCAATTCTCGGAGAACGACTCTATGAACTATTCGTTCAAAATCATAGTTCAAACGTTCGTTAGACAACGAGTGATCTACACTTGGGAGCAATGAAATCGGCCCACCTTAAATTTGACACAATTTCAAACATGGATATCTCGCGAGCCGCTAGTCGGATATTGATGTTTTTTTTTTAAATTTTAGGTTAAACCGTCGATAATAATGATATCTTAAGATATTTTTGTCTACATTTTAATTTCAGTATATACGAGGTGCAAGATTGATAAGAAGATTTTTCCATCAACTTTGACACACCCCGTGGATACAAGGAGCCTCAGCAACGAATGGCAAAAGGAGTCAAACAGTCTAGTCCCATCTCATCTCTTCACAATAGTGAATTTAATTAAAAGTATGCCTTATCGTATTTGGGATGTTATTAGGGCGAGGGGAGGTCATACATGCTATTGAAATAATTTAGTTTTAGGAAAAACCTGTTGTTTTCAATTTTTTTTCACTGGGCTTTCAAGGTATAAGCTCAGTTTCGAAACATTGTAATGTCCGTAATAATAGAGATAAATACATGATTAAAAGAACAAAACAACCAGAAGAGATGGTACTTCAGTCCGATTCCATTTGGCATTCGATGCTGCTGTTCCTTTTATCCACAGGGTGTGTCAGTGTTGAGGAATAAATCTTCTTTTCAATATTGCACCCTGTATATGCTGAAATTCAATTGTGAACAAAAGTACCTTAACACAACATTATCACCGCTGTGCTGTGAATTATTCGAAAATGAATTTAGAAGATCTTGTGTTACATAATATGAATAATATTGTAGATGTTGCCGGAATGTTGGTGCATGAAGGTCGCGAAAGGCATTATTATAACCATTTTAGCAGTGGCGGATTATCCGTAAGGCAAAGTAGGCACGTGCCTAGGGGCGCCACGGTACAGGGGGGCGCACGCGAAGAATATAAAAATAATTGAATATTGTGTCAGTAAGTGGGTATGCACCCGCTTACACAATATAAAATTCTATGGTGGCAGAGATTTTGAAGCGTGCGTGGCCTTCTTGATTGATGATATAAAATATTAAATTTGAAAAAGATGCAAAAAATCTTGGGCATCAAGATCTTAGAACGAGTCTGTTAGAAGATCTGCCATGAATCACAGTGCCATATGTATTTAGCAAGTAAATAAACTGCTAGATTTAATCGCATGTTCGTATATTCTCTTTCAACTTTTATTGAGAGATTTTTCCTGAACGGTATAATTCTTGAAGTTCAAACTGAGGGGAGAAAAAATTACTGATTGAAAAGGTCCTTTAAAAAAAATTGGGATGTTCACAAACTCACAAACCGATAAAATTCATCGAAATTGTTTACAGAGTTGTTCGAAATGGCCACATTATTCACCTTACCGTTTCTGTACACTAATGTTTTCAAATGACCCCAAAGACGAAATCACAGCAGATGAGATCCGGTGAGCGTGCAGGCCAAGAAATCGACCCAACCTATTTAGAAACACATTACAAAATTCGGAAGTCCCAAAGACAATATGCTATGTCAGATGATTTCACGTAAAGGAAGTTAATAAACACATTTAGATCTCAATACGTACCGTCAGGACTTGATATTTCATAGATTCGCGGGTAAATTTGATTTCGAAATACTCGGCCCTGGTGAATATTTTATATGAAGGATTTTTGGAATGTTTACTTATTATGATGAGTTCTAGCACCTTTAAAAAAAAAAAGCCTTACCTTTGAAAACACCTGTATATACAACACCTGTATATAAAACACCTGTATATAGATGGCCGCCAAAGGGGCGCCCATGAGGTTTTTGCCTAGGGTGCTTTGAACACTTGATCCGCCACTGCATTTTAGGCAAAATCCGTTTGATCATTTATCAGATAAAATGTTTATCCGTTTGTTTCGTTTGAGCAAACAAATGGTTCGTAATTTGTTAGAAAAGTTGAATCCTTTTCTAACTCCTTCTAAGAGCATGATTTGGATCATCATAGGTCCTGGTTTTTGAAAAGGACTGGAATTTACTTCCCTTCGCCTTTAATATAATGTTTCCTTTCTTCTTCTATTGATTATTCAGAGAGGTCCTCCTCTCTTTTGCATGGTTTTTTGCTATTCGTCTATTGGCTTCTTTGCAAGAGGTATTTCCTCTTGTCTGTGGTTCTGACTGGTATCTTCACAATCCTTCTTATCTCTTTATTTTCGTGTTCTTTCATCGTTTCGATTGTCTTCTTGGTTTGTTTGTCAATTATTTCCTCGATAGTTGGCATTTTCAATTCTTCTCCTATTTGTTTGTTGCTGACGTACCATGGGGCGCCTATAGCTATCCTTATCATTTTATTTAAAGTACTTTGTAGATCTTTCTTTTTGCAACTTTCAACATTGAACCAAACTACTCCTGCGTACGTTATGATTGGTATTAGCACTGTCTTGATTATCTTCATTTTGTTTTCCAGTGACAGTTTGCTGTTTGAATTAAGCAGGGGGTATAAATACCCGTGCAATTGCCTGCTCTTTATTCTGGTTTCTTCCATCTGTTTATTGAATTTGAGTTTTTCGTCTAGAATTACTCCCAGATATTTCACTTCATCTTTCCAGTCAATTTTTTGGTTTTCTATCATGACGTTTCCTGCTTTTTCCTTCTTCATATTTGTGACGCCGGAGTATATTGCAACGGTTTTCTTTGTATTTATCTTGAACCTCCATTTCTTGAAATAGCTCATTGGTTTGTCTAAGTCTATCTGGAGTTGCTTCGTTATGGATTTCCTCATTCTGCTGGAGTAATAGACAGCAGTGTCATCCGCGAACTAGGCAATCTTGCATCTTGTCATTTTTGGTATGTCCGACATATATATGTTGAACGGCCCTAGGACCTATCCCTGCGGTACGCCGGCTTCAATTTTTCTGGATGTAGACCTCGTACCATCTATGTTACCTTTGAATTTTCTTTTGTTCAGATATGATTGTATCAATCGCGTCAGTTTGGCTGGAAACTTCCACATCTTCATCTTGTATATCAGACCTTGGTGCCACATTTTATCAAATGCTTTTTCAATATCTAGGGAAACAGCTCCGGTGTCTGTAGATAGGTTTAATTTTTCTTTTATGTCTTCTGTTATTCTGATGAGTTGGTGTACCGTCGAATGTTCAGTCCGGAAACCAAACTGGTGGTCAGGAATTATCTTCGTGGCATTAACGAATTCTGCTAGTATACCAGCTTCTCTATCACTTTGCTCAGAGCCGGAAGTAAGCTTATTGGTCTGTAGTTAGTTGGGTCGTTTTTGCCCTTTTTTCCTTTCTTCCATATCAGTATCGTGTCCGATGTCTTCCATTTGTTAGGGTAGTATCCTGTTCGTAGAATAGTCGATTCCGGGGGCTTTTCTATTTTTGAGTTGTGCAATAATTTCTTTTATTTCATTTTTCATGAGTTCATCCGTTTCTACTTCTGTCCCATCGAGATCGGTGGCCGGTGTATTTCCTATTGTTTCTACTGACTTGTTGAACATGTCGTCGTTGTTCTTCGGATTGGGCCTTAACTGTTGTTCTAGTGAGTCGGCGATTTCTGCTTTTTCCTCACTTGTTATTGCGGTCTGGCTTCCTTTTTCTAGTCATGGAATCTTGGTTTCCGTTTTCTTCCCGGTTGAAGCTGACGCCATTTGCCATAACGATCGGTTCTCTGTGTCTAAATTCTCTAGCTTTCTATCCCATTCGTCCGTAAATAGTTCTCGGACTCTGGCTTTCACCTCGTTTGTTAGTTTATTCAGTATAGTTTTGTCACTTGGGTGTAGGGTCCGTCTATACTGTTTCTTGGCTTTTCTTTTTTCCTCTAGTAAAATTTGCACGTCTACAGGTAGAGGACTTTTCTTCGGTATTTGTTTGACTTTACTCGACTGTGATTGTGCTTCGATAATTCTTCTCTCTAGATCTTCGATTGCTTCATCTATTTCTCCTTTGTTTTTTATCTTCACACTTCTGGATTTGAAGACTTCTTTGAACTTCTTCCAGTTTATTGTTTTCCTGTTGGTAGGTAATCTGTCTGTTTCTAATTCTAATGTCAGGATCACGGGGCAGTGATCCGATGATAGATCCATCTTGGTTTCAATCACATAATTTGTTCTTACGTTCTTCATTATGGCTATGTCCAATACATCCATCGTTCCTGTTGCTTCATGGATGTGTGTGGGGTCATCTGGACCGACAACTAGTATATTATGTTTGTCGGTGATTTGTTTGAGTTTGTTTCCTTGACTATTAACTCTTCTGCTGTTCCAGTCTGGGTGTTTTGCATTCAAGTCTCCTGCGACTATGGTTGGTCTTCTGTTGTGGAAAAAGGCTGTGATATCCTTTTCTTCTAGGTTGCTTTGTGGGGGCCTGTAAACAGAATGAATTATTATTAATTTCGCGTGTTTTTACACTTACCCCCTTTTCCTCAATGTTGTTTCCTGGGACATCTGGCAATTCGAGATGTCCGTTTTTGCCATACATCTTCTTTAGGCAGCGGGGCTTCTATGAATTTGGGTTTCTTCACATCCGGGTTGTTCGGATTTCTTATACATTTTATGTAGGTCGATAGGTGATCGCCTCCACAATTAGCACATTTGGGTACTGTCGTCACAGATTTCGGGCATTCTGCGGTCACGTGTTCTTCACCACACTTCATACATTTGTAGACGGCATGGCAGAATTTCTGCGAGTGTCCGTAGAGTTGGCAACGGTAACATTGGATTATTTCTGTCCTTAGTCTTAAGCTTTCAACTGTGATGGATATCCCACAGCAAAATTCCAATTTTGTGATGATCGCCTTGTAGGCTTTGTCAATCTCCACTAGTACGAGAGGGATGGGAAATCCCTTTTTGAGCGCTCGTACTACTTACACGAGGGCTATATCATTTCGTCACGATGTCTGTATTTTTCGAATTTTAAGCCGAAAATGGTCTCAATCGACTATGTTCGACTCACTGATGACGAATCCGTCGGAAAATTCGAGTCTGTCCGTCCGTCCGGCCGTCCGTATACACGATAACTTTCGAACGGAATGTCCTAGAAACTAGAAGTTTTCAGGGTAGGTTCGAATCTCGAATGCCGTGGTTAAGTTCGTTATTGGGCAAATTCCGAAAATTCCGTAAATATGGCCGCTCGAAATTTTGTTTTCCTGATTACTTTGAAACTACAGATTCGATCGAGATAAAATTTTGCACTCTAATGGAAAATGAGGTGTCCAAGCTACATGCAAAATTTGTTCAGCTCGCATGACCAGAACCATAGAAACCATAGAAAATCAAAACTTTCGAACGGAAAGGCCTAGGGACTTGAAATTTTCAGGATAGGTGTAGATCTGAAATGTGGCGTTCACGTTTATCAATGAGCTATTATACTAGGGGTTCCGTAAATACGGTCGTTTGAAATTTTGTTTTCTCGATAATTTCGAAACTACGGATTCGATCGAGATAAAATTTTGTATTTTAAACGAGAATGACATATTAAAGCAACAATTTGTTCAGATCGCATGAGCAGAACCATAGAAACCATAGAAAATTATAACTTCCGAAGGAAAAGGCCTAGGAACTTGAAATTTTCAGGGTGGGTTTGGATCGCGAATTTCACGGTCACGTTCATCAATGAGCAAAATTAGACTAGTGGTTCCGTAAATATGGCCGTTCAAAATATTCTGTTCCTGATAATTTCGAATGTATTCAAACTATGTGCGAAATTTTGTCCAGATCGCATCACCAAGACCATAGATACCGTAGAAATCTTTAGCGAATTATCGAAAAAAAAATTGGTCACCTAAAGCACTGACAAGTCTGGATTATCGCCTTAGTTTCAAAATTTGTTTGACACCTGTCAAAAATTTCCTCAATTGGTTTCCAAAACTGGAAAATGCGAATCTACCTACAAGGTGCATGTACGAGCGTTCAAAAGCTCCTGCCTTCACGGCAGTGCTTTTCGTAATTTTTTTCCTTTCATTCTGGTAATTTTTGTCACCGGGTAACCTTGCTTTGCTTTTTCAATTTCTTCTTCGCTTGATTCAATAAGTACTCCTCGGAGTACAGCCTTCAGTTTCTTCTCACTCTTCAAGCCGTAGGTATGAAATTCCTCATTTTGTTCTCTAAGGGTTTTATAGAGAGTGCGATAATCGTTTTCGGTACTTGGTTCGATTTGTACCCCTTGCGAAACTAACTTCACCTTTTTACATTTTATATTTTGGTTTATCATCATTGTGTTGACTGCGTTCCACCTAGATTTGTTCCTCAGAACAAGGTTTGCAATCCTTTCGCTTTTCTGGTTTGGCCGTTGAATAGGGGCTTCTTTCTTCTTCTTCTGAGGCTCAGTCTGGTTATTTGCAGTTACAGCCTTGTTTATTACTTTAATTTCTTCATCTTTGGGTTCATTATTCGGTGTCCATTATTTCATCGTCGCTCAGAATTTCATAACGATTTGATATCAATATTTCATTTTCGGTTACCTTCTTATTTTCGCTTGTCGTTTTTGTTTTCTTCACCTTTTTTGATGCTGGATCTTCAAATTGATCATTTTCTTCGTCCTGTTTGCGTACAATTTTCTTCGTCGTCTCTATTATCTTCGCTTCTTTCAGGCTTTTTGAAATTCTGAGGAAGAATTCGTCGATATCGTAATTGTTCTCGGCTGAAACTTGGGCCATTGACCACATTTCTTCCATATATTTCTCCATTGCGGAACCAACGATCGTTTGACCTGGACTCAACACAATGTACTGAAATTCTTTAGCTTCAACTCACTTGGCACACATGCGCACTTCACAATACGTCTGTACTCCACGAGAGGTCAATCGCTACTTGAATGATTTGGATAAAGTAACGAACGTATATTCAAATTCAGAATTATCAGAAGCATAGACCGATTAATATCATAGTTCTTATTCTTCCCTTCCTTTCATGTGCCTGGTTTCTGAGACTGAGACCATCCACACATGCGCATTGCGAATAGTTACATTATTCTATGATGAATTTTGACACGTTGCCAAGTTTATCATCCGTTCGAAATGAACGTATACTTTCGTCGGAACGAGTAGTTGGCGATATGCTCGAGAATTGACTTAATTCGAACTATACGTTCGATTTCATTCGTTCACGAACGTATACGTTCATCGAACGAGTGATCTCGAGAATTGACACCCGGCTAGAGCGATAGTGATGATTACACGCAAAACATTCCACTCGCTCAGTAGCCAACAAGCTCGCGTTTAAAAACACATGTATTTGTCGTTGTGGATACGTTTTTGACATTTCTTAGTGTCTAATTACGATTAAAATGAAATGGAATGTGAATAATATTGTGGAATTTTTCAATGTCTATCAGCAGTACCATTTGTTATGGAATATTAAAGACAAGGAATATTGCAACACAAAATTAAAAAGTGAATATCTTCGACGTCTTTATAAAGAACTCAATGAAAAACAGTTAATTGGAAGGATGGATGAGCCGAAACGTCTTCGTCCTTCAACTATTTCAGTAAACTGCTCGATGCACCATACATCTCACGTCTGCCTATCCATGCTTTCACCCACACAATCCTCTTCAGCGCCGTATCTAGGGCGTGGCAAGGGTGGCACTTGTACGGGCGCAAAGTCCGAAGGGGCGCCAAAAAATATCAAAAATAAAAAAATAGAAGCACCAAGAAAAAAAAAATAATTCAAAGATGACAACACGGTTACGTAAGTAAGTAATTCGAACACAACATTTCGAAACATTGATATTCAAAGTACAGAATGAAAATGCAATAAGGTCAGAAATACGAGAAATATGGTCCAATTGTTATAACAAATTTTCAAAGATGCCGCACTCTGGTCATAAATATTACAACCGGCAATATCGTCATTCCAAGCACAGCCTTTTTATGAGTTGTTTACACTACATCCCTTATCTCCTCCAGCTTGTTTTGAAGGGCGGCTTCTTTGATGATGATGGTTCATAATGATCGATTTGTTTAGATTTTTAAGCCACATCTGTGGTATTTTAAAAACAATTTGTATTGCCAGAAATTCATTAATCGGAGTTTTGAGCTCAAAAAGTGGGAGAAAAATTGGGGAATCTTATTCTATTCTACATAAATATTGATTTCTTTTGATTGTGAAGGAAGAGCAAAAAATTTAAATTTCAATGTTTATTTAGTGTGTATCCAGATTTGAAGTGTTATAAGTTTTGAGTTTTTTTTTATATTCTGAATTTTTTGTTCCTTAAAAGCAAATGCTGTACATTCGTTGAAGCCGCAATTAGGTGAAATTATCAAAGTTCTTCGCTAGCCCAATAAATCGTCCCTGGTGAATTCGATAACAAATTATGAATTTATCATATATCTTAACTTCTGGGAAATTCTGTTAAGTAAAATAAACCGAATTAATCAATATTTGCAAAAAAAACAACTAGATATATCTAAAGGCTCACAAATGATACTTGGACTATTGAACGAACTGAAAGATAACAGAGAAAACTTTTTTATGCCATTGATGGAACTTTCGAAAAATGAAGCTGATAAAATTGGAATCGAAGCAAAGTTACATCAATCGAGAAAACGAAAAAAACCCAAAAGGCCAGGGGAACTAGCTAGTGATGAAGCTCATCTTTTTTATGCAAACGCAAAACTGAGGAATTGGACTATTTATTCAAATTGAAGAAAGATTTGTTGCTTTGAACGAAGTGGCAAACGACTTCAGTTTTTTGAATGGTAGTTTCATTCAAACTATGAATATTGACGATTTGAAGAAAAGTGCTGCAGATCTTAAGATAAATGTTCGTATTTATTACATAAATATTGTAATGAATCTTGTCCAAGTTCTCGCTCGCCCTGACGCCTACGTCTGAGTGACGCGACAGGTCCGGCCTAAGTTCGTTACATTGCCCCCTTCTTAAAGACATTTCGTCCCGAAATGTCATCCTCGGAGTGTGACGATACTTGCACGACTCTCCATATCTGCATCGCGAAGTTCGATGGAAATGACACTCCACGGTCTTCATGTTTGGTCGTGGAAGATAGTTAGAGCAAACCAAAATTTCGACGCCGCTGGATTTGAATATTGTCTCCAACATACTCCTTATGATTCTCCAGTCCAGCCTATCGAGTCCACATGACAATTTCGGAATTGCTAGCTTCACCAGATTCTGGTCTACCATAGTGTCTCTCAACTGGGTGATACTCTTCCAGACATCCTCATAAGACGGTTTACCATGGGAGTACTTCTTGGTAACTAGGTAGAAAATGTTTCTTTCGCCCTTTTTCAACTGCAGTACCCTTCCAACTTCCGGATTCTGTTCTCGCAGCGTTCGTAGTTGACCAAATTTCTTAGAGAACACAACAGCAATGCCCCTGGACATTCGTAGATCTTCTGCCACGCAGTGTGCTAGTGCGTAATCATCAGGCACCTTGAAAAGGTCTCGTGGCTCCTCTCTACTAACACCATGTAGCACTTCTAGCTTGTCTAGTTTCTTGGTCACGCAGTCCATCCAAGAATGCTTGAACCGCCAATCGCTCCATTACGTTCTCCGGAGTGGCCGGATATGCGAGACGTACCAGGCGTGCAATGTCAGCTTCGAATTCTTGTAACGACTCGCCTGATTTCTGGTAACGATTTCTCAGCTGAGAGTGGTAAACGTGTTCAAAATGAGCCTGGCCAAACCGTAGTTCCAAATGTTTGATCAGCTGATCATAGTCCTCCTGTTCTTGGGCGGTTAGAGCCTGCAAAATATCCGTCGCTTCTCCTCGCAATGCCAGTGTGAGTGCTACAGCTCTTTCCTCTGCATTCCACTCGTTTGCTTTGGCCGCAGCTTCAAATTGACGGAAGTAATTTGCCCATGGAGTTTTTCCATCGAACTGGGGCGGCTTCATAGAAAGCTTCTTGATTCCAGAATCAACCTTGAAATTCTGCATCCCCTTCTTCAGGTCCAGCATTGAATTATCGTTGACCATTTCCGTGGTTTGCGCAACATTAGCTCGATTTTCTAGTTTACTGATGGTTTTCTCTATTTTGTCTATTTCTTCCTCAAATATATCTATATCTGTGTTCATTTGTTCCCTTATATTATCCATCTCTGTGTTTATTTGCTCCCTAATGTTATCCATCTCTGTCTCTATTCTTTCTTCTAGAACACCACATAGCTTATCTTCCAGGCTTTTCGCATTTTCCTGTAGCTGTTCCTCCAGGTTTCTAGAATTTTCTTGGAGCTTTTCTTCCAGGTTTCTAGAATTTTCTTCCAGAGTTTCTTGCAGATCTTCTTTCGAGGATTTGGTAGTTTCCTGAAACTTTTCTTCCAAATTTCTAGGACTTTCTTCCAGCGTTCTTGAATTTTCTTCGAGTTTATTCAGTATTGAACTCAAATCAACACCGGGAACTTCAAATAAAAATGTTTCGGGGTCCTCACCTTCTTGTATAAGTCCTTGTGCAAGTCTTTCTTGAAGAACTACCTTTTTACCCGTTGTTTCCAGTTCCCTTTCCTCCAGTTCCTGTTTTAACTCCGCGACTTTCAATTCCACAAGACGCACTTTTCTCATCATTTTGTCTTTGAACGGAAGAACCAGTCTGTTTTACGTTTAAAGTTCACTCAGTTTATTATCCGCGAACCAGTTTTTCACTACGCGAGCACTATTTATTTGAAAATCTTACTTCTGACACCAATGTAATGAATATTGTCCAAGTTCTACTTAAAATAATTTATTTACAATTCACTATTCACTAATTTATTTGTAATACTCGATTTATTTACATACGCAAGCCTAATTCTCTACTAACTGTCGCTCGGGTCGACGTCGCTTTATATTCCGCTTCATAATTCTCGAAGGGTTCCAGTATATTCCAGAAGGTCTTCTTTCCTGATTCCTCTGGAATATTCGCGTCTCGCTCTGCCCTGACGCCTACGTCTGAGTGACGCGACAGGTCCGGCCTAAGTTCGTTACAATATGAATATTTTTTTTTGTTTTTTCAGAATTTGTTTTATTTTTATGCATTTCATTTAAAATGTGTATTTCAATGAAAAAATTTTTCCATAAAAATGTGTATTATTTTGAAACTCTTACGTAAATATATGACTAGCATTATAGAAAAAAAATACTCTAAGAAAATATGATGGATAAAAAAAAATCAACGCAAATGGGGGGGCGCTGTCTAATATATTGCCACAGGCGCAATAGAACCTAGATACGGCCCTGATCCTCTTCCTTTTCTTTTTCTGATCTCCGCTTTGATAGCACAAACTAAAAAAATTAGAAAGATTGTTCAAAATCTGCTAGTTGGCTAGTGAACCAGTGGCGGCCGCTCAGAGGAGGCAGAGGAGGCCAAGCCTTCCCAAATTTTACTGCATTATATTTAATTCTTAGTTCAAGTTCAACTATATTATGTCAACCTAAATCAATAGAATATTCAAATTTCTGGATATTCTTCACCCCAATATTTCATCACGTTTATACATTCTCCGCAACATACTCTAAAACTGAGGAGATTGCGCATCGCTGCACCGTACTATAGGCATGCGAATCATGGGAATACAGCAGACCCCATAAGTCCATCCGCGGAGGCCCAGCTCGGACCAGCTCCAGTCGACAATCGAGATCCCCTCGAATCTTGAATGTAAAATTTCGAATTTCTGCAGATACGAAGCTGCGTCCAATCAAAATTCGATCTGTAAACGTGACGGAGGCAGATTTCCCCTCGCATATTCGTTTAGCTCGATGGCCCGATCAACCCCGAATATGAACCTCGGCCTCGGCCGCCTCGGCGATTAGGAAGGATCGGAATTACTACACTATACCACCTGTTTCTATTTATTTTTAATATCGTATCATAGGGACGATTCAGAAAACAATGTGTGGTCAAAATTAGGCTATTCGGATTTAAAAAATTCACTGAGGTCTATGGAAAGACATAGCAGATAAAAATCTCACTTAGGGGTATCAATTAAATTCAAATTATTCGTAAAGCTCGATATTGTAAATTCACTTGATCAGGGTCATAGGCTAAGCAAACTATCATAGATCAACTATCTAGTGGTATATCTATACAGGATGTTTCATTATATATGCGCAGAATTTCAGGATGTGATAGATCGTCCAAAAATATTATTATTACTATTAATAATCTAATAAGTTCTTCCAAAGATGGCTCAGTGGTTCAAAAAATAATTTCATATTGTAAACCTGAAGTTTTTGACGTATAAAAGGGTTGACAGTTTGTGGAGACCACGTTTTTCAACATAAAAGTTGATATTTATCGAAAACGGTCGACTATAGAGCGTATGACCAGGAGTATCTTTCGAAGAAAACATTGGCGGTTAAAATGGGCGTCTCGAAAACCGTACTTTTTCGATTAGCGTAGAAGTTGGGTAGAAAAACACCCAGTACCCCTTCAAAACCTTCACCAATTGAGACAAAAAAAAATCCGCACAAAACATTGCTTATTATGATTAGAAAATGCTCACGAAAGCTGTTTTCTGTACGATAAAAGGTTTCGGTGATATTCGCAAAAACCGATTTTTTTTTCAATTTCAAATTCGAAAATGATGCATTTTAGAGGGTGAGTTAATAGAAGCTTTTTTCATACTTTTGGACGAGCTATCACATCCTGAAATTCTGCGCATATATTATGAACCACCCTGTATTTTTTGCTTGGCCTCCTCTGATTGAAAGCTCACGAGCCGCCACTGTAGTGAACATGACTACACTAGGCGAGTTCACAATCAGCTTCTAAATTCGCTCAGCAGCTTGTAAACTCGACGAATGTAATCGACCCATTACGTAAACATACGCTCGCTTCGTGTTCGTGGTGCTAGATAAGTACGTGTTGCATGGGTGTGGCGCCCATGGCGCCCACCCCTAATGTAATGAGCAGCGACATCTGGCGAGGAAATGTCCACAATTCTTTCCATCAATTCCTTCAAAAATATATAGGTAGATTTCTGAGTACTTTCCTTTTCCCCTTGTGTCCATTCATTGATTCAATTATGGTGGCCTTTACTCATTATATGTATATTATGGCGATGAACGCATTATCCGGCCTTTTCCACTTCCCGAGTATCGCAATGAGACCCTAAATGAGTACTTGCGAAACACATGGGAAAAGAAAAGTACGTAGAAATCTATATTTTTGTTTCAGTTCACTTCTTTATTTGGATTTCCACCATTCCATTCATTGATTTAATTATGGTGGCCTTCACCCTCTACGGCATGAACATTTTCATTATATTATTTGAATTATAAATATGATTCAGTTTAAGGACAATTATATGATATATATACACACATCGGAAAAGTCTAGGGATATTCGTACAAAGTCATACAAGCGACAAAAGAAACTTTTTTATCGTTCAAACTGTACTACCAACTTACTGATCGGTTCATTTGCCCCGTTTGAATACGCCTTTTTTCGGAAGAAATGTGAAAATTATAATGAGAAAACTTGACAATCATGATAGATAGGAAAAGTGAATTCTATAAGTACTCAGTATTTCGATTTAATTCTGTATATAGTGTTTTTCAATAGTATTGTGTTTTACTATGGAACGACGACCGTTGTCTTCAGACGAGATGAATCTAGCAGTAGGCTTTCTTCAAGCTGGCGTGCGACAAGTCGAAGTAGCTGAGCGGATGGGTGTTTCCCAAAGAGTCATAAGTCGTTCAAAGAGGCATTTCAGGGAAACTGGAAGTCTGGCTTAACAATACCTAGGGCGTAGACGCTGTACAACGGCAAGTCAGGGTAGATTTTTACTGCTAAGTGTTAGAAGACACCTTACAATCACAGCATATGAATTGGTTATGGAATTGCAGCGAGCGCATAACATGACCGTCGGGCGAGATTATGTGAGAAACCGTCTCAACGAAGCCAATCTTCTTCAAAGACCAATTTTATGTCCATCTCTCTCTAGAGGCAATCGCGCTGCCAGAGTAGACTTGTGCGAAGAATATCAAAATTGGGATGCAGATGATTGGCCAACATTTTTGTTCACTGATGAATCCAGATTTGGATTTAATCCAGATTCTCGTCGGACACGAGTGTGGAGGCGATCCGGGAACGTGGAACGTTTGAGAAATGTTCAGGAAGTTCACAAATACAGAGGCGGTACAATAATGGTATGGGGCAGAATAATTAAAGGCGGCAGAACCGACCTCGTTTTTCCGAATGGTTTCCTGACAGGTCAGCAATATGTGGATAATTTTCTTCAACCCATTGTGCTTTTATTTGCTGGTGCTGTTGGTGCAAACTTTCGCCTAATGCATGATAATGCGCGTCCACATACCGCTGCGATTGTGACGAACAGGTTGGTAAACGAGGGAATTGAAGTATTGCTATGAGCCACACAATCAACGGACCTTAATCCGATTGAGCTTAATTCCGAGAGATTCTAACCTCAGAATAGGCATGTATGTATACCTCAATCGGCCATTGACAATGAAAATGTAGAGCTGTTCTGAAACAACGTGGAGGTCATACTCTTCATTCAGTTAATTTTTTGCATACTTGATCATTTTTTTTATAGCTCGTAAAATTATGTTTATTCTTTATTTTTTTTTTGAGATATTGTGTTCGTTTCAAGCAAAAGATTGATTTAATGACATATTTAACATTTTTTCATTACGCTATAATTTTAGTTTCCCCCTTAATCAACTGAAAAAATAAAAAATGCCTATTTATAAAAATATCCCTAGATTTTTCCGATGTATGTATAGTCCATTTAAGAATTATTGACATCGAAGCAGGCCATGAACGTCCAGTCGAGGCTTTATTTCTGGTTACAAAAAAGTTACTGTTTTCATCATAGAAATAAAACAAAACATCAAACTTAAATATAACCTAGAAAAGTGTTCAGTATACGAATTATCGAATAATTATTAATTACGCCGGAATATTCCGACTGCAGTTTAAAATTGGGAATTCAGGTTCAACGTTATATATAATTACGTTTGTGGAGCGAAAGCCGATCTTTTAAAAAAGATTTATTTATTACAACGGAAGACCATCCTATTCTAACAATTAGCTAGGAAGAAATGCACTTAATTATTGACGATCAATTCGTCTTGAGAGGTATTTATAACATTCCTTATCTCAAATTAATTGCGACAAACAGTATCGAACAATGGGACAAATATACACCCACACACGTGGCGTGTTCAGAATGATGTCTCATCAAAATGTAACAAGGTAATATGAATATTCGAATAAGAATAGATAAGGAGTTCATCTGCAATATACAGGGTTGGCATTATGTAATTCCTCCCCACCTGGAATAAAGGTATCACCTGTAGTAGTTGTAGCTTTACAAAAAATATCTTTTCTTAAGTATTTCAAAATAAAATAAGTAAATATTAATAAAATTATTATTATAACAATAAGCAAAAACATGAATCTTGAAGGCTGGAGATTCCATTGGTCCAGGTCTTCTATCTTGATATCCGGGATGTCTTCATCTTTCCGGGATTCTTCATTTGTGGAATTTGGGTTGAATAAAGTCATCTTGGGTAAAATCACGTATTTTTCTTCATTAATCGTAGTAGTTGGGACGATTTCTTTTCTTGTGTTGCTCACAGCACATTTAGTTCGTAGAATTGTCATAGGAGGCACAAAATAATGTCTTGTTTGCTGAAGACATTTTTCTAAAACATTTTTGTTTTCGATGGATAGGATATTTCCATCTTCTAATAATTTTAAATCTGGGGAAAGTACCGTTGTCGTTCTTGGACAGTTTTCGGTGTGGTTTTTCAAAATATTTCGAAGGCATGCTGGTGATTCAGCTAAGGTGTCTTGATCGCAGAGATAATCATCTTCCACTGGATGGCAAAATTTCGTTGACCATTTCAGGGTTTCTTCTTGTGAGAGTAAATAAGGATCGGTATATGGAAGGGATAAATTGTTTTGCGGTAGATAGTAAAACTTGTATAAATCATAACTTTCTTCGTATACCGTTGGGATTGATATTAAAAATAGTAATGCTTTCTTTTTGAAAATTACTTTCGTATGACATATCTGATAATAATCTTTCAGATGATGTAAAGGTATTATCGTCACATTTTTTATTAAATCAAGGAATTTTGAATAAGGTTAAATTGATTCATGTAAAAGATGTAATCTTGCAAAACTCACTGCGGTTGCAATTTCATCTAGAACATTTTTGATATCTTTGAGTTCAAATGTCAGGAGATGCATGTGTTGAATCTCTTGTATTGCTGGTATAACTTGAAGCAATTTGAGGTTTTCTGACATTTTCTGAAATTTTTCAATATACTTATTTTTAAGGTCATTTACGACTGTTGCGATCTGTTTTTGATTTCTTATCAAAACTCTTTCATTTTTCTGAATACTATCAAAATAGTTTTTATATAATTCTTCATCATCGGAATCTAACGTTCCGAATAAAATCTTTGAAATCTTTCCTCCTAAGTTAATGAGTCCTCTTTTAACTCTAATTTTTTCATTCAACAATTCTTCCATGGTATTAATATTAATTTCATTAGTATGCTGTAGATACTTAAAATTGGCTGTTTGGGCAAAATTAGATTTTGACTTTTCTAATTTAATTATTTCCTTCTGATAATTAAGAATCAATTCTTCGATTTTATTTAAATCTACGTGATATATCAATTGAAGATTTTTATGTGTGACATACGCTTTTCCTAATGCGATTGGTAATATGTTGCTTTCAATTGGAATGATATCCATACATGATACGATAATTATTTCGAATAATATCGCGAGGATTACGTATAGATCCATTATCTGCAACAAAATTTTGAACTAGTTTTTTCTTTGCTTAAGAATTTTCATATGATAAATGTGTTTATTTTTATTATCCTGAATGCGTAAATTATCAATTTCACGAGCATTAACCTTTTTGAATGCTGGGTCCAATTTTCTCGTTATTGGATTTTTAATATAAGTAGGATTTTCATTTAAGGGATGACTTTCTTTTGCTGATCGCTTTTCATTCGTTTTTTCCAAACGCGCAATATTTTTCTCTTTATTCTTTTCTAATTGATTTGCAATCTCATTAAGATTGTCTATGTAATTTTCCACGTAATCTTGAACTTGTTCGTTATGTGTACGTTCGACTGGTAAAGAGTAATTCAAATCTGCTTTAATAATTTGCATAGGTGTCATTTCTAGACTTGAATGATTCGAATTATTATAACTTAATAAAGCTTGGGAAAGTCTGCTTGGAAAAGTTGAATTCCTACTTTCAATTGTTCGCAATTGTTCTATCAATGTAGAATGAAATCTTTCTACTAATGCATTCGAATTGGGATTATAATTTGTAATATAATGAATTTCAATTTTATGGATTTTACAAAAATCTTGGACTACGCCATTTTTAAATTCTAATCCATTGTCACACGTTATTTTATTAGGAATGCCGTAATGGCTAAAATAAATCAATAATTTATCTACATTTTCAATTAGTAATATGTGTGACGTAGGTTTTCCTATCGTAATTCATAATACATTACTTTCGATTGTTATTTGAGACGTAAGCTTTTCCTTACTTGATTCGTAATACATTCTCAAATAATCGCGTTACTGAGCAGGGCTGGCTCTAGTGACATTATAATCATGGGACTTCAATTCATGAAATATAAATATTGCAAAACTTGGAAACTTATCCAATAATATTTTCATTTAGTCAATAATATTTTCATTTTAAATTAATTACATTTTCTCGTAATCAATCGAGTTTGTCTCGAATAATTTTAATCAATACTTGAAATGTGAATTTTATAAAAGTCTTATACAACGCCATTTTTAAATTCGAATATTTTGTTTAATATTTAAATCAAGGGATTTGTAATTCTTGAAATACGGAATAAAGTGTATAGAGCATTGTTGTTCAAAACATGCTTAAAGGAAAACACCATAATCTTTCTAATACTTTCGTTATTGCGAAGCGAATAATAATGATGATTATCAATAATATGAAACAAGGGTTTCAAACACCGTTGTTCAAAGAATGTCTGAAGGAGAATACATTAATCCTTCAAATGTTTTCTGTTACTAACAAGCAAATGATTGAGATTTATCTCAAATGATATTTTAATCTTTATATGAAATCCTATGGATAAAATCAAAACTGTTTAATGTAAAACTCTTTTAATCTAAATAAAAACTATATGTTCACCTGAGGGTGATTAAAAGATTCGTTTTTGAATCTATAACATAATTAAATATTCATGCCTTTTTTTTCCGTACTTTATGATAAGGAATAATTTTGGAAATTGTTTTCGAAGATGGTGATTTTAACCTTTTCTTCGTATATGGAATTTTCATTATAGGATTCTTAACATTACGCTGGACAGTAAAATATTCTGTCTCATTTAAATTTATTTTTATTTCATCGTTTGAATTTAACCATTTCAAACATGCTTCATATTTTTTTTTATTTATTCGATTTCTAATCGACGATGAATCTTTTTCGATTCTATTTATTTATAACATTTTCATAATTATTTATATTTGAATCATTTTTGATTCTATTCGTATTTACGAATTCATTTATTTTTAACATTGGATCATTATCGATCCTATTTGTTTTCTTGAACGTATTGATCTCTATAATTGGATCATTTTCAAATTCATTAGTATTTCCTCCGATATTCCGGTAAGGAAGGAATATACAATTATCTTTATATTAGATTCCGCAAAAATATATTTTATCATATTTGAAATAATATGCCAGTCTAATTTATCTAGACCGCATGCAATTCTGGGTAAAGCTAAGTATTTGTCATTATTATATTGACACAATTCTTTAAGATATAATGTAGATTGAAAAACTGTTTCATATTCCGGTTTATGAAAATACGAATCTTTCGTGATTAAATAATAAATGTTTCGATCATTTATTTGGATCATTGCTACTTCGCCTAATAGCTTATTTTGAGATTTTAAATTATCTATTTGACCAAATTTATTTTTAAATTGGAGTGCTATACCTCCATTCATGTGAAAGTCACGGGAAACGCAATGTGCTAACGCATAATTCTTTGGGGCTTTAAATAAATCACCTGTTTTTTCAATTATCTTAGGGGAATCTTTAATATTTTTCAATTCATAATTTTTTTCAAAATCTTTATAAGTCAATTTATTATCTGACTCTATTATAATTCGACTGAGAGCATCAGCATTATTAGTTGAACCTTTTTTATAACGAATTTCATAATCAAATTCTTCTAGTTTTATCCGCCAGCGCATAAGACGGGAATTCGGTTCTTTTAATGAAAATAACCATATTAAGGGTTTGTGATCCGTATAAATAGTAAATCTCTTTCCATAGAGATAGGGGCGGAAATTTTTGCACGACCAGATCACAGCCAGTAACTCCTTCTCTATTGTGGAATAACGAGTCTCAGCTGGGTTAAGGGTTCTACTCGCAAATGCTATAGGAAGGTCGTTCGGAACTTCACCTTGAGATAAAACAGAGCCTATCGCGAAACCTGACGCATCAGTTGTAAGAACGAATGGCTTATCGAAATCGGGGTATCTCAATACAGGGTGATTCAATAAATTTCTTTTACATATTTCGAACGCTTCGATATATTTCGGATCATCAATATTAATTTTGGAATCTTTCTTCAAACATGAAGTTAATGGTTTCGTTATCTTTGCGAAATTAGGGATAAACTTTCTATAATATCCTACGAGTCCAAGAAATGATTTTATTTCTTTAGGAGTTTTAGGAATTGGAAATTTGCTGACTGCTCTTAATTTGTTCGGATTCGGTTTGATTCCTTCAGGGGTAATAATATGTCCTAAGAATTCAATTTCAGTTTTGAAAAAGTGACATTTATCTAATTGAATTTTCAAATTATCTGCTTTAAATGCTTCTAGAATATTATGGATATCTGCTAAGTGTTGTTCGATCGTATCGGAAAATACAACTATATCATCCATGTAAACGTAACAGATCTTTCTTATATGATTTTTCAAAACATTATTCATCAATCTTTGGAAAGTTGCTGGAGCATTTTTAGTCCAAATGGCATTCTCAAAAATTCATAATGACCATTTTCTACAGTAAAAGCTGTCTTTTCAATTGATTCTTCATCTAATTCGATTTGATGAAATCCGGATGCTAAGTCAAGGGTAGTAAAATATTTTTTATTTCCTAATTTATCTAGGATACTTTCAATCTGAGGAAGGGGATACCTATCATCAATAGTTTTATCATTTAATTTACGATAGTCAATCGCTATACGCCATTTCTTTTTTCCGGATAAATCTTCTTTTTAGGAACAATTACAACTGGAAATGACCATGGAGATATACTCGGTCTGATAATTTTTTTGTCTAACATGTCTTTAATTTGAGTCTGAACTTCTCCTCTATGAACTTCAGGGTATCTATAAATTTTACAATGAACAGGAACTTCGTCACTTGTTCGAATTTTATGTTTTATTTTGCTTGAAAAATTAAGGGCTTGACCCGGTAACTGTAAAACATCTTCATTAGTTTGAAGGATTTTCATTAGTTGGGTACTAATTTCTGGTTCTAAATGACTAAGGTCAATTGGAATATTTTGGGGTTTCTGACATACTTGTTGATAATAAAAGGGGATTTGAGAATATTCGTTAGTTAATAATTGATTTTTAAAATCTAAATTAAGTCCATATTTATTCAAAAAATCTGCTCCTATAAGACCATCATAATTCTTATGGAACTTGTATACGACAAAAGGATGAAGATCATCTATTTGAAATTCAGGGAATAAAGGTATTAAAACTTTTTCATTAGCAGTTTGTTTTTTGAAACATGCAGTTAGTGTCGTAGATTCATTAAAAATATTTTTAGGGAAATTATTATATGCAAATTTTGGATCAATAAGACACACTGAACATCCACTATCAATTAAAAGTTTACATTTAGGATTTTGGAATTGGATATAGGGGAGTTGGTTTGTGTTATCTAATGTATTATTTAAGTCAATGAGTCGTTCATGGCACGATCTCGAAAATTTTCATTTAAATTTTTACTGGAATTATTACGTTCTGGATATGAACGTTCGTTAAAATCACGTTTTTTAAAATTAGTATCTCTCGAAGTAGACGCTATATTGGTTAATTCATAATGATTGAAGAATTGTCTCCGGGGACTTTGTTGATATTGGGTAGAATAATTAGATCTCTTCTGGGGATAATTCCTTGTCTGAATCGACATTTTTTCAGGGGGAGATTGTATTCTTTGATTAGGATGAGGTTTAAAAACATTCTCGTTTTTACATTCATTGAAAGAGGTATTTGGATTATTTCCAAAAACTTGATGATTTGTCGGGAAATAAGTTTTTACTTGTTTTTGTTGGAAATTAATCGGTTGAGATGGGAATCTCGGTTGGGAATTATTTGGATAAAAATTTCTTTGATTATTTTGACTAGATTGGGGAATATTTGATTGATTATAATGAGTAAAACTTCTATAATTATTAATTGGGAAGTTTGCTCGATTATTATTTGGAAAATTATTTTTATTAGTTTGGTTGAAATTCTTCTGATTTTGTTGGGGAAAATTCCTCTGATTATTTTGATTTTTATAGTGCATATAGGGTTGTTGATAAAAATAATAATCTTGACGAATAAAATTCACTATATCGTCATAGTTCATAATTCCGTGTCCTCTAAGGGCTGTTCTCAATTCTGGGTTAATATTATAGAGCAGAACTCTAGTTGCTACTCGTGACGCAATATTCTTTTCTTGATCCTTTTCAAGAATCGGTAAATTCGACAATTCGACTTGCGAATCGTATTTATTTTTTAAATCTACTATTCTTTCAAGAAAATCTAAATCATTCTCAATACGTATTCTTTGGGCATTCTGGAGATCCCAAAACAAAACTGTGAGGCTTATTTTTTCCTCAAATCTTAACTTTGAAAATTCCTTCAAGTTGATCCAGTTATCTGTAATTCTCTCATTGGAACTTACGATTTCACTGGCATTTCCTACCAATTTACTCTTTATTATATCGATTATCGCTTCATTTATTAACGCGTCGGCAGATTGGAACCTATTATAGAATCTTTCGCAGTGATTTAAAAATCGTGCGGGATTTGCAGGATTACCATCAAATGGTACAATTGACTTTGAAAATAAATCAATTAATTTTAATCTATCAAACATATTTGGTTCTGGTGCGACCGCCATTTTATTCGTATTCTTCCGGCCTTTAAAATGCTTTACGGAAGTAATCTTGAAAAATTATATTGTACTTAGAAAATAATTGTATTCGGTTTTCTATTTTATAAGAAACCTAGGAAAAACTCTGGTAATCGGTTTTTTGTATTAAGAAACCTAGGAAAAACTCTGGTAATCGGTTTTTTGTATTAAGAAACCTAGGAAAAACTCTGGTAATCGGTTTTTTATAAGAAACCTAGAGAAAACCCACACAAGTTTTACGCTCAAAACCGTGGGAAAAGATTGAAGACTTTGGACCAGGGTCAGTGACTGGGAATAAAAAAAGTGTTTCTATATAGGATTCTCACCACGTTGTTTTTCTGGAGTCGTTGTAGCCGCTACCCACACAATCAGGGCTCCAACGGCTTTTCTCCTCGTTGTTGCTGGATTTGGCACCTTAACAGTTGAAACTGAAAGTTTTTGGAAGTTCTTAGCGCGGCGATAACTACGATTTCGTTTCGAAACACAGTTCTTCACGAAAACCGGCACAATCCCATACCTAGTCGCCAATTACGTTTGTGGAGCGAAAGCCGATCTTTTAAAAAAGATTTATTTATTACAACGGAAGACCATCCTATTCTAACAATTAGCTAGGAAGAAATGCACTTAATTATTGACGATCAATTCGTCTTGAGAGGTATTTATAACATTCCTTATCTCAAATTAATTGCGACAAACAGTATCGAACAATGGGACAAATATACACCCACACACGTGGCGTGTTCAAAATGATGTCTCATCAAAATGTAACAAGGTAATATGAATATTCGAATAAGAATAGATAAGGAGTTCATCTGCAATATACAGGGTTGGCATTATGTAATTATATATTAAGAAATGGAACCCCCAAATAGAAAACTTGAACAGGAAACTCACCACCATAATCTACACCCTCAATGGTATGAAATACCATATCCAACAAGATACATTGAAGCTCCTATATGTGTATAGGAATTTTCAGTCAACCCTTTCATATGGCATTGTATACTGGGGAAACAGTATATCACGAAACAAAATATTTAAATCCCAAAAGCAAGCAATCCGAGCTATGTATAGAATGAAATATAGAGATACTTGTCAACAGCAATATTTTTTTTTTTTATCGCTTTTATTGTAATTTACAATCTACTTTTATAAAGTATTGAGTAAATATTATGTATGTGTAGACTATGAGAAGATATTAAACATATTAATACTTCATTATATTACTTTAAAACAAGTCGTTTGGCCAGATTCGTTGTAATCTTCGAAAGTTGAATGGATTTTCTGTCAGTTGATCAATCAATTGGTTAGCGTGCCCTTCCAGCCTCTGGTGGTATTTTCTTGAGTAATTTTCTATTTCGGTGGTGACGTATGGGATTCTTAGATCATTATGGATGGTGAGGTTGGAGACGTACCAAGGTGCATTTATTGATGAACGTAGTATTTTAGATTGAAGTCTTTGGATAATTTGTATATTAGATGGTTTAGCGCAACCCCAGAATTGGATGCCGTATGTCCATATCGGTTTGATGATTGCCTTGTATATAAGTAGTCTGTTTTGGATATTCAACTTAGACTTTCTACCTATCAGCCAGTACATTTGACGGATCTTCATATGTATTTGGTTTTTCTTGGCTTGAATATGTTGCTTCCAGGTGAGGCGCTGATCTATATGTATACCGAGATATTTGGCTTTGGTATCGACTGGTAACACCTTTTCAAACATTTTGACAGGAGGACAAGTGGTTTTTTTGGTTGTGAATGTTACTTGAACTGATTTGCTTTCATTGATGTTAAGTCGCCATTTTCGATGCCACTGTTCAAGTTCATTCAAGTGTTGTTGCAGATTTTCTGAAGCTGTTTCGGCATTCTCGTGAGATGAAAGTATGGCTATATCGTCTGCAAAAGAGGCTATTGTGGTGTTCCTGTTTTCTGGCATGTCTGAAGTATAGAGGATGTATAGAAGTGGTCCTAATATCCCGATTTGACCTTACAAGGGCTGGATATTGCCTCTCCGAATTTCACGGTAAAACGGTCTGCTAAATATGATTTCAGAATCATGTAATAATGTTGTGGGAGGAGTTTTTTCAGTTTGTATAGCAATCCTTTATGCCACACCTTGTCGAATGCTTGGGCCGAGTCCAGAAATACTGCTGAGCAAAGTTTTTTTTCCTCTAGACTTGCTGAGATGGCGTTTACAATGCGGTGGATTTGGTGTACTGTGGAATGATTCTCTCGGAAACCTATTTGATGGTCAGGTACTAGTTGATGAATGTCCATATCTTCTTTCAGCCTTTTCAGAAGCAGTTTCTCGAATAGTTTACCCAGGATTGGTAGGAGGCTTATGGGTCTATATGATCCCACTTCATGGTCTGGTTTGTTCGGTTTAGCTATCATTATAATCTCAGCATACTTCCATATGATAGGGAAATAGGATATACTCATCATCCTATTGAATATCGTGGTGATCAGGACGATAGCTTTTCTGGGTAGCTTTTTCAATACTTCTGCCGTTATAAGATCGTATCCGGGTGCCTTTTTGTTTTTTAGCCTTCTTATCTCAGTGCTCACTTCACTCGGCGTAAAAGATTTAAGTGGAAGGGACATCTGACATGCAACATTCAGAAAAGATTCAATTTCCGCATCGCTGATGCCAGGATATGGGTCGTTTGGATTGAAGACATGTGTCAGATGTGCGGCAAATGTGCTGCATTTTTCGTCGTCTGAGATAGCCCATTCTCCATTGGTCTTTTTAATTGGAGATTTTCGTGGTATTGGTCTTTTGAATCTTTTTGTAGCTTTCCAAATGCTGTGTTCATTGTTGTCATTAATGTTTTCAATGTAATATTGGAATTGCGCATTTGTGTATTGCTGTAGAGTTTCATGTAATTTTCTTCTGAGCTGATTGAATACGGTTTTGTCTAATGGGTTCCGTGATCTTTGCCATTTACCTCTTGCTCGTCGTTTTTCCACTAACAATTCCCGAATCTGAGCAGGTAATTTTGTTCGATAATCTACCATTCTTGATTGTACGGGAGTAGATTTCCATGCTGCTTTCTGTATCATATTTGTTATGTTGTTGGCAGCTGTCTCTATGTCATTAGCTGTTTTAAGGTTTATGTTTAGAATTATATCTTCATTTATTATTTCCTGAAACATGCCCCAGTTAGTTTTATTTGTTGTTAGTGAAGGTTTAATTCCATTCGATTTGGGTAATGTATGTAGAGTTAGCAAAACTGGTGAATGGTCAGATGAAAGGTCAGGAGGAGTTTCTACAGAGAAGTGGTTGTTTTTTATGCCATTCGTGACGAAGAAATCTAATACGTCTGGGATCTTGTTCGTGTCTGTTGGCCAATAAGTTGGCGAGCCCGGTGAAATCACATCGAAATTTTTATTGGTTATTACTTGCATCAGATTTCTGCCTTTGGGAGTTATTATTCTTGATCCCCAATATGTATGCTTCGCATTCCAGTCACCTCCTATAATGAAACGTTTTTGGAAGTTGTGAAAAAATGACTCGTATTGGTTTGAAGAAATGTTGTGCCGGGGTGGTGAATATATCGCTGATATATCGAAGCTCCATGATTCTGTGTACACTCTGATGTTGGTTGCTTGTATTTCATTAGTTACGTAATTAGGCAATGAATCATGTTTCAGGCTTCTTCGGATTAGTATAGCTGTGCCTCCATGAGCAGTACCATCTGGGTGTTGAGTGGAGTACGTCAGGTATTGTGGTATTTGAAATACTGTTTTTTCGGTGAAATGGGTTTCTGATATCATTATCACATCTATTTTATTGAGATTCATGAATGTTGTTAATTCATGTTTGTGGTTTGGAAGCCCATTTGCATTCCATGTAGCTAGACGAATAATCTTAGCCATTTCTACTTCAGTTTGCTGACTACTGTGGTTAGCAGATTAAGTATAATCTGGTTCTGGTTCATCAATTGTGCTATCATGGATTTGAAGTCTGATAGAAAGGTTGACATCATCGACTCGAGAGAGTTTTGATTTTGATTTTGACTGGGAAATTCTTGATGTTCCTGATGGCTTCTCGTTGCTTGAGCATAAGATTTATCTGGTGTTCTGGTTGTACTTGGGGATTATTGGTATCGGTGGTAGGTTCGGGAATGTTTCTTTGAATAAGTGGGTTTTTTTGTCGTATCAAGTTTTTGTAGACTTGACATCCCTTGTAGTTTGCTGGATGACTACCTTCACATAAAGCACATGTGGCTGCAATTGTTTTTGATTTGGTGCAAGTTTTGGAATCGTGTTGGCTGCCGCATTTAACGCACATGAATGGACGGTTGCAATAGATTTTTGAGTGGCCGTATTCTTGGCATCTAGTGCACTGTATAATTTTTCGTTTTCTTCTCGGTGGCTCGATAGATATTTTTCTATCAATAACAGCAATATATGTGCTAAAGTATGTTATATTCCTACAAAGCCACAGTAAACTATTTGAACCGTTTCTGAACAACAACCCAACTAGGAAAATTGATCCTTATATATACCCGAGGCAACAATTGACACTAGCAAAGAATAATGCAAAATACATGTGCATAAAGATCTACAATGCGTTACCCAAACAGTTTCATTCGATAAGAAATGTTAATATATTGAAAAAAGACTAAGTTGAATTTTTGCTGAATATTGAACCATACAACTTGCTAGAATATTTGGAATCTAGTAAAGCTAAACCTTACATCTACTTTGTAACCAGTAACCATTGAAATTATTTGACTTATTCCCCATTATTGTAATACAATAATTGTAGGAACTGAACATATATTATTATAATTATTAAAATAAGAGAGAAACAAAAATTAAGTATAAGTATAATAAATAAACTTAAAATATCTACGAATGAGACAAGAGCAAAGATGAAAATCTCATTAAAAACTTTGTTTCCACCTATAAGTGTAGTGATTTGGATGTGTTTATTGAATAAGCTGACATAATCCTATTGATGGGCATCCTTTGGCAGGGAAGGTTTCAATTTTTCAATAACCCATTTATGAAATAATTCACTATTCATAGTAATCCTTATCATTAATACCACTGTCAAGAATCAGATCACATCCAGGTAAAAAGCCATCCATTGTTCCAGCATTCAAAATAGTGCACCTTTACCCTTGAATATACTCGGCATACCTTTTGGCTTATTTTCTAATGTCCACTGACGAATTTGAATACCGTTCTCAAATATCCAAGTTTCCTCTAGATTCTAGATAAATGAATTTTACGTTTTGTTCCATGTATTACCGGTATTTATCACAATATCGTAATATTTTAATTATATTCTTCAGTTTATCAATAAGAATTTTGCTTCGATCAACTTTTTTGTATTGTACCCAATTTTTTTTATGATATAAAATAAAGTTGACTTTGATCGATAGAAATCTAGGTGCTCTTTGGCCAGTTCGAAAAGGATCGTTTTTAATTCTAGCAAAAACAAAGTCATTCCATGTCTCTTTGGAGGAATAATCGTATCTCACAGGTTTTCTTCCACTGCTAATTCCAGGCTGTAATAACATGTTAATATTCTCCGGACGCTGCCTGGCGTTCTATTGTTAGGGGCGCGATGTATCCTGGTGAATTCCAGCCATTCTAATAGCATAAGACAATAAATACTCAAATCCAGAGCTAATTTTTATAATTATTCACCAACTAGCAGACCCGTCCACGCGTTGCTGTGGCTAAAGTATTGGATTATTATTAACCCTAACCCAACCCTCAACCTAAACCAACCCTTACCCTTACTATAACCCTTACCCTTATCCTCAGCCTTATTTATGGGTCTCAAAAGAATTTTTATATTCGTAGGTAGGTATATGTTATGATCAATGTGTGAGATGTTCGATATAGGAAAAAAATACCTCAAAAGTTGGATTGAAACCTCCTCCCTCAATTATGTTCGAACCAAATGATGTCATGGAATGTTCAGATAGAGGTTCTTGTCCTGAAAGGTTCGAGTGGCGTTGTCAGTTGTTGCAGTTTGATTTTTCCATTCAAACAACATTATCCTGGGGGTTCATTTTGATATCTCAGAGCATTGCAGTATTGCCAAAAGACACCAATATATTGCTAGCATAATCAACTTTGGAATCACATCTTAATGCCAAACGCTCAAAGTTGATCATTTCATTGGATTCTATTTTTGTTGTATCTTGGTTAAGATCGATGATATCGATTCTTTCGGAGCTGGGGCAGATCTTGATTGAGAACCTATCATCCTGTTTGCTCATTGTCTCAATCATTACGAACTCGCCCACAACATAACGATATATATCAAACACAGTGAAAAACTTCTAAGCAATTTCTAGAAACACCATAAACTTCACTCACCCAAGTGTCAAAATTCTCTTGAAATATAAGTAATCTATGATTGTTCGCTTGGTCGGAGGAAAAAAGAAAGCCTTTTTTTCTTTTCCGTACGGTTTTTTCGGGAATATTTCGTTGCGTAAAGTTTGTCGTGATAATAATGAACACAACTAAAAAACAATGATCGAATTTGGTGCAATCGTTTGAACGTGATGCTTTTTCATACATAAACCATAGATCCTCTTTTATTAATATAGATATCTTCGATAAAATCATCAAAGCAAGATCACTATGGGAATGGGTAATGTTAGTGTTATTCCAATACCAACCTGAATTCAGCAACCCAAAATATTACTGAATAGTCTATTACCAATTTAAATTCGATTTTTCACAGCCTACCGATATGTCAATAATTCTTAAACGGAGTATATATATTTCTATTAATTTCTCACGATACGAATCAAATACCATTAAAAACTGAAAGCCAAAAAATATTTTAATGAAAATGACCTTTGTAGCAAATAATAATAATCATTAATTTTACCCAAATCGAAAATTCCCATTAACGAGCCAACATTCAACGAAGTGAAAGAAAGATACCATTTTAAAGAATACATGAATACACTGAAATATGACGAACACCAATCTGAAATATCTTTCATATCAATAACATTATGCGCACTGAAGAAAATACACAAAAATAATTGATAAGTAACTTACTTTCGACAAAAGAATAACTTATAATGGTTGAATGAAAATTATTATTGTTTAAATTACGGATTAATTCGATAATTTTGAAAAGACATCAATTAATTATTATAAACATTTGAGGGAAAATCTATTTTAGAGCTAGTTACAAATGCTATTATCATGAGAGCAAACATTATTTGAGAATGTCTTTCTTAATCACCTGCACACTGGTTTTGTATTCAAAGTGAGTATTGATTTTATAATGATGAGAACTGTCTGAATTCGAAGATATATTTACAAATGTAATAATTATCATTGACTTATAAAAAGGGACATAATTTTCAAGTCAATTTCATGATCCAAACCCTTGAATAAGTAATAACCATTTGCAAAGTTTGAAAAATTAAATTGTTACTGATGAAAATATCTTATCCCATTGAAAAAAACATAATTCTCTAAATAATACCTATACACTCAGTATAATCTAGATCTTCCACAAATACATTATTACTGAGCATGTTATTTCCACAGATTTCACAATTTGTAACAGATTTGTTTTTTTGAAATTGAAGCACTCATAAACAAGTGAACATCTGGTTATGGAGATTGATATGTTGAGGAATATCTGTAGATATCTCATCATCCAACAGGAAACAAACACTGATGGATAATATGTTGTCAAAAAACATCTTCGACCAACTGAAGTTCAAGGTTCGCCAGCGGGAAAATATGTTCCCGAAGGAAAAAATAGGCCGAATCGGGAGAAAGTCCAAGGAGAATAATGTTGTTGTTTTTGGATGGAAGGAATCGAATGAGCATATATTATTGGATTTCGTTTGTAGTGAGCTTAAAAACCGCGTAGGTGTAGAAGTCGATAATATAGACATAAATAACTTTACTGCCTGGGAAACAAACCTAACCGTCCAGTGAAGATCGAATTTGTATCGTATATCAAGAAAATGAAAATTATCGAAAACTGTAAGATAAGGAAGTGGTTTTGCGATTGCGAACGATTTGACGAAGCAGCAACGAGACGAATATCGGGCACTAAGGCAGTATTTGTTCTAGGAGAGGAATAAAGGTCAAAATTGCCATATAAGGGGCAATAGACTTGTTTTGAATATAGATGAGGTGCTTTTGCTTTTGAATAGTCTTCCGCTGGAATTTCAGATCATAGTTCTTTCTGAAACCTATCTCATACATGACTTTGATGTGCTGAAGATTGGTGGTTATACCGTTCTGTATAATGAGGGTGTGTTGACCTAGAATGATGGAGTCATAGTTTACGTGAAAGATGATATTAATTTTTCTCGAGGTTACAGCAGAATAGCAGCAGCAGAATAGAATCTAAAAAAAATTATAAAAGCACTGCCGTGAAGTCAGGAGCTTTTGAGCGCTCGTACATTCACCTTGTATGTAGATTCGCATTTTCCAGTTTCAGAAATCAATGGAAGGAATTTTAGACAGTTGTCAAAAAAATTATCAAACTTAGGCGAAACTCTAGACTAATTTTTTTTCGATAATTCGCTAGAATTTTCTACGGTATCTATGGTCTTGGTGATGCGATCTGTAAAAAATTTCGCACGTAGTTTGAATACATTATTCTTCAGCTAGGAAAAATATATTAAAATATTTTGAACGGCCGTATTTACGGAACCCCCTGTCTTATTTTGATCATGAACGTGACCGCGACATTCGAGATCCAAACCCCCCCTGAAAATTTCGAGTTCCTAGGCCGTTCCCTTCGGAAGTTATAATTTTCTATGGTTTCTATGGTTCTGGTCATGCGATCTGGACAAAATTTTGCTTTAAAATATCATTCTCGATTAAAATACAGAATTTTATCTCGATTGAATCCGTAGTTTCGAAATTATCGAGAAAACAAAATTTAAACGACCGTATTTACGGAACTCCTAGTATAATTCTGCTCATTGATGAACGTGAACTCGACATTCCAGTTCCACAACTATCCTGAAAATTTCAAGTCCCTAGGCCTTTCCGTTCGAAAGTTATGATTTTCTATGGTTTCTATGGTTCTGGTCATGCGATCTGGAGAAATGTAGCTTGAATATATATCCTCCATTAGTAAACAAAATTTCGTCTCGATCGAATTTGTAGTTTTGAAATTATCAAGAAAACTAAATTTCAAACGACCATATTTACGGAACCCCTAGTATAATTCTACTCATAGATAAAGGTGATCACATCTGAGATCCACACCTATCCTGAAAATTTCAAGTCCCTAGGCGTTTCCGTTCAAAAGTTACAATTTTCTATATTTTCTATGGTTCTGGTCATGCGATCTGGACAAAATTTCACATGTAGCTCATTCTCCATTTGAGTGCAAAATTTCATCCCGATCAAATCTGTAGTATCCAAGTATCAGCAGAACGAAACTTTGAACGGCCATATTTATGGAACCCCTGGTGGAATTTGGCCCATTAACGAACTCAACCGAGGCATTCGTAAACTGAACCCACACTGAAAATTTCAAGTCTCTAGGTTATTCCGTTCGAGAGTTATCGTGCTTACGGCACATTTTCAGTTCAAAATTCGATAAATACAGACATCGTGACGAAATGATATAGCCCTCGTGTAAGTAGTACGAGCGCTCAATATCCCTTTGACAGCTATATATAGGTCCCCAAGTACATGTCCCAAAAGGTTCAACTTAGATTTACAGCAGTATATCCAATCGGTTTAAAATAATGACATGTATAAAATGAAGGGAGATATTAACGTTGATTTGTTATCGGATACGGATTTAACTGAAGAATATAAGAACATATTAAAAACTTCTGGTTATGAGTCATACATAAATGAATGCACTCGACCACAGAGTCAAACTTGTATTGATCACATCTTCGTAAAAAGCAAGGTGGCTGTGGAAATTCAATCATACATTTTTCAGTGTAGTATCACGGACCACTATCCCGTAGCGTTGACTGTCGATTTGGGTCAGAAAGCCGCTGGCGCATCTAGGTCGGCTCATAGATTTAGAAAATAAATACATAGTTTGCACAGAACTTAAGGCCGCTTTGCGGTTCCTCCCAATCCTTAGCTTTGTTGAGCACTTGATTAATAAATGATATTTCCTTATTCAGTCGCAAATTTTCTTCCACTTGCGAATGTTCGTGCTCCCTCTGCATTTGTTTGTATCGGGCTACGGACGTGGGCTAGGCTGTTATGAGATTGGTATTAACAGCAGATTTGGAGTAAGATTCTTCCTCTTCGTTTTGATCAGACACGGATTGCGGATTTACATCAGATATTTTATTGACTTTATCAACGGAGTATTTATTGCCGTTAATAAATAAGCTCCCTGCTCGGATGTAAGCCTTATGTTCTTTTCCTTCGGATATAGAAAAGTGTCGTCCCAAGACCTTCGAATCTTTACGATCCTATCCACAAAGATCCTCGTTAATGAAGATATGTGAGCCCTTTAATTTATATCGGCTACTGACAACCAGATTTTTGGTTAGGAAGGATTCTAACTCTATTGGGCGCTCGTAATACTTACACGAGGGCTATATCGTTTCGTCACGATGTCTGTATTTTTCGAATTTTGAGCCGAAAATGGTTCGACTGACTGATGACGAATCCGTCGAGAAATTCGTTTCTGTCCGTCCGGCCGTCCGTCCATCCGTATACACGTTAACTCTCGAACGGAACGACCTAGAGACTTGAAAGTTTCAGGGTAGGTTCGAATCTCGAATTCCGCGGTTATGTTCCTTATTGGGCAAAATTCGCCCAAGGGTTCCGTAAATATAGCCGCTCGAAATTTTGTTCCCCTGATTACTTCGAAACTACTGATTCGATCTAGGTGAAATTTTGCACTCAGATGGAGAATGACATGTTCAAGCTACTGTAATGAATATTGTCCAAGTTCTACTTAAAATAATTTATTTACAATTCACTATTCACTAATTTATTTGTAACACTCGATTTATTTACATACGCAAGCCTAATTCTCTACTAACTCTCGCTCGGGTCGGCGTAGCTTTATATTCCGCTTCATAGTTCTCGAAGGGTTCCAGTATATTCCAGAAGGTCTTCTTTCCTGATTCCTCTGGAATATTCGCGTCTCGTTCTGCCCTGACGCCTACGTCTGAGTGACGCGACAGGTCCGGCTTAAGTTCGTTACATTGCCCCCTTCTTAAAGACATTTCGTCCCGAAATGTCATCCTCGGAGTGTGACGATACCTGCATGACTCTCCATATCTGCAACGTGAAGTTCGATGGAAATGACACTCCACGGTCTTCATGTTTGTTTGTGGAAGATGATTACAGCAAACCAAAATCTCTACGCCGCTGGATTTGAATATCGTCTCCAACATACTCCTTATGATTCTCCAGTCCAGCCTATCGAGTCCACATGACAATTTTGGAATCGCTAGCTTCACCAGATTCTGGTCTACCATAGTGTCTCTCAACTTGGTGAGACTCTTCCAGACATCCTCATAAGACGGTTTACCATGGGAGTACTTCTTGGTTACTAGGTAGAAAATGTTTCTTTCGTCCTTTTTCAACTGCAGTACCCTTCCAACTTCCGGATTCTGTTCTCGCAGCGTTCGTAGTTGACCAAATTTCTTAGAGAACACAACAGCAATGCCCCTGGACATTCGTAGATCTTCTGCCACGCAGTGTGCTAGTGCGTAATCATCAGGCACCTTGAAAAGGTCTCGTGGCTCCTCTCTAGTAACACCATGTAGCACTTTCTGACCGTTCGAATACGAGGACATAAACTTCTGGTATGTCATCTCATCCTCTGGTTGTTTGAGGGTGCGAACTTGGTCGTTACTTCCAGCGTAAGGGGCCAATCGATTGAAGTGGACGACCCTTGGTTTCCTTCGTGGTGGCTTCTGAATTCGCAGGGAGCCTTTGGTCGTATTCGATGTCCATTGCTAGCAGCACATACAGCGCACTTTCTGCACCAGTCCTGAACATCATCTCGGCAGCTAGCCCAGTAGAACCGTTGCCTCACTTTCTGCAAGGTCTTCTTCACCCCCAGATGTCCTCCGGCTACCCCGTCATGTATTTCCCGAAGCACTTCATATCTTCGAATCCTCGGTACCACTATTTGGCGTCGGTCTTCACCACCATTTTCGGACTCCAATACACGCTTCAGTACTCCATTGTCCAGAGTGAAAGAATTCCGTTGGGACCAGTAGGATTTAACAGCTGGCGAGTAACCTGCAATTTCCTGCCATGATGGTCTTCGATTGCACTTCTTCCAGTTGATGACTAAACCTAGTTCTGGATCTTTCTCTTGGTCGTTCTGAATATTGCTGTCATTCCAGTTTGTAACGTACCCAGCTAGGGTAGGTTCGCTCAATCGTTATGCAGTCGAGGGATGGTGAATAATACACTAACACTCGTTAAAGGTTTATTGGTAACATCTCGGGACTCTCATCTGAAGACTTCTCCTTAGCCAAGATGTCAATAAGTTTATATATTAATAAGATGTTATGTGTTTACTCGAATGTATCAAAACACCTTCGAGAATCGATAACATGATTGATAACATTTCATGTTATCGTAAACACATCTATTTACTATTTGATCACGCTTGCCTACACAAAACGAGGTAACAGATATTGCAACTCAAGATCGTGACCTACATACTACACCTTCCCCCTTTGAGAGAAAAAAAATTTTTCTATACAAGTATAACAAATTTTTTTTGTTTGACTTATCTATAGCTTAATATCTATATATACGTTATACATAATTTTAATGGACTTACATATACAAAGTTTTAATACCTAATCTAAAATTTACATCAGTCTTTTAATTCTATCACTGGTTAGTAATCGTTACTCATTATGAAAAATACGGTTTCACTCTGTTCTTGTGAACTTCTTTGAGTTTGTTCCTGTCCGTTTTCACAATAATGTTCGGGTTTCGCACTTTCACTATTTCGTAGGGACCGTTAAATAAGGGGTCAAGTTTATTGTCACTGTTCTTATTATTCACCATCCCTCGACTGCATAACGATTGAGCGAACCTACCCTAGCTGGGTACGTTACATGGCATCTGATCTTCTCAAATAAAACGGAATTTGGTTAATCCACCAGAAGGATTAGTCAGCTAATTCAAATTCCCGTCTATATAAACAATATAAGTTATTGTTTACTCATGATTCGCGAACTGGTGACCTCGACCTTGCTCGAAATTCTTTTTCGCTGAATTGAAGTTCTAATTTCTGCGGTCACGACCTCGATATGAATGTTTATACCTTACGATTTCGATTTAAAATTTCAATTAGATCTTTCTTGAAGCGATTTCCTCGATTCTAAAATTGAATCTTCTATAATTCTTTGGTGAGGACTTAATGCTTTGAGAAAATTTGGTTCTGACTTGACAATTTCATTCAATGTGTTGAATTAATATTCTAACTTGAGTTATTCTTTCAGACATTTACTAAATAGTTCATTATATACCATGGATAATCAGTTATAACCAAAGAGAAAAATTTCTTACGGTTTGTTTTACACTAAATCGTGGTGGCTTCTTCTGATTTCCAGCTGCACTTTCTTCTCTATTGCCTTCTTTACTTTCCAGTACAGGTACATGACAGCTCCAATACAAACTAGCAGGAACGCTATTATTCCCAGGACTTCTGGCACTGACAGGGACTTGGCTTCAATTGCAGCGGTGGCTGCACTATTCCCTGTCTGGGCAATGATTACTTCTTCTTCCTTGGACTGTCCTGAACCCATTTTGCCCTGGTGGTGAAAACCATTGGACCTCGACTGCATGGGTCTGTTCTGCTCATCTCGGCTTGGCGGTGAAAAAGCATCATCCCTCTGACTGCATAGGACTGGCAGGATCGCCATGTAACGTACCCAGCTAGGGTAGGTTCGCTCAATCGTTATGCAGTCGAGGGATGGTGAATAATACACTAACACTCGTTAAAGGTTTATTGGTAACATCTCGGGACTCTCATCTGAAGACTTCTCCTTAGCCAAGATGTCAATAAGTTTATATATTAATAAGATGTTATGTGTTTACTCGAATGTATCAAAACACCTTCGAGAATCGATAACATGATTGATAACATTTCATGTTATCGTAAACACATCTATTTACTATTTGATCACGCTTGCCTACACAAAACGAGGTAACAGATATTGCAACTCAAGATCGTGACCTACATACTACAAGTTGTCATCTAACGCCTTAGTTCTACAAAGTGTTGCTTCTTTCTCTTCTGCTGGTCGGCAATGGGAGCAGTCATCTGGGCATGGTCTCCTCGATAAGGCGTCTGCATTCTTATGGCTAGTTCCGGCTCGATGTTCGATCTCGAAATCGAACTCTTGGAGTCTCTCGATCCATCTTGCCACTTGACCCTCAGGATTTTTGAACTGCAAGAGCCATTTGAGGGCTGCATGATCAGTTCTTAACAAGAATCTTCTCCCATAAACATACTTGTAGAAGTGTTCCACTCCCTTAACGACGGCTAAAAGCTCCCGCCTGGTCACGCAGTAATTGCGTTCTGGTTTGCTGAGTGTCTTGCTGAAATAACCAATCACCCTCTCCTGTCCCTCCTGCATCTGAGAAAGAACAGCTCCTAGTCCTACGTTGCTAGCATCCGTGTCCAGAATGCATTTCCCGTTGGGTAGGGGATAGCTCAGAACTGGTGCGTTGATCAAAGCTCCTTTCAGCTTCTTAAACGAGTCTTGGCATTCCTCAGACTACTGGAACTTTGTTTGACCTTCCATGAGCTTGGTCAGTGGTTTAGCGATGTTGGCGAACCCCAGCACATATCTACGATAATATGTGCACAAACCAAGGAAACTTCGGAGCTGGTGAAGGTCTTTTGGGATGGGCCATTCTTTAACAGCTTTGATCTTCTGGTCATCCACTGCTACTCCTTTTCCAGGGCTCAGTTTCAATCCAGAGTTTCTTAGTCTCTGGAATACCTCCTCCAGGTTTTTCACGTGGTCCTTGAATGATCTGCCGACCACAATTATATCGTCGAGATATACCAGACATGTCCTCCAAGAAAGTCCTTTCAACACCGTCTCCATCAATCTTTCGAATGTGGCCGGGGCGTTACACAGTCCGAACGGCATAACGGTGAACTGCCACAATCCTGTCCCAATGGTGAGAGCTGTCTTTTCCCGATCCTCTTTAGCCAGTTCTACCTGCCAATATCCACTCTTCAGATCCAGGGTCGAGAATATCGTGGAACCAGCCAACGTGTCCAGAGTGTCATCAATTCTCGGGAGAGGATAACTGTCTTTCTTTGTGACGTTATTTAACTGACGGTAGTCCACGCAAAATCGTGTCGATCCGTCCTTCTTCTTCACCAGTACGACTGGAGAGGACCAGGGACTGTCAGATGGCTCGATGACTCCTTCTTTCCCCATATCACTGACGATTTTGTCAGCCTCCTCCATCTTGGCAAGAGGAAGTCTCCTAGCTGCCTGTCGAATCGGTCTGGCGTCTCCAGACATCAATTTTGTGCTGAACCACATTAGTTCGACCTCCTTTCCCTCGTCCGGTATCGAAAATGTCTTGGTATTTCTTGACCAAGTTTCTCAGTTTGGGCTGCTGGTCTGATTCAAGGTCTTTGGAAGATAGGGCAACTAACTTTTCCAATTCCGTTGGTAGATGCTTGTCCTGGCTAATCGTACCTTGTACACTTCGTATCTCAGAGGAAACTGACGAGCAATGTCCTAAAACTGTCCCTTTTTTCAAGGTCACTGGGAAATAATTTACATTCATGACCCTTACCGGCACCAATTCGTCAGCACGCAGCAAGGTCTTCCCTAGAGCAATCCCAGAATTGTCCTAGTTGCACCTGTATCCAGCAACATGGTGCAGGGCTCGTTATTGATGAGACCGTCTACGAAGACACCCTTATTCTGAGGTTGGAGGACAGCGACATATGCGTTGTTGACTGGGGCTCGCTGGATACAGGTCGAAGATTGCCCCTCCTCATCGACCCTTTTTAGTTTTCCTGTGTCTTTGCCCATTCTTTGTACGTCGGGCATTTGCTACGCACATGTCCGATTTTTCCACAGTGCCAACATTTTATCTGTCTTTTTCCAGGCAGCACTTCGTTGATCACTTTTTTTATGGCAGCTTCTAGGTCAACAGGCTCCTGTGAATCCTCCTCAATAATTCGGATCTTGCCTTGACTTCTACAGGACTGCATTGCCGCCTCGAACTCCAAAGCGCGTGCCAGTGCGTCAAGAGATGTGATGGTCGGGCTAGTTTCAACGCTTGTCTAGTTTCTTGGTCACGCAGTCCATCCAAGAATGCTTGAACCGCCAATCGCTCCATTACGTTCTCCGGAGTGGACGGATATGCGAGACGTACCAGGCGTGCAATGTCCGCTTCGAATTCTTGTAACGACTCGCTTGATTTCTGGTAACGATTCTTCAGCTGAGAGTGGTAAACGTGTTCGAAATGGGCTTGGCCAAATCGTAGTTCCAGATGTTTGATCAGCTGATCATAATCCTCCTGTTCTTGGGCGGTAAGCGTCTGCAAAATATCTGTTGCTTCTCCCCGCAATGCCAGTGTAAGTGCTACGGCTCTTTCCTCTGCGTTCCATTCATTTGCTTTGGCTGCTGCTTCAAATTGCCGGCGGTAATTTGCCCATGGAGTTTTTCCGTCGAACTGGGGCTTCATAGAAAGCTTCTTGATTCCGGAATCGACCTTGAAATTCTGCATCCCCTTCTTCAGGTCCAGCATTGAATAATGATTGACCATTTCCGTGGTTTGCGCAACATTAGGTCGATTTTCCAGCTTACTGATGGTTTTCTTTATTTTGTCTATTTCTTCCTCAAATCTAACTATGTCTGTGTTCATTTGTTCCCTAATATTGTCCATTTCTGTCTCTATTCTTTCTTCTACACTACATAGTTCCTGTTTTAGGCCTTTCCAGGAGCTTCTATTCCAGGTTTCTAGAAGTTTCTAGAAACTTTTCTTCCAGAGTTTCCACCAATTTTTCTTCCAGATTTCTGGAATTTTCTTCTAAATCTTTCAAAGATTTAGTATTGAGCGCTCGTACATGCACCTTGTAGGTAGATTCGCATTTTCCAGTTTTAGAAAACAATTGAAGGAATTTTCGACAGCTGTCACAAAAATTCTGAAACTTAGGCGAAACTTCAGACTTCATGTCAGTGCTTTAGGTGACCAATTTTCTTTCGATAATTCGCTAGAATTTTCTACGGTATCTATGATCTTGGTGGTGCGATCTGGACAAAATTTGGCACGTAGTTTGAATACATTATTCCTCAGCTAGGTGCAAAATTTCATCCCAATCCAATCAGTTGTTTCGAAATTATCAGGAAAAAAATATTTTGAACAGCCATATTTACGGAACCCCTAGTCTTATTTTGCTCATTGATGAACGTGGAACGATATTCGCGATCCAAACCCACCCTGAAAATTTCAAGTTCCTAGGCCTTTCCGTTCAAAAGTTACATTTTCTATGGTTCTTGTCATGCGATCTGGACAAAATATTGTTTTAATATATCATTTTCGATTGAAATACAAAATTTCATCTCGATCGAATCCGTAGTTTCGAAATTATCGAGAAACCAAAATTTCAAACGACCGCATTTACGGAACCCCTAGTATAATTCTGCTCATTGATAAACGCGAACGCGACATTTCAGATCCACACCTATCCTGAAAATTTCAAGTCCCTAGGCCTTTCCGTTCGAAAGTTATGATTTTCTATGGTTTCTATGGTTCTGGTCATGTGATCTGGAGGAATGTAGCTTGAATATAAATTTCCCCATTAGTATACAAAATTTCGTCACGATCGAATCTTTAGTTTGAAATTATCAAGAAAACTAAATTTCAAACGACCATATTTACGGAACCCCTAGTATAATTTTGCTCATAGATGAAAGTGATCACGACATTCGAGATCCACACCTATCCTGAAAATTTCAAGTCCCTAGGCGTTTCCGTTCAAAAGTCAGGGGAACAAAACTTTGAACGGCCATATTTACGGAACCCCTGGTGGAATTTGGCCCATTAACGAACTTAACCGAGGCATTCGGGAACTGAACCCACACTGAAAATTTCAAGTATCTAGGTTGTTCCGTTCGAGAGTTATCGTGCTTACGGCCGGACGGCCTGACGGGCAGATTCAAATTTTCCGACGGATTTGTCATCAGTGAGTCGAACATAGTCGATTGAGACCATTTTCGGCTCAAAATTCGAAAAACAGACATTGTGACGAAATTATATAGCCCTCGTGTAAGTAGTACAAGCGCTCAAAAATCAGTTCGTAATTAGCACAGCTGAGGTATTATATTATTGGGATATTCGGGATTAGAGAACAAAAACAAGTACTAATCATCGAAAATAGCTTTATTGTTTTCGAAATATTCCCCATGAAGATCCATACACTTCTGCATGCCTTTGAACCAATTGTCGAAGCACGTTTGCCACTTTGATTGAGTTATCTCCAAAACATACGTACGGGAATAAAAAAAAGTAACTTGGTGCCAAGTGAGGACTAAACGGCGGATGACTCATCAAATCGACTTTTTGAGTTCTCAAAAATGCAGTTGTTTGAGCCAAGGTGTGCGAGCTCGCATTGTCGCGGTGGAGAGGGTCCGTCTTCGGCGGTTGGTTTTTCTCATTTCTTGGAAGATAACTGTCAAACAAATGGTTGTGTACCATCAGAATTGACTGTTCTGCGTTGTTCTTGTAGCACGGTCGCGATATGTTCAGTTTTTCCGAAAAAACAGGCAACCATTTCCTTGGAAGTGCTGCGTGCGCGAACAAGTTTTGTGGGCTTTTGGCTCATCTTGAAACAGTCGACTGCTGTTTACTTTCGGGCTCATACGCGTAAATCCACGATTCGTCACTTGTCACTATGTCATAAACGTATTTTGAAGCACCGCGATAGTATTTTTGAGCATTTCTTTCCACCAATCGACTCGAGCCTTTTCGGAACGATTGACAAATTGTGTGGGATCCAACACGAACAAATTTTTTTGACAGTCAAATGTTCATGCAATATTGAATGTATGCTGGTCTTTCTAATGCCTAAGGTTGCCTCAATCTCACGATAGGTCACATGACAATTTTTCATTATAAGATCGCGCACAACATCAATGGTTTCCGGAACAACAACCGATTTTCGACGACCTTCACGAAATTCGTCTTGGAGCGAACTACGACCTCGAATTCACCTTACCATTGATAAACTCTGGTCCGCGATGGAGCTTCATCTCTAAAAATTGAATTAAGTTCATTGATGCACTGTTGCTGGGTTAATCAATGTGGAAAGTTGAAAAAAATAATCGCACGAAAATGTTCACGATTAAATTCTTTTTTTTTTTGCGGAGATGAATCTTTCAAGTAACTGTAAACAACACAAATAGCGCTCGTATGACAAAACGTTCTGAGTACGCATAACAAAAAAAATGTGAAATTTTACGATAGAGCTGTCTGTTGCCAGATTGCAACACTAAGGTTGTCCAATCCCGAAATATAAAAGGTAACCCTCGTACACACTGAATTTATTGTTTCTGTATTGGATCTCTCAATAGATGGAACTCCATGTTTCTCAGAATTTTTCGAACATGAAAACAATGAACAACTCACGGAGCACCGAAAAACACGTCTACTCAATAAGGCTACTGCATACTAATCTTTATATATAAAAATTACGTGTCACGTTGTTTGTCCGGGATGAACTCCTATAATATCGAAACGATTTTAATCAAATTTTGCACACTGTATGCAGTTTGATCGAACTCAAAAGATAGGATAGTTTATATCTCACTTTGCAATATTTTCTTATTGTAAATTTTTTTTTTATTATTCATGACCAAGACCGATGATTATCCACGCGGCAACACGGGGCTCAAATCGACGACAGGAGATCGCGTCCCCACTACACCGATCTGTCGACCATAGCGATATCGTGCGAGGAGTGATGTCAAGTTTCTGGTTCTTTCCTGAAACTGAAAAAAATTGGAACTATTTGAGAACTGGGGAATAACTTTTAAAAAATCCAGGTTAGGGTTAGGGTAGGGAAAGGTTAGGGTCAATAATAATTCCACTGGCTTGAATAGTTTACTATAATATGATGAGACGTAGACCTTAGCTACAGCAACGTGTGGCCGAGTCTACTAGTAATAATATATAATGAAAGAGAAGACCCTTATCTGACTATAAGATGTAGGGAAAATAGAATTTTTTTATCGCATCCATCTTATGAGTGTTAACAATCACCATGAGATAACTGGTTTTTAAGGTTTTTGACCGAAAGATTTCAATCTCCAGGGGGATTTTTACCCAGCATCTCTGGGTGCCTTTTGAAGATTTTTCTCCTCTAAAAAAAATACCTGACTACAGAAGGTTCGTTGAAATGACAATTTTGAACGAGCGTGGAACGCATTACGCACGAACACCAGACTGATGCGCTCCTTGTTTCGGATTCTAGAGGAGTTGTCCTAGGTCGTTGACGTAGTTGGTCTGACTCTACTCTAGGAAAATAGTTTTCGGTACTTCGTCATGAAGAATTCCATATAGGCAGTAGATACGGGCAATCCGGTACCCCCCTTTAATGGTATTCACTTTGAAGTTTTGGGTAGTGTATTCCTTTTCCCATTCTTCCTTTTCACATAGCATAGTGTTGAAGTTCTTCTCAATGCTTACTTTTTGAGCGCTCGTACTACTTACACGAGGGCTATATCATTTCGTCACGATGTCTGTATTTTTCGAATTTTGAGCCGAAAATGGTCTCAATCGACTATGTTCGACTGATGACGAATCCGTCAAAAAATTCGAGTCTGTCCGTCCGGCCGTCCGTCCGTCAGCACGATAACTCTCGAACGGATCAACCTAGAGACTTGAAATTTTCAGTGTGGGTTCAGTTCCCGAATGCCTCGGTTAAGTTCGTTAATGGGCCAAATTCCACCAGGGGGTCCGTAAATATGGCCGTTCAAAGTTTTGTTGTCCTGATTACTTGAAAACTACAGATTTGATCGAGATGAAATTTTGCACTCAAATGGAAAATGAGGTGTTTTAGCTACATGCGAAATTTTGTCCAGATCGCATGACCAGAACCATAGAAACCATAGAAAATTGTAACTTTTGAACGGAAATGCCTAGGGACTTGAAATTATTAGGATAGGTGTGGATCTCGAATGTCGTGATCACGTTCATCTATGAGCAACATTATACAAGGGGTTCCGTAAATACGGTCGTTTGAAATTTTGTTTTCTCGATAAATTCGAAACTACGGATTCGATCGAGATGAAATTTTGTATTTTAATCGAGAATGATATATTGAAGCAATATTTTGTCCAGATCGCATGACCAGAACCATAGAAACCATAGAAAATTGTAACTTTTGAACGGAAAGGCCTAGGAACTTGAAATTTTCAGGGTGGGTTTGGATCGCGAATATCGCGGTCACGTTCATCAATGAGCAAAATGAGACTAGGGGTTCCGTAAATATGGCCGTTCAAAATATTTTTTTCCAGATAGTTTCGGAACTACTGATCGGATTGGGATGAAATTTTGCACCTAGCTGAGTAATAATGAATTCAAACTACGTGCAAAATTTTGTCCAGACCGCATCACCAAGACCATAGATACCGTAGAAAATTCTAGCGAATTATCGAAGCAAAATTGATCAGCTGAAGCACTGACATGAAGTCTGGAGTTTTGCCTAAGTTTCAGAATTTTTTTGACAGCTGTCAAAAATTCCTTCAATTGGTTTCTAAAACTGGAAAATGCGAATCTACCTACAAGGTGCATGTACGAGCGCTCAAAAGCTCCTGCCTTCACGGCAGTGCTTTTCGTAATTTTTTAATCATAACATCACTAGGCAGGTTCGCTGATAAGATGTACTTGTTCAGAGAGGACCAGGCTCCCTGACTCTTAATTCTCTCATTTCCTGCACCTTCCCTAGATATTTTAAAGATAGCCTCATGGAGTGAGATCTGTGATGACCTCAAGTGCTCTTGTCGGGCACGTTCTCATAGCTCCAATGATGCAGACGCAGGCAAGCCTTATTATCTTGTCGAGTATTTTCCTCGTGCTTGTCTGCCCTGTCTTAGCAGACCAAACTACCGCCCCATAAGTTATTATTGGTCTCACAATCATGACGTACATCCATTGCAGTATTTTAGGGTTACAGCCCCAGGTTTTACTGGATAGGCTTTTGCGCGCCATTAGAGCTCTTGTCGCTTTACTAGCAGTGTTTTTAACATGCTTGTTCCATAGAAGCTTATTGTATATTGTATATTGTTTGTTTATATCCCGACTCTCCTAGGTCTCTGTGAGACCCCTCAGAAGCTCAGACCTTGTGCAAGTTTGGAGAACCGGTTGTGTTCTGTGTAGGCTTTGTTACTGTTTCCTTACGCCATCTGAGGCACAGCACTTCAAAATTCCATTCTACGTTATCTCCATTCACCGAGATGGGCTTCATAGCTGGAAGGTTTCTTTTCCGGGTAGAGGGAACCACTGTGGTCTTGGCTAGGTTGATGTTGAGCCCCACCGACAAGCACCACAAGATTATTTTGAGGCCCCTCTGCAACAAATCACAGAGGGAACCCTCAAATTTACCTCTTACTATTAGGACTATGTCATCGGCATAGCCTATACGTTCGAAGCCAAGCTCCGTTAGCCTGTGCAGTAGTTCATCCACTACCAGACTCCAAAGGAGGGGAGATATCCTTGAGGTGTTCCGCGAGTGGTTTTGACAGAGATGGTCTGATCGACCACCAATGTCTCAGCTGTCCTCGTCGTCCATTGATGGTACAATTCACTCCTCGCTTTGCAAGTGCCTCTCTGACAGACACGTGTGTTGTGTTGTCAAAGGCCACAGATATGTCTAGGAAAGCGCACAGTGCGATTCCTTTATTGTTCAGGGTCTTCTGGATGCCTTCAGTCAGCGGATACAGGGCAGTCTCCGTGGAGCGTCCTGCCCTGTACGCATGCTGGCATTTGTGAAGTGGTGTTTTCTCCAGGTTCTCCGTTCTTATGTAGTTATCTACTACCTTCTTCCTCGTTTTAAGCAAAAACGAGGTAAGACAAATGGGTCTAAAAGTTCGGGGATCAGTCCCGTCTTTCTTTCCTGTTTTTGGAATGAAGATTACTTTTGCCCTTCTCTATATGTCAGGTATTTGACCCAATGCTAAGTTGCTTTTTGTGATCTTCAGCAGATGGAGAAGAATCTCTTCCGCTCCCCTCTGCAGGAGTACAGGCAACACCCTATCCACTCCTGGTGATTTATACGGCTGAAAGGTACTAATTGCTTATTCGAGTCGTTGTCTTGAAAATATTTTCCTAGCAATATCCCAATCTTCCTTACGGGATTTCTTGGTGTATTCTATTGCTGTTTTGGAACTACTTATGGGTTCACTACCTGGAAAGTGTGTTTTGAGAAGAAGAATTGATCGTTCCTCATCTCCCTCAGTGTATGACCCGTCGGGCTTTTTAAGCGACATTGTGGGCTTTTGCTATGACCTGAAGTCTGGCTGCAGTGGGAGTGGAATTAATATTTTCACAAAAAGCTTGAAAATTAAGCCTTTTGGCCTTCCTGATCTCTTTATTATACTGAGTAAGTTTCTCGGTGTACACCTGCCAATTTTTATCCCGTCTTGCCTATTAAAGAGCCGACGGACCTCCTTTCGGAGGTTTGACAGGTTCTCATTCCACCAAGGATCATCCTTACTTGGTCGAGTTTTGGTGAGTGGACAGCTGGAGTAAAACGCCTTCATTATTGCCCTGCTGACCTGCTCTACCCTTGAATTCAGCTCCAAATATCGGTGTTTTGATCCGATATTTTCGATTTGCTCTAGGTTCATCTTAAGGTGGTTCCTGTAAAGGAGCCAGTCTGTTTTCTAGGGTTTCGAGTCTCGGGGAAAGAAGTGGTATCTGCCTCCATCCTAAACTCGATAATCCTATGATCAGAGAGTGATGGCCTGTCCATCACCCTCCAAGACGTAATGTACTTCCTGGCCACAGGATTAGCAATTGTTAAGTCAAGGACTTCTTCCCTCGTTCTCGTGACGAATGTTGTTGTTGTCCCAATGTTAGTGGTCTCGAGGTTGTTAGCTAAGAGATATTCAAGTAGGTACTCACCTCTTGGGTTAATGTTGATGCTCCCAGTAACGTACGAGTTCCTGCATTCCCTCTGGCGGTGTTATTGGCCCGTCCCCAGCGAAGTATGCGGATGCAATGACAATGTCTCGGTCAACGCCCCCCAAATTGAGGTGTACCATAATTGGGATTAAGTCCCAAAACATGTATTCTGAAACACAAATATATTTGATGTTTTTCTTCACGAGAACACAGGCACGTGGAGTTACTTGCCTCTGATCATAAATCAAATTTGATTCCTTACATGCCAAACCTTTGATTTGGCCTTCTTTGTTGATCCAGGGTTCCTGGATCAAAACAATGCCTGATGGCAGCTTCGCAAACAACCTTGCAATCACGGCTGAGGAACCCCTTGCGTGATGCAGGTTTACCTGCGCTATTCTTATGAAGACGAAGGTTTGTTTTGTGGGGTGCTTGCCCCCTCCTTCGTCTCCACCTGCCCCTCCTCGACTTCCATTTGAGAGGTTCACTCTCCAGGACACGAGGACGTCTCCTGGCCCGTAGTCGGACCCCCCGCCACCACACAACTTAGCCCAGTCCCTTGGGGCTTAGAGGGAGTCTCTGCATCGCCAGGAGTACTGGCGGTGTCGCAGGGACACTGAGACCTTTCCTCAGCGTATCATCTCTGCCGCCCGGTTGTCCAAGTTTGGGCAGCTCGAACGGCAGCCGATTCTTCGGTCGTTTGACCTTTCCTTTTGCGAGGTGCCCGGATGAGGAGGCGGAGGTTAACTCCGCCCCTGTTCTAGTGGTGATTTTTTCCATCGGTTTCGTTTCCATAATTGGTCCCACGAGAAGCTGGGGTCAAATCGGTCCACCTCTGCAGAGGTAAGGGGTTTATACAATGGGTGCCCCCTGGTGCTCCAAGGTTGAGACCAGTAGAGGCCAGTCTTCTATCTGACCACGCATCCTTCGGCCTGGTTCCCACTTTGGATTTAGAATTTTTGATTAGGTTGTTTCCTCTTGGTCTGGGCGGTTAAGCCAAGACCCCCCCCCCTACCTCACTGGCCCGCGAGACATGACCACAGACAGCCAGGAGGCGTTGGTATAATAACAGAATGGTCTCGAGGTCCTATCTGGCATAGTTTAACCTGGTGCAATTCCTTAGCCACGACACTACAGCTGGGACAGGTGAAGTCGGTCCGCGGCAAGGTATTGAGGGCTACCAGTTGAGTTACTAGGCACAACAAGGGAAATAGGGGATTTCCCTGCAGACCTCCCCCTCACCAGAGATCATCGTCAGAGGCCCCCTCATATCCGCCACCTGGAGACGCGCCGGGTTGGCACTTCACTCCGTACCCGGTCCTGGCACCCTATCGATATTTTATTATTTTTCATTCAGCTATTTTAACAATTCATAGTATCATAATACTTCATTCCCATTATCGGATGCCGATTCCAGTAAACTAGCTCTCTGAAAAGATAATCTCCAATCACAACTACCATCCTTTTTCATCTTCGCCGAGGATAGGCTCTTCGTCTTTTTCAATCAATTGGATGGGATGGGAAAAACTTGAGGAAGGCCAAAAGCGGGTGTCCGCGATTTTTCGCTTATATCTCCCAAAGCAAACAACTTTTCATGAAAGAAATTAAGAAAAACGTTGTAAAACATCAAATTCTTCGTCGAATGGCACATTTTTTAGACCACCTGCTACCCAGAGCTATAGTTTTATTCCAAGAACATTAGACACAAAAATCGGAGATATCGGAAATGAAAAATGAAAATGTTTTCTGTTGGGGTCCAACATGAACCCCTCAAGTTTTCCCCCTCTGCCTTGTACGGCATTGGACAGGGGAAGGGAAAAGGTGGGTAGAAAGAGATATACTGGAGTATATCTCTCCTGAAGAGGCCATCGTTATGTCGAAACAGGTGTCGTGGTTTCGTAAAGTAGTGAAAGTCGTTGTCTAGTTGATTAGTGAATACTTAGTACATTATTAATCGATAGTAATATAAAATACTTAATAAACCTTAAAAATTTAATCGGAGAACATATTCAACATAATAGTAATTTTCGTAACAAGTCCAGAAAATACTGTTTTTGGACGAGTAGACAAATTCTAGGACGAGCCGGAGTCAACCGCGTAAAATAACAAATCAATGAGTCACATTTCTTTATTATATTTCTTTAGGTGTGTACAGGCATGCTTCGAATATCATACCGAATCGCGTCGCGTACCCAAGTGTGGACGAAGGGTTGCAAGCGCGTATCGCATCTCTACGCGATCACGGTGTAACATAATGGCGTTCCGTCCGTTGTCGGTAAAGGGCTATCGCATCAAAGGAAACATGGAAGCAACGCTGTGTGCGGAGTTTAGAACGGTGTATTTTCTCAATGCACCCTGCAACATCGTCGCGAACTTTTGTTAATCGCGTCGGTGTACGCGACGCGGTTCACGGCGGTATCCGCAGCATGTCTGTACTTTAGTAGAACAAAATTTCGAACTTTCAAAAATTCAAATGTCAACTATGTAATTTCATGTCAAATAGGTGTCAGTCGTTATTTCCATACCAACGATGGGATTCTTCCTGGCCTAGTCCCGAAAGTAAGTACTTTCCGGACTAGGCCGGGAAATGCTACTTTCTCAAAGAAAAAGCGTCTGGGAAGTGAGTACTTCCCGGACGGCTGCCGAAAAAAATACATATGTGTACTGCACATGTGTCGTCCGAGTGTGGACGGCTCAGTCGAGACTACTCGAAGCACTTTTATCGGAGCATAGGGCTTTGTTCGAACATTTGTTTGTTCCAGGATTTCGTCAAACAAATTATCGTCCGAATACGCATGCATAGTAACCGTAGCATGGCTGGTTGGCGATAATTATATACGGAAGTATATAATAATTGTTATAGTTTATAATTTTTGGAAAACAGTTGATTTTGTTTACTTGCTATATTGAAATTAGTAATAAGGTAATTTTTGCAGCTGAAACTTTGGGGATGGAAAGCAATAGCATTCTGGAAAGAAGAAGTTCAGCCTTCTTAGCCCTTAATACTGATACAGTTGACAGCAGTTCATTGCAATCATCTCCAGAGAAACAAGAATCTAAAGTTGGATGCAAAACTGCCGTTCCAGTCATCAACGTTCCAAGATATAAAACGACTTCTGAAACTGAATATGCTGATACAGAGGTGAGAGAAAATAACTTCATTGCAATCGAAAATTTACATAACCCAATCAAATGGCACCAAATCAGATAAACCGCAGAACTAAATACTACCTTTATTTCGTAGAAAGGGACACCGATTTCATTTCACTTAGGAATTCACAGGTTGAGTAAATTAATTAGTTCTTGATTATTGGGGTTACAAGAATTCGGTGCTAAAGAGATTAGGTTTGATTTTTTTTGGCAATTGTATGAGAAATCCTTCAATCAAACTAAATATTCAATTTCACGTTTTTTTAAGGTCGATGAACTCTTTGCTATGTTGAGAGAATCCGATTCTCTTGAAGAACAAGGTGACATCTTACAGTATCTAGTAGATTCTCGTGGACTCGATTTCAATACTGGCATGTTAGAAAAGGGAAAGGTAGTTACTGTACGAGACCTCCTCAAGGGACTTTACCAAAAAGCGTGTCAACAAAAACTTTGGGGTTTGGTTAGACACACAGCAGGCATGCTAGGAAAACGGGTAGAAGACCTAGCTAAGGCTGTAACGGATTTACTTGTACGACAAAAGCAAATAACCGTGGGAATGCCTCCCAATAACGAACATACCATCACCGCACCCTTGCCAGAAAACGATCTACGCCTTCTCATTCATGAAGCGTATGGTGAAGACGACAGTACGGCAATGTTAACACAAGAACTGTTAGTTTATTTAGCGATGTTCATTCGTACTGAGCCTCAACTTTTCATGGAAATGCTTAGATTGAGGGTAGGCCTGATTATACAGGTTATGGCATCCGAATTGGCTAGAACGTTAATATGTGACGGAGATGAAGCATCTGAGCATTTACTCAATTTGAGTCCTTTCGAAATGAAGAACTTGCTGCATCATATTATCAGTGGAAAGGAATTTGCCATAAGTAGTGGTAAGTTGCTTTGAACAATATATAACGTATATCTTTATATATAAAAATTACGTGTCCGGGATGAACTCCTATAATACTGAACCGATTTCAATCAAATTTTGTGCAGTTTGATCCAACTCAAAAGATATGATAGTTTATATCCCAATTCATAGTTGCAATATTTTTTGAGCGCTCGTACTACTTACACGAGGGCTATATCATTTCGTCACGATGTCTGTATTTTTCGAATTTTGAGCCGAAAATGGTCTCAATCGACTATGTTCGACTCACTGATGACGAATCCGTCGGAAAAATCGAGTCTGTCCGTCCGACCGTCCGGCCGTCCGTATACACGAAAACTCTCGAACGAAATGTCCTAGAATCTTGAAATTTTCAGAGTAGGTTCGAATCTCGAATACCGCGGTTAAGTTCGTTATTGGGCAAAATTCGCCAAGGGGTTCCGTTAATATGGCCGCTCGAAATTTTGTTTTTCTGATTAATTCGAAACTACTAATTCGATCGAGGTGTAATTTCGCACTCAGATGGAGAATTGCGTGCTTAAACTACATGCAAAATATTGTCCAGCTAGCATGACCAGAACCATAGAAACCATAGAAAATTATAACTTTGTAATGGAAAGGCCTAGGGACTTGAAATTTTCAGGATAGGTGTGGATCTCGAATGTCACAGTCACGTTCATCAATGAGCAAAATTAGACTAGGGGTTCCGTAAATATGGCCGTTTGAAATTCAGTTTTCTTCATAAGTTCAAAACTATGGATTTGATCGTGACAAAATTTTGTATGTAAATTGAGAATGATATATTCGAGTTACATTTTTTTTCAAATCGCATGATCAGGACCATAGAAACCATAGAAAATCATAACTTTCGAACGGAAAGGCATAGGGACTTGAAATTTTCAGGATGGGTTCGGATCGCGAATTTCGCGGTTACGTTCATCAATGAGCAAAATTAGACTAGGGGTTCCGTAAATATGGCCGTTTGAAATTTGGTTTTCTTGATAATTTCAAAACTATGGATTCGATCGTGAAGAAATTTTGTATTCAAATTGAGAATGATATTTTCGAGCTACATTCTGTCCAGATCGCATGATCAGAACCATAGAAACCATAAAAAATCATAACTTCCGAACGGAAAGGCCTAGGGACTAGAAATTTCCAGGATAGGTTAGGATCGCGAATTTCGTGGTCACGTTCATCAATGAGCAAAATTAGACTAGGGGTTCCGTAAATATCGCTGATCGAAACTATTTCTTTTCTGATAATTTCGAAACTCATCATTGGATTGGAATGAAATTTCGCACATATATGAAGAATAATATATTCAAACTACGTGGGAAATTTTGTCCAGATCGTATTACCAGGACCAAAGATACCATAGAAAATTCTAGCGAATTATCGAAAAAAAAATTGGTCACCTGAAGCACTGACTTGAAGTCTGGATTTTCGCCTTAGTTTGAAAATTTGTTTGGCAGCTGTCAAAAATTTCCTCAATTGGTTTCCAAAACTGGAAAATGCGAATCTACCTACAAGGTGCATGTACGAGCGCTCGAAAGCTCCTGCCTTCACGGCAGTGCTTCTCGTAATTTTTTATTGCCGAGAATGGTCTCAATCGACGATGTTCGACTCACTGATGACGAATCCGTCGGAAAATTTGAGTCTGTCCGTCCTGCCGTTAGCACTATTACTCTCGAACGGAACAACCTAGAGAATTTTCAGTGTGGGTTCAGTTCCCGAATGCCTCGGCTGAGTTCGTTAATGGGCCATGATATATTCAAGCTACATTTCTCCAGATCGCATGACCAGAATCATAGAAACCATAGAAAATCATAACTTTCGAACGGAAAGGCATAGGGACTTGAAATTTCCAGGGTAGCTTCGGATCGCGAATTTCGCGGGCACGTTCATCAATGAGCAAAATTAGACTAGGGGTTCCGTAAATACGGTCGTTTGAAATTTTGTTTTCTCGATAATTTCGAAACTACGGATTCGATCGAGACAAAATTTTGTATTTTAATCGAGAATGATATATTGAAGCAACATTTTGTCCAGATCGCATGAACAGAAACATAGAAACCATAGAAAATTATAACTCCGAAGGGAAAGGCCTAGAAACTTGAAATCTTCAAGGAAGTTTCGTATCCCGAATTTCGCGGCCACGTTCATCAATGAGCTTAATTAGACTAGGGGTTCCGTAAATATCGCCGTTCAAAATATTTTGTTCCTGATAATTACGAAACTACTGATTGGGTTGGAATGAAATTCTACACCTAGCTGAAGAATGATCGCATCAACAAGACCATAGATACCGTAGAATTATCGAAAAAAATTGGTCAGCTGAAGCACTGACATGAAGTCTGGAGTTTCGCCTAAGTTTGGGAATTTTTTTGACAGCTTCAATTGATTTCTAAAACTAGAGAATGCGAATCTACCTACAAGGTGGATGTACGAGCGCTCAAAAGCTCCTGACTTCACAGCAGTGCTTTTCGTAATTTTTATTATTGAATTTCAGAGTAATTCTCATGGAAATCATGAATTCATCTGTCGAATCGAAATAATTTAAACAAATAAACCAAATTTTGATAATACAGATTTTATGAAAAATGTACAGAATACAGACTACTACTACTTATAACAATTGTTCGAAATGTCCAATATGTTCGATACTATTTTACACATCGTTTTCGCACTGAATCTACAAACCTGCGAAGTTCACAACGTTTCTGACGCATTTCTGCACAACATTCAGTGGAATCACATATTGTTATTACAATACTTCCACTCTATGTTCCCTTTTTACTTTGACGAACCACAATACGGTTTAGCATAGTTTGCGCTCAGCGTCCTTACAAGAAAGTTGTACATAATTTGTATCTAATATAAATCTAGATATCACACGTGTTCAGTTTAATACCTTGTTAAACTGTAAATTCAATACGTTCAAAATATTTTTTTCCTGATATTGATAATTTCGAAACTACTGATTGGATTGAAATGAAATTCTGCACGCACATGAAGAATAATGTATTCAAATACGTCTAATTTTGTATAGATTGCATTACCAAGACCATAGATACCGTAAAAAATTTTAGCGAATTATCGAAAAAAAATTGGTCACCTAAAGCACTGACGTGAAGTCTGGAGTTTTGCCCTAGTTTGAATTTTTTTTGACTGCTGCCAAAGATTTCTTCAATTGGTTTCTGAAACTGGAAAATGCGAACCTACCTACAAAGTGGATGAACGAGCGCACAAAAGCTCCTGACTACACGTCAGTGCTTCTTATGATTTTTATTATCTATCTCAACAATAATTTCCACCATACTTTGGAATATGTGATACATCAGAAGTTTTTCAGTTGGCAGAGGAAATTTCTCTATTGTGACCAACAAATCGAGTCGAATAAGTAAGGTGAGTAACTATCTAGTTGTAAATTAGCCTTATTTTATTCAATTGCACATATTTTTCCAGAAGAGTCATTTTACCATAGCTCAAGAAAATGTATACGAAGAAGTAGAACCTGATAGGCAGGGACAATGGCTTCGACGTAGAAGACTTGATGGCGCTTTGAATAGGGTACCCGGAGATTTTTATCCTAGAGTTTGGAGTGTACTAGAAAGGGTAACAAGATAATAATTATCAATAATGAGATAAATATACAGCTCCACAAGAGTTAGGGATATCGTATTCAATCGTTTTTGAAAGTATGTAATCTTCGACAAAATCGCTGTAAAATCATTTTAAACTCAATAACAACTTCAATAGATCCAATAAAAATCAGTATAAGACATTTCGTCAATCTGGTCGCCTTTTTTCTGAAGTTTGGTTCTTTGCATATGCTTCATGAATGTTCTTATTTTGAAATGAAGTCAGTTTATCAACGGCTTCGATTTGAAACGAGTTTTCTGAAAATGCCAAGACGTGAATTAACAAACGCTGAGGCTAATAGGGCTATCGGAATGCTACAGGGTGGCCTAACTCAGGTTGTTGTAGCAGAAAGGCTCCAAGTCAGCCAAAGTGTGATATCTGGACTTTGAAATAGGTTCAGGGAGACAGGTTCCTTGTTGGAAAGACCAAGGCTTGGTGGGCGACGAAAAACAACACCTGCTCAGGATCGTTTCATCACCGTTTCGGCGAGAAGAAACTCTACATCTACGTGTAGAATGCTACGGAATACTCTTCAAAATGCAGATGGGGTCCAAGTTTCCACCGAAACCATCAGACGACGTTTGAGAGAGGTGAATCTAGGTTTTAGACGTCCATTAAGAGGAGTTCCATTGACACGCGACCATAAGCGTCAAAGACTGGAATGGACAAGGCAACATATCAATTGGAACGATCAATGGCGTAGTGTCCTTTTCACTGATGAATCCAGATATGGACGATTTTCAAATTCTCGAAGAATAAGGGTATGGACAATCCCACGCATACCCCGTAATCGTCGCTATGTCCAAGAAGTCCATCTATTCCGAGAGGGTAGTGTTATGGTATGGGCCGGGATATGTTTCAACGGGCGCACAGATCTACACATTTGTCCTGGGAATATGACCGCCTTACACTATAGGGAGCATGTCATTGACAATGTTGTGCCAAATTTTCACGCTGCTGTTGGTGAAACTTTTCAATTTCTAGACGATAACGCTAGACCGCACCGTGCAGCCATAGTTGATAATGCGCGCGAGGAGCTTGGTATTCCACATTTACCAATACCTCCGCACTCACCTGATTTGAATTGAATAGAACATGCATGGGATATGCTCCAAAGAAGATTAGACAATCATCAACCTACCCCAAAATCCTTAATTGATCTGAGAGAGCTTCTGCCCCGTTTATGGCACCAAATTCCTCAAGAAATGTTCAATAACCTCGTGTGTAGTATGCAAAGAAGATGTCAAGCTGTTATTGATGCCCGTGGGGGCCATACATTGTATTGATAGTCTTAAAATGCTTGAATTCTCTGGGAATGAAGTTTCGTTATTGTACTCGATCTTACTTAACCACCCTGTATATGCTGCAGACCTACAGGCTAAAATAAATTTGCAACTTGAAATCATATTAATATGAATTTTCATCACAAAAATCTTATTTTAACTATATTTTTTTGCACTTTAAGTCAATATCCCTAACTCATGTGGAGCAGTTTATTACAGAAAAGAATGAAATTGAATTTCTCATCTTGAATTGCCAAGTTCACAACGGTGTTATTTTCTCAACGCACTCTGCAACATCGCCGCGAACTTTGGTTGATCGCGTCTGTGTGCGCGACGCGGTTCGCGGCGGTATTCGAAGCATGTCTGTACCCACCTTTAAGCTTCTTCCCATTTTGGTTTTCAGTTCTGCTATTCCATTCCCTTGATTTGCAGTTCATTTCGCCAATAATGATGTTCGGGTAGTTTCCTTCAAGCATCTTATTCAGATATTCTTCTATTAAATAATTTTGAGATGGTTTGTAGGCTGACGTCATTTTCATTTGTCCTCAATTTGTATTAACTATAATCGAGACAGACGGCTTCTATTTGCCCATTATTCAGTACATCGTCAAAATAGTGGTCGATGTTCCTTTTGACTTTTAGGGCTACGCTCTACAATTTCTGTCATTTCTGTACATTTCATGGTCGGGAGATATTTCTTGTATATAGTCTCGTCTCTTGAATGGCTATAATATCCGGTTGTTTCTCGGATATTATTTCTTCTATTTCAAATCTACGGGCTTGTAGTCCGTTTGTGTTCCATGAGACTATCTTTAGGTTGTTTTTATTTCCTTTAGTCACTAGCTCCATTAATTGGGTTTAGTGAGTTTACGGAACTTTTTGTCCATCTCTATTTCCATCAGGAATTTCATGAGCTCACTCATGATACTCTTGATGAAGGTATCTAGACCCTCGGTGGTTTCGGGTCCTTTCTTGTTGGTCTCTTCTTTCTTATTTTGGCTGCTCTTCTTGGGGCTCCTTTCTTTTGCCCTTGTTTGAGTGGTGGCGTTTTCTTCTTCTCATCTTCCTCCTTCTGTTCTTGTTGGACAATAGGCAGCTTTTTCTTTTCTTGTTTGTATCGCTGTCTTCTTTTTGGTCACCAGTTCCCACTCGCTATATCATTCGTAGCTGGCTCGGCGACCTGCTTTTCCGCAGAGCGCACAGGTAGCATTTCTCTCGTCGTTTTCTCTGGTTAGCGTACAGTCTTTACTATTGTGCGCTCCAGCGCATTCAACACATCTCCATGGGAATGTGCATTTACTTTGCGCATGTCCGTAACGTTGACATCTAGGACATTGGCCAGGTCCGATGCTCTTATTCTTCGGCTCCACTACATAATTTATACCGTAGAGCTGTTTCACTTCGAATACCTTATTTTTCTCCAAAAATAAGGGAATTGCCTTTTTGGTTTTGTTTGATGTTTGTTTGTTTGATTATATCCCGACTCTCCTAGGTCTCTGTGAGACCCCTCAGAAGCTCAGGGCTTGTGCGAGTTAGGAGACCCGGTTGTGTTCTGTGTCATTCTTATGACATCCGCGTCGGTAATGTCTTGCTCGGCGAGGTCTTCTGTGATTATGTTAATATCTGCGCCCTGTGTCTAGTGGGAGATAAATTACCACCGCGTAGATTCTCTTCTCTTCATCTCTTTGGAGGGTGTAGAATTCTTTATTTCTCGACTCGAGGAATTTTGTCATCTTTCTGTGGTCGTCGGGGGATTGAGGAACAACACGAATGCCGTATCTTACTGTGGACGCTCTCAGGTATTTATTACCCTTCACTTGCATCTCTCCCGAGATTTGTGTCCAGTAGGCCGTGCCTTTTAATGTTACTGGACTTTCCCTTTTTGAGCGCTCGTACTACTTACACGAGGGCTATATCATTTCGTCACGATGTCTGTATTTTTCGAATTTTGAGCCGAAAATGGTCTCAATCGACTATGTTCGTCTCACTGATGACGAATCCGTCGAAAAATTCGAGTCTGTCCGTCCGTCCGGCCGTCCGTAAGCACGATAACTCTCGAACGGAGCAACCTAGAGACTTGAAATTTTCAGTGTGGGTTCAGTTCCCGAATGCCTCGGTTAAGTTCGTTAATGGGCCAAATTCCACTAGGGGTTCCGTAAATATGGCCGTTCAAAGTTTTGTTCCCCTGATTACTTGAAAACTAAAGATTTGATCGAGATGAAATTTTTGCACTTGAATGGAAAATGAGGTGCTCAAGCTACATGTGAATTTTTGTCCAGATCGCATGACCAGAACCATAGAAAATTGTAACTTTTGAACGGAAACGCCTAGGGAATTGAAATTTTCAGGATAGGTGTGGATCTCGAATGTCGTGATCACGTTTATCTATGAGCAAAATTATACTAGGGGTTCCGTAAATATGGTCGTTTGGAATTTAGTTTTCTTGATAATTTCAAAACTACAGATTCGATCGTGACGAAATTTTGTATACTAATGGAGAATGATAAATTGAAGCTACATTTCTCCAGATCACATGACCAGAACCATAGAAACCATAACTTTCGAACGGAAAGGCCTAGGGACTTGAAATTTTCAGGATAGGTGTGGATCGGAATTGTCGCGTACACGTTTATCAATGAGCAGAATTATACTAGGGGTTCCGTGAATACGGTCGTTTGAAATTTTGTTTGCTCGATAATTCCAAAACTACGATTCCGTAAATACTGGCCCTCAAAATATTCTTTTCCTGATAGTTTCGAAACTACTGATTGGGTTGAAATGAAATTTTGCATCTAGCTGGGGAATAATGTATTCAACCTACGTGCGGAATTTTGTCCAGATCGCATCATCAAGACCATAGATACCGTAGAAAATTCTAGCGAATTATCGAAAAAAATTGATCTGGAGTTTCGCCTAAGTTTCAGAATTTTTTCGACAGCTGTCGAAAATTCCTTCAATTGATTTCTAAAACTAGAAAATGCGAATCTACCTACAAGGTGGATGTACGAGCGCTCAAAAGCTCCTGACTTCACGGCAGTGCTTTTTTCTTCTCGATCGGAGCAGGGACTTCAATTTCTTCTGCAGATGCAGAAGCAGCTTTTTCTGGGCGTATTCCTTTTTGCAATGCTGCTGTATACGACTTCTTCGTAGGTGGCCCTCCTGCAGCTGTATCATTAGTCGGTATGTTTTTTGGGGTCTTCTTTTTGAATTGAGGGGGTTGACACTTTCTTCCCTGTCCCAGAGGAGAAGGCATTTTCTTTTCCCGTACCGCGGCTTCGAGGACTGAGACATCTCTGCTTTCAAGGATTTCACCTCACCGGATAAAGTTTAAACACTCTCCGTCAAAACTTTCAGTTGACTCATGAGGCTGTTGATATAGTCCTTGCGTTATTTTATAATCCAAGTTTTCTGCGTCGGATTCTTTGTCCTCATTTGCAGAGTCGTATTCCGACATTTTGTCAGAGTGACGCAACAAACAACACTTGAACACATATTTCACTTTTCACTAAATTCACTCTTGTCTCTTCAATGTGAAATAATCGTGGAACCATCGGTTACACAGATACAATATGCCATGTCGGTGTCTTTGACTAGACTACCTGCGTTCAGTTCACTTGGACACATCCGCTTTTCTCAATACGTCTGCACTCCTGGAGAGGTCAATCGCTACTGAGTGAGTGTGTGACGCTGTGTTGAGTGTTGTGTGGCGTCAGTATAGTGTGCATAGTCAAGCTGTCGTTAAATGTGGAAATGGATAAATTATTGAAGAAGTACGCGAGCGTCCTATCCTGTCTGTAAGACGTGAAATCCCAATTTTACAGTGATGAAACAATGGATGCAACTCTGTCAGCTTGTTTGCAGAAATGCAAACACATCGCGAAACTGCCATTTCTTTTAAACCTAGCTGGTCCTTCGTTTGTGCCTTCTCCAGTAGTTCCATTTGAAAGTCAATCTTCTCAAAGTTATCTCGGTCATTAAAGACAATATTGAGAGAAATCTTCCATTGAAGAAGAAGGGTGTTATTGGCGCTACTTTCAATTCCTTGTCCAATTCATCCTAAAAACTGCTATACATTTTTGAATGTACTGATATTTTCGAACAACAATGCATTTGGTCGTTGCTAGTTGAGTGGAATTGCGTTCATGGCTTGGCGTTGAACACCACTGTGCACCAGTAGGGGATCTAGTGGATGAGTGGCAAGAGTTTTTAAAGCATAGGAATAAACTAAAATCATTTCTGCAGTGTCATGGATTAGATATCGCAGGGAAAGTTTTGCCCCAAAGTCTCACGCAAGAAATGACTCCAGGTGAACTGAAGTTTGCGTTGGCAGTGGAGACTGTGTTGAATACCATACCACAGCCCGAGTATCGTCAATTGATCGTGGAAGCACTTATGGTCCTCACACTTGCATCGGAGTTCAACGTTGCGCCTTCACTTGGAGGCATTATTTTGGTGGAGCATCTTGTACACATCGCTAACAAATTGTTTTTGGAAGACCAAGTGAGTATATATTTATGCTTTAGAATTTCGAAATTTTAGTTTTGAAATTGAAATTATTCAACAGTTTCATACATTTTTTTGAGCGCTCGATCTACCTCATCGAGAGCTATATAATTATGTCACGATGTCTGTATTTTTCGAAATTTGAGCCGAAAATGATCACAATCGACAAGGTTCGACTCACTGATTACGAATCCATCAAAATATTCGAGTTTGTCCGTCCGGCCGTATAGAAGATAACTCTCGAAGGGAATGACCTAGAAACTTGAAATTTTTTAGGGTAGATTCAAATCTCGAATGCCACGGTTGAGTTCATTATTGGGCAAAATTCGATAAGGAGTTCCGTAAATATGGCCGTTCCAAATTTTTTCTCCTGATTACTTCGAAACTACTGATTCTATCGAGATGAAATTTTGCACTGAGCTGAAAATGATATGTTCATGCTACATGCAAACTATTGTCCCGATCGCATGACCAGAACCATAGAAACCATAGAAAATCATAACGTTCGAACGGAAAGGCCTAGGGACTTGAAATTTTCAGAATAGGTGTAAATCTCGAATGTCACGTCCACGTAATGAAACAAGAAATATATGAAGGATAGAAAAAAATAAAAGAAGGAAGGAATAATAAAACCAAGAATCAATGAACAAGCCAATTTAAGAATTCATAACTTCTCAATATTCAATTTTTAAAATGTCTATAATCGATTGATTTTGTTCTCTTTCCCTTACGAGGTTAGACCTTTTTGATAATATTAAATATTCAGCCTTCAATATTGAATTCGAGATCATAATATACAGGCTGTTTTCTCGTCAAAATAAGTCGATATACCAAAAATCGTTCATATAAAATATTCACCAGGGCCGAGTATTTCGAAATCAAAGTTATCTCCAAATATGAGAATTTCCTAGCACGGATCTTTATTAGGTTCGTATTGATATTTAAATTTTCAGATATTACCAGCTGTGTGAGGTCAGTATATGTATATATATATAAACTCGGTTCAAAACGTTCTTCCACGTTGTCCGATATCCAGACGCCACTGTCTCCGGTCTTCCGGAGGTCAGTATACGGGAATTAATTTATATGATGTGTATGATGACTAAGTTTTCCGATCTTAATCCCTTTGATTTCTTTCTTTGGGGGTCATCTGAAAAGATTAGTGTATAGGAGACCATTCGAAATAACGCCAGGCAAGACTTTGTGCACATCAAACAAATGGTGACCATTTCGAACAATTTTTGTAAACAATTTGGATCAATTTATTTTATAGATGAGTTTGTGTCCCTTTTCAATCAGTAATTTTTCATCTCCTCAGTTTGAACTTTAACAATAATACCGTTAAGAAAAAATCTCCTAATAATAGTTGAAAGGGAATACAAATTTGCGATAAATGAATGCCGAGGAAACAAACATCGCATGCGTATGGCTCTTAACAGAGAGATCCATCCAGAGTAAGGTGACCATTTTTTTTTAACCTGAAACCAGGACAATTCGAATTTTGACCAGTCTCGCCCAAATTTTACAAATCTTCATCAAAAATTCACCCATTCGTGTACTGGTTTTGTTGAATGACTAACCAGGACTAATGTCTGAAAACGAGTTGGTACGGTACTGGCAAAATAATTTCTGAGGTGATAATGGTCACCTTAATCCAGAGTGGATTAAGATATTGATGACCAATATTTTTTGCACTATTTTTCGATTTGAACTTCCGGCGGAATGATCGCTTTTGATGAGTTCTAGCACCTGCCAAAAGAAGCCTCACCTTAAAGAACACCCTGTATATTCAACAGAGCAAGTCCCACTGTGCTCCTTAAGTCCTTAATTACGTTTTTAATATTTTAAGGGTAGAATATGTCTTTTTCGGAGTGGCCGTTGACACTGGTAACGTATACAATATTTTCAGACATATGAATATATTCGAAAGTAACTGTATATTACATTCAGAAAGTGCCGATGTAGCACTGAATCTTGAGTCTCTATTTCTCGACATTACCTTCTTCCATTTATTTATTATTTATTTCGTTAGCAGTTTATAAATCAGTTTCATATAATTTTTTCATATCAATTTTTTGAATTCTATCAAAGAATTTGTATCTTTGGGGGGGGCTGCAGCGCCAAAGCGGATCATAAAATAGTTATTTCTGATTATTATGCAAAAGTTCAAAAAATGTTTCAACAAAACTCTTATCATATCTCGACTTCCATAAAATGGAATGAATTCTATTAGAATTTTTTCATCTCATATATGGGAATTTCTTCTTTGAACAATCGGGGTTTGTGCAACCCATTGTCACTATAATAAAGGTTGCGTCAAGATTACGAGTTGCTTTGCTCACACTCGTACCAAACTTGAATAGGGAGATTGGCAGCAAAGATTTATGCGGAATACCCCCTGTTTGTCGTGTCCAAACGATTGTTCTATATGGAGTATCTTTCACAGTGGATGGTTTTGAATAGAAAAATTCATACTTATTCGAATGTATTAGCTGTTGTACGTAGTGTTCAGAACCGATTCAGAAATACACAGAGCATGCGTACATCCATTTTAGCGGACCTACAATCGATCTGAGCTTGGTCAGTATATTTCCGAATCGGTTCTGCACATAACGATGAATTGTGGTTACTGTTACACCATCATTTCTTATTTGGCTGTCATTTTCATGTTATCTCTATATGAGTGATTCAGTGATTGGCACGTTCAAATTGTGACCTAGAGATCTTGACCTCCAATTCTCCAGCTAGGGATCATAATCATAATTCTCATTCATGTATTACACGTCGAATACAATTTATTCTTACATTCATTCTACTTTAAGATGAAATGTGATGGGGATGCCACACTGTGTTGTGCAAAGTCAACAAGGGAAACTACTGCTACTGGTGGCCTTCTCTGTGGAGGGGCAGCATATATTTGCCAGCACTTTTACGACAGTGCTCCAAGTGGAAGTTATGGAACAATGACCTACATAACTAGAGCAGTTGCGGAAACTTTAGATTGTTTTCCTACACATGGAGAGATTGACTGTACTATCTGCTAGTTCTGAAAGATCAATATTAGTAGTTCCTGTTTGTCTTTTTTTTTCTAGAATTTTCAACAGATATATGTATTCATGAATGTGATTGTTTTATTTTATTATTCAAATCTGGTAATAGATTGATCATTTATTGTAGAAAATTATGAATTTTAGTAATATTTCAGAAAATTAATATTAATTAGGGGCTTTACGGAAACACTTATATCGTTATCCAGTTTGATTACTTTCGGTTCTTTTAAACTCGCGAGTCTTAAGGTTATCAAACTCAACGCGCTATTCTCTAACTATTTTCGATCAGTCTACAAATTATATAGCCCCAATTTGAGGATATTCAGAATTATCACTGAAAATTGATCAGTTCGGATTAATCCTATCATTAACAATTAAGACAGAGTATGACAAATTAAGCTGAGATCAGTGATCCTACCAATCGGGTAAACCCGATCGATGTTTTCGTAAAGCCTTCTGTACATTTACTGAATTGTTAGCTGTATTTGTGCCATGACCATTAATGGGATTCTCATAAGTGTGCTAAAATTATTGTGTAAAATCGAAAATCTTCCAAAAAAGGTAATAAACTATATTTATTCATTGTGTAGCTTTAATATTATATCTTCTTCTCTTGGTGCCTATATATTTTGAATGTTGGCTTACATGATGGTGAGACAGACGTTATGGACTGCTGTCGGAATAGCCCTGTGGTTGTTGAGGTGAACCAAACTCGCAAATCTCACGATATCCTTTGCCCCCCAATACTCTTACACTATTTTTTCCCTTGGAGTATAAGTTGCAGAAGTCGATAACTCTAAGGATTTCTCATAGCCACGATATATTCGAGCTCACGTATTTTCACTCACGTCACGATGTCTGTATTTTTCGAATTTTTAGCCGAAAATGGTCTCAATAGACTATGTTCGACTCACTGATGACGAATCCGTCGGAAAATTCGAGTCTGTCCGTCCGTCCGTAAGCACGATAACTCTCGAACAGAATAACCTAGAGACTTGAAATTTTCAGTGAGGGTTAAGTTCCCGAATGCCTCGGTTGAGTTTGTTAATGGGCCAAATGCCACCAGGGGTTCCGTAAATATGGCCGTTCGAAGTTTTGTTCTCCTGATTTGATCTAGATGAAATTTTGCACTCAAATGGAGAATGAGGTGTTCAAGCTACATGTGAAATTTTGTTCAGATCGCATGACCAGAACCATAGAAACCATAGAAAATTGTAACTTTTGAACGGAAATGCCTAGGGACTTGAAATTTTCAGGAAAGGTGTGGATCTCGAATGTCGTGATCACGTTTATCTATGAGCAAAATTATACTAGGGGTTCTGTGAATATGGTCGTTTCAAATTTAGTTTTCTTGATAATTTCAAAACTACAGATTCGATCGTGACGAAATACAGTATACTAATGGAGAATGATATATTCAAGCTACATTTCTCCAGATCGCATGACCAGACCATAGAAACCATAGAAAATCATAACTTTCGAACGGAAAGGCCTAGGGGAAATTTTCAGGATAGGTGTGGATCGGAAATGTCGCATTCACGTTTATCAATGAGCAGAATTATACTAGGGGTTCCGTGAATACGGTCGTTTGAAATTTTGTTTTCTCGATAATTTCGAAACTTCGAATTCGATCGAGACAAAATTTTGTATTTTAATCGAGAGTGATATATTCAAGCAACATTTAGTCCAGATCGCATGACCAGAACCACAGAAACCATAGAAAATTATAACTTTCGAAGGGAAAGCCTAGGAACTTGAAATTTTCAGGGTAGGTTTCGATCGCGAATTTCGCGTTCACGTTCATCAATGAGCAACATTAGACTGGGCGTTCCGTATATATGGCCGTTCAAAATATTGTTTTCCTGATAATTTCGAAACTACTGATTGGATTTGAATGATCGCATCACCAAGACTATAGATAATTCAGAAAATTCGAGCAAATTATCGAAAAAAAATTGGTCAGCTGAAGCACTGACATGAAGTCTGGAGTTTCGCCTAAGTTTGAGAATTTCTTCGACAGCTGTGGAAAATTTCCTCAATTGATTTCTATAAATGGAAAATGCGAATCTACCTACAAGGTGGATGTAAGAGCGCTCAAAAGCTCCTGACTTCACGGCAGTGCTTTTCGTAAATTTTTTTTGGCATCTCATTATAAAAATTTGCCTTCTTCGAGTGAAAGTGAAAGCTTCACCCCTTCTATAATTCCGCCATGGTTTCATAGAGGAGGATTTTGTTTTTTTAATGACAGTTTGCAATTCGATTCATTTATAGAAAAAATTATGCAAATAATTCGTGATATTTCTTTTTTTTTGGGCATTTCATTATAATAAGTTGCCTTCTTCGAGTGAAAGTTAGAGCTTCACATCTCTATAATTCTCCCATGGTTTCATAGAGGATGGTTTTGTTTTTGAATGACAGTCTGCAATTTGATTCATTCATAAAAGAAATTATGCGAATAATTCGAGAAATTCCTTTTAGAGCGCCCTACTTACACGAGGGCTATATCATTTCGTCATGATGTCTGTATTTTTCGAATTTTGAGCCGAAAATGGTCTCAAACGACTATGTTCGACTCACTGATGACGAATCCTTCGAAAAATTCGAGTCTGTCCTTCCGGCCGGCACGATAACTTTCGATCGGAATATCCTAGAAACTTGAAATTTTCAGGGTAGGTTCGAATCTCGAATGCCGCGGTTAAGTTCGTTACTGGGCAAAATTCGACCAGGAGTTCCGTAAATATGGCCACTCGAAATTTTGTTTTCCTCATAACTTCGAAACTACGGATTCGATCGAGGTAAATTTTGCACTCAGATGGGGAATTTTGTCCAGCTCACATGACCAGAACCATAGAAACCATAGAAAATTATAACTTTGTAATGGAAAGGCCTAGGGACTTGAAATTTTCAGGTTAGGTGTGGATCTCGAATGTCGCGGTCGAGTTCATCAATGAGCAGAATTACACCAGGGGTTCCGTAAATATGGCCGTTTGAAATTCAGTTTTCTTGATAATTTCAAAACTATGGATTTGATCGTGACGAAATTTTGTATTTGAATTGAGAATGATAATATATTCGAGCTACATTTTTTCCAGATCGCATGATTAGAACCATAGAAATCATAACTTTCAAACGGGAAGGCCTAGCGACTTGAAATTTCCAGAATAGGTTCGTATCGCGGATTTCGCGGTTACGTTCATCAATGAGCAAAATTAAACTAGGGGTTCCGTAAATATAGCCGTTCAAACTATTCTTTTCCTAATAATTTCGAAACTACTTATTGGATTGGAATGAAATTTCGCACATAGATGAAAAATAATTTATTCAAACTACGTGGGAAATTTTTTCCAGGTCGCATTACCAAGACCATAGATACCGTAGAAAATTCTAGCGAGTTATCGAAAAAAAAATTGGTCTTAGTTTGAAATTTTCTTTGATAGCTATCAAAATCATTCCAATTGGTTTCTTAAACTGGAAAATGTGAATCTACCTACAAGGTGCATGTACGAGCGCTCAAAAGCTGCTGCCTTCACGGCAGTGCTTTTCTTAATTTTTTTTTGGCATTTCATTTTAATAATTTTCTTCAAGTGAAAGTGACATGGTTTCATAGAGTGGGATTATGTTTTTTTAATGACAATCTGCAGTTTGATTCATTTATAGAAGAAATTATGCGAATAATTCATGAAATTTCTTTTTTTTTGGCATTTTATTATAATAATTTGCCTTCTTCAAGTGAAAGTGGGAGCTTCAACTCTTATATAATTCCGCCATGGTTTCATAGAGGAGGATTTTGTTTTTTAAATGACAGTCTGCAATTTGATTCTTTCATAGAAGGAATTTCTATTTTTTGAGCATTTCAATATTTCATTATAATAATTTGTCTTCTTCAAGTAAGAGTGAGAGCTTCACCCCTTCTATAATTCCGCCATGGTTTTATACAGGAGGATTCCGTTCTTTGAATGAGAGTCTGCAATTTGATTCATTTATAGAAGAAATTATGCGAATAATTCGTGAAGTTTCTTCTTTTTGGGCATTTAATCATAATAATTTGCCTTCTTCAAGTGAAAGTGAGAGCTTCACCCCTTCTCTAATTCACACATGGGTTCATAGAGGAGGATTTTGTCTTTTGAATGACTGTTTGCGATACGATCCATTAATAGAAGAAATCATGGGAATTATTATAATTTGCCTTCTTCAAGTGAAAGTGAGAGCTTCACCCCTTCTATAATTCCGCCATGGTTTCATAGAGGAGGATTTTGTTTTTTTAAATGACAGTTTGCAATTTGATTCATTTATAGAAGAAATTAGTCTAATAATTCGTGAAAGTGAGAGCTTCACCTCTCTATAATTCCGCCATGGTTTCATAGAGGAGAATTTGGTTTTTCAAATGGCAGTCTGCAATTTGATTCATTTATAGAAGGAATTATGCGAATAATTAGTGAAATTCCTTTTTTTTGGGCATTTCATTATAATAATTTGCGTTCTTCAAGTGAAAGTGAGAGCTTCACTCCTTCTATAATCCCGCCATGGTTTTATAGAAGTGGATTTACTTTTTTAAATGACAGTCTGCATTTTGATTCATATATAAAATAAATTGTGCGAATAATTCGTAGAATTCCTATTTTTTTGGCATTTTGTTATAATAATTTGCCTTCTTCAAGTGAAAGTGAAAGCTTCAACCCTTCCTTAATTCCGCCATGGTTTCATAGAGGAGGATTTTGTTTTTTAAATGACAGTCTGCAATTTGATTCTTTTATGGAAGAAATTATGCAAATAATTCGTGAAATTTTTTTTTGGCCATTTCATTATGATAATTTGCCTTCTTTAAGTGAAAGTGAGAGCTCCAGCCCTTCTTCAATTTCGCCATAGTTTTATAGAGGAGGATTCGTATTCTCGGTAAGAATTACATCTGAGAAAAAAAATATCGAAGATGAATGAGGCGGCACTAAACTCAACGATTCTTTAATAATGTAATAATAATCAAAACAACACCAAAAAATCGAAAAAAAATGCCCTATTTCGGTGAATTGAAAAATGAATAATCCCACGATTTGAAATCAGAAGAACAGCACGTTGTGGCGTTGCTCATTCTGGATGCGGATTTTTCGCCTTTAATTTTGGCACAATACTTGTCTGGTCTGTTTTGACTCGTAGGCGACAGTCTCTTCTGGTGATTAACGTCAAACAAGCCCATCGATCAGACATCGGAACACGGTTGCGACTCTGTTTTACAACTTGGAGGTCTTCATGGCTTAATCCACTGACCATCGATTAGATTTCTATTTCCACTGCGAAACTTCGGCTGTTTTTCACAAAATTGAAAGATGGATTTTCTGCGTTGCGAAATGAATAGAATACAAGACGGGAACAGATTGTGGAGTTTAATCATAAGTACGACACACCATGTTTAGGATGTTTTAAATTTTTTATGGAGACGGCCGTTACAGTTTTGAATTCTTTCAGCATATTCAATTTAGTCGTGGAATATTGAAATTGTCACTGGTTAAAGAATAGAAATACATTCGAAATTAAAAAAAAAATGTCTACTCTAATCTAGCTGCACCATTTCAGAGAAAGCCAATATTCGAATTATTATTTATCGACCGTGTTCTTTACCGTTTCACAATGTTCACAAAAACTTCTATCATTTTCGTATTCAAATGGCCCCAGTAAAATAGATGAAAATCGCGAGGAACACAATCGGTCACGATTGGAGCAAACTGATTGGCCTATTTTCAGATGCCGCCCTCTAAAATTCCAGCGCACGACTGTGTAGTCCTACCCATTTCCTCCGCAAGCCAATATAAATAGATGGTCCTTGGTGGACTCCGGAAAAATACCAACACTCGCAAATGCATTTGTACCTTGTACCGTAAATCCTGGGGGTATCTATAGAGGAGCGTGACAAAGATTCTATCGCCCCAAGTATTTATAAAGCGTTTAATTTTGTCGGCGTTTTTCATTTCTTCTTGCAGAAATAACTCGCCTCGTTGAGGATACCCAAATGGGGATGCATGCGACTCATACGAGATGGAAGCTGAAAAGGTGCAGAAATGGCGCTATAGACTGAATAGACAACTTCCTGATTCACCGAACATTTTCATCAGTAGATCCCGGTTAATTTGAGATCAATAATCAAAGGATGGCAATAACAATGTTTTATCGTTCATTAAAATGCGCGCATTATTGGCGTCGCTTTTTCACACTTGGGATTCTTCATGGGTACACAGATTTGTATAAAATTTTTTGACTCCGATGAACTGAACGAAGTTTTTATGTCGAAGAGTAGTTGGCATTGAATTCATTTCAGGCGCTTTTTTATAGAGAATTGTTCTTGAAATTTCGAATCCATCGCAATTTCCATCATTTCTTTTGATATCGAAGTCGATGGAATTCCGTTTAGTTGCTGCAGAAATTCCTCTGTTTTCGCGAAGAATGCTTAGTATTGGACCATCAATGATGTATTATGAAGTATTATTTTGGTGAAGTTTTTCTATGGAAATTTCTGGGGGGGTTTAGGCGAAGCAGTGTAACATTCGAGAAATAACTAGGGGGAAACCAAATAGCTAGTCATCGGAGAATATTTCCGTTATTTTCTTGTGAAAAGATTAATGTTTGAGGTGTCCTGAAGCAAATAACAAATGTTATGAGAAAAAATACCATAAGAAAACATTATATTTCTGCATAAGCACAGGCTCTGAGCTGAAAAGGGTTCTCACAGAGACCTAGGAGAGTCGAGATATAAACATAAAAAAAATTATAAAAAGCACTGCCGTGAAGTTAGGAGCTTTTGAGCGCTCGTTCATCCACCTTCAGATTAACATTTTCCAGTTTTAGAAACAAATTCAAATGTTCGAAAAGTTATAATTTTCTATGGTTTCTATGGTTATGGTCATGCGATATGGAAAAAATGTAGCTTGAATATATCATTCTCCATCAAAATACAAAATTTCGACACGATCGAATCCGTAGTTTTGAAATTATCAAAAAAATTGAATTTCAGACGACCATATTTACAGAACCCCTAGTCTAATTTTGTTCATTGATGAACCTGACCGCGACTTCTGAGATCCACAACTGTCCTGAAAATTTCAAGTCCCTAGGCCTTTCCGTTCGAAAGTTATAATTTTCTATGGTTTCTATGGATCTGTTCATGCAATCTGGAAAAAATGTAGCTTTAATATATAATTTCCCTTTGAAATACTAAATTTCGTCACGATCGAATCTGTAGTTTAGAAATTATCAAGAAAACTAAATTTCAAACCTCCATATTAACGGAACCCCTAGTCTAATTTTGCTCATTGATGAATGTGACCGCGACATTGCAAAGTTATAGTTTTCTGTGGTTCTGGTCATGCGATCAGAACAAAATTCAGCATGAAGCTTGAACACGTCATTCTCCATCTGAGTGCAAAATTTCAACTCGATCGAATCAGTAGTTTCGAAGTAATCAGGATAACAAAATTTCGAACGGCCATATTTACGGAACCCCTGGTCGAGTTTTGCCCAATAACGAACTCAATCACGACATTCGAATCTACCTTGAAATTTTCTAGTTTCTAGGTCGTTCCGTTCGAGAGTTATCGTGTATACAGACGGACGGACGACCGGACGTCCGTCCAGAAGTCCGTCCGTCCGGACAGACTCGAATTTTCCGACGGATTCGTCATCACTCATCAGTGAGTCGAACCTTGTCGATCGAAACCATTGTCGGCTCAAAATTAGAAAAATACAGACATTGTGACGAAATGATTTAGCCCTCGTGTAAGCAGTACGAGCGCATAGATAGGGAAAAATCACGGAGTGGGTGACATCTAGTTTCAATCGTCCGAACTACTGTATAGTGGTTTTAAAAGGACTCTACGTGGTGTATGTAAGTAGGTAACCCAAATTACGCTTGATTCAATAGAAGAGATTGACGGGAAAATAGGAAATTCAAAACACATAGTTTAGCACTCAAAACAAGGAAATGACAAGTTTATTTTAGAGTGCCAAAAGGTGGGGAGGAAAAAAACCCTAAAAGGAAAAAAACATTTCTCGTTCATATACCATTAACTCACAAGTAAAGAATATTCATAAACTTGACTGGTGAGAATTCTCTCATAGATGGTTGAGTAAGTTAAATGCTGCACTAATAACTCCCTCACCTTAAATGGCGCTGATATGACTTTCCCGTGATGTGAGGAAACTTGTCAGGAAAATAACTATTATTAGACGATTGGTGTCCAGTGGTGAGGAGAGGGCCAAAGAGAACCGTCTCATTTGAAGCACGTTGGGGTGATATTCAATGAGAATAGTCCCTTCTCCCACGATGGAGGAGAGCCAATGAGTACTGTCCCTAACGAAGTATAAATTAAAAGTATGATGATAAAGATGATACCTAGCTGTGGAACGTAATTAGTGGGAGAGAGATTAGTTAACGGTGCGTCTACGATACTTGTCTCCCTGCGAAGTAATCCCATCCAGGATTATTGATAACCTATAATGATGAGTTAGAAGTACAACTAATCTAAGGTGAGCCAGACTGTAGAACTTCAAAACCAAGAGAACATCTCCCATGCTTTTCGTTCTAACCTCCTCGTGTAAATATAGGAGACCACAGATCTATTCTTTTTCGGCGAAATCTGCAATTTTGAGTAAGTAGATTACTGTTGTACTGTATTAGTAGTATTAGGGTTTTATAAGGTCGCAATACCTTATGACACTCCCTCGGGGAGCTTTTACACAGTTGGAGACAAAGTTCGATCCAATCTGAGGTGGTAGCGATTGGCAAGAGTCGATTTCTTCTGCCGGTGAGGAGGGGGAGGCTATGGAGGTAGTAAATAAAATTTACCCTGACGATACGTCCAATTCTGTACACTATAATATAACGCTGGCCTAACTTTTTACAACTATAGTTCTATACTGTGTGATAGATAATAATAATATACTGTCTGACACAGTCTTATGATCAACAAAAAAAAAGATAATTCTCAATATCAAAGTACATATAATGTGTTGGCGGCAAGCGGACGAGGAACGAGTGAGGCGAGCAATCAGCGTGTATTATACAACAAAGTGGTAAGCAGGGCAAATGTCGAAAGCAATGATAAACGTGGTCAAAATGCGGACAAGTGTGAAAGCATACAAAATGGTAATCATATAACGGTTTACAGTCCAGAGTTTCGGCGAGGTGACCCTAAGAATATTCATAAACAGGTTGACTGGTGAGAATTCTCTCATATGGTGTTTAAAAATGATTGAGTAGATTCACTTTAATAGGCGATTATGTGCGAAAATTGTGAGTTATGCTTCCCAGAAATCCAACGATCATTTGACGATTGATGATCTCCCACGGTGCAAGGAGATTGGAATGCGACCAAAGATCCTTGTTAAATATATTTCCAAACAATGGGCAAAGCCTTATTTAAATTTAGGTTGCTTCATACGATAGTTGTCTCCCTGGTCAGTAGTCCCATCAAGCATTAGGTTAAACATATAAACAGTAAACGATATGAACAGTAAATAATATAAAGAGTAAATAATATAAACAGTAAACGATATAAACAGTAAATGGTATACACAGTAAACGATATGAACAGTAAGGGCCGGTTTCTTCACATCCGAATAAATAACCACTACCAGGAGAATAACTATCGGTCTCATGTATGAAGATATACTTCCTATTCCGAGAATAGCCTATTAGCGTCTTTTCACTTCCAGTTAGCTGATAAATAACTATTCGCAAAGAGTAACAGTCTAATCTTTGGTATTAGCCAGATTCGTCAGTTTTGCCAACCATATAATATTGAAACTGGAAGTAATAGAGGAATAATATACATGGAAAGAAAACTTTCACCATTGTTAACCTTAAATATCGTCGACATTAACCTTAGAAAATTTTACATTTGAGATTTCATGTATTTTCAGTTAGAGTTAGGTTTTGGGTTCTAAGTAATTGTACAAGAGGTACAACTTGTATGTGTGCCCAGAAGGAAAAGATGAGGTAGAAATGGAAATTCTCCTATATGAAGAGGAAATCAAAAGAAAACAATTAGAGAATATCAATTATGTTAAAAAAAAATAAATTGATAATCCGTAATTAGGGTTTTTATTCACTAATTTTTTAAATTGTATGTACCATTCTTTTCATTGAACTTTGAATAATATCTATTGCTATTAACGATCCTCAGACTCAATTTTGAATATAAAAATATTTAATTGTTAATATAAAAAGTAACAATAAAAATTGATCATAGCTGGTTATTGCACCCAAATGGCCTTATATTTGAGAAAACTGATAGAATTATTAAATTATGAAAATAATATCCATTCGACAAATTTTAAGAAGTTGAATAACAAGATATCAGAAAGATATTCTTAGATGTGACGTATGGTTTTTTGCATATTCTAATTTTATAGTGGGATAGATAGCTAGCTCTTGCACCAATCGAAAGAGCTGCTCCTTTTTTTCACATATGATAGTATGGTGTATAGACAATTTATTTTCGACCATTTGATGTTTATCTGGTTTCGGCCAAAAAACTTTCATTCCTTCAATATTATTATCATAAAATTGATCTGAGTTGAGGCAAAGCCTATAAACACACAAGGGGAAATAAAAATTACATTATGTGGAAGAATATTTACTGATTATACAAACTAATGTTTCCATTAATGAATAAATTTGCAAAATAATCAAGAAAAAACTACGAGGATCACCATCTTTACTCATATCTTCATTATTTCGATTTCCTGGAAATTCCTCAATGGTATCGTTTCCCTTAAAAATTTCTTAATTGAAATTTATTGCTATGTTATGCACAAGACACTTTAAGTTTCTGAACAAATGCAGGCTGACATCTTATTGCAAAATATATAATTAGTATTGGAAATTTAAATTATATAAGTTGCCAAAAAATCAGAATCAGGAAAAAAAACTTGGTGCGGTTACGTGGCAATTTTTGATTCCTCAATCAACTACATGCGCTACAGTTTCGAGGACAATTCTCCTCTTCTTCAGGCTACAACGAAAATGCACAATTACATAAGGGCAGAAAGAGTTATGAGAACACTCAAATTTTCTGTTTTGGGAAACTTATATTTCTTATATTTAACTCATTCAGAAAGGAAAAGAGAAAATGTTAGTGTTTTCATAAATCTTTCTTCCCTAATGTAACAATGAGAATACTAAAATATTCCTTTTTTCCTTTTTGAATGAGTTAAATATAAGAAATAAAAGTTTCCCAAAAAGGAAAGGAGGAATATTTTAGTGTTTTCATAACTCTTTCTTCCCTAATGTAATTGTGCATTTTCGTTGTAGCCTGAAGAAGAGGAGAATTGTCCTCGAAACTGTAGGGCATGTAGTTGATTGAGGAATAAAAAATTATCACGTAACCGAATCAAGTTTTTTTTCCTGAGTATTGGAAATCTCCTTTTTCATATTCCGAACATACGTTCGATGATATTCCTTGTTCGGATATGCGCTTCATTAAAAAGGACTCGAACTTAATTTTCTGTGTTTTCTAATGAAGTAATAATGTACTGCTTACATGCATAGCCTCGATCAGCAATTAAGAAACCATTGCCCATTTGCCTGTTAACAAGTCTTATTTTCTGAGACGAATTTTCAAATATGTGGCTGTCATTTGCAGAACCAGGCCAACGACATACCAAATCTATAATTTTTAAGCCAGCGTTACAAGCGACTTGGCAATTCAAAGAGAAAAAACTTTTGCGATTACGAAAAACTTCTGCATTTTCTCCTCCAGGTGATTGAATCTTTATATGTGTACAATCTCTGGCTCCTATTTCTCTGGGAAAACAAGTTTTATGATAGAATTTTCCTTCTGCCTCTACCTGTTCTTCATCTGTTTGTGGAAGATGAACATAATAATCGAATAGTTCAGTAATCATCTATCACTTGTTTGATAATACGCCCTACAGTACTTTTATTAATTCCTCCAATATAAAAATCTCCAGTTGCCAGAAACCTCAGAGTAAGAAGTAGTTTATCCATTGAACTACAGCACGGCTTGAATTCCTAAAATCGAAAAATACTATAATAAAGTGAAAACTAAATTTGAAACTAGAATTATTCTAGGCACATGTGGTTTGAATACTTACCAAGTAGTCTGATTCTGAAGATTTGAATTTGAATGAACTGAGCTGTACGTTTTGAAATACGAATCTATTGTAGAATTCATTATCATTCCATTTATGGAAAGTCATCAAATCTTGTCCTCAATACATAGGTACTCTCGTTTCGGAATTACATATTCAAGTATGGAGAAATATACCTCAAAAACAACAATCGAAATCACAAAACGTATTACTCGTTGAAAAACAAAACAACCTAACCTACCTTACCTAACCTGACAATCCTGAAATAAATTTGTGCTAACGAATTTATTCTGTCGAATCAGTCGAATAAACCGTTCACTATGTACGACTTTTGGTACCGAATAAGTCATTTTCTCAATAAGGATTTTTTATTCCAAGAATAGCGCTAACTGAAAGTGAAGAGATGGAGATTTCCCTTATTCTGAGAATAAAACTTAACTATAGGATAAATTTATTTATGCGGATGTGAAGAAACCGGGCCTTAATGATATAAACAGTAAACGATAAGCCATAACGGATAACAATGATGGAGAGCCGATTTTTAAAATCCTCAATCAATATAAGATGATGAAACAATGGTGCTTATGAATATCCTTGATATTTGCTGAAAAATGTTTAACCCAAAGTATCTCTTCCACCTTCGAAGGTTTCAGATCAAAACTCATTCACAAACCCACCCTGTTTTACCTTTAAAAGATGAGATATCATTGTAGAATTTAAAAAGCCAGAGCCAACAAAAGAACCGCCTGAAGCTAACCAAAGCCCTGCGAAGCCGAAGAGAACCTGCCATTTCGAGGTTAGCATCGTACGTCAATTCTGTTCAAAGAGATTCTGTGGTTATTCTTTTCTCCTGAGTGCAATCCCAAGTAGATTACTGTAAATAATTATAAACTCGCGTTGCGCGGATGTCAGATTTGTACAAACTAGAAATTGCTTCAGTTAGGCGAATCTACTGGTTTTATTTTTCTATGATTTGAAATTTTATCACAATAATTTATTAGATGTAAAACGTGTAAGTTTTGGTCTCATTTTAGTTATCACTATCGCATTCTTTTCGCTTGGCCTCTTCTCGAAATTTCCTATTAATTTCGTAAGTCAAAGCAGGAACGTTATTTCTAAATTTTACAATGTAAGGTGTTCCGATGACACTAATAGGAGTCAAAACGCAGGATTGGATGGTGAAGGACATTTTCGCATTATTTTCTTCGTTGGATTTTCCGCAGTCCTTATATTTGTTCCTGGAACTTGCGGATGGCTGACACATTTTTATTTTTCTCTCCCTTGGACCACATTTGCAAATACGGGTCTCCAGATTTTTCACCCTTTCGGGTACTTTGTTCGGGTCTGTTTTAACTTCTTCCATATTTTCATCTCTTCTTTGTTGGTTTTGCTTGTTCAGTAAATTTTCCATATCAGTCTTCAAACCTTTGACGTGTTCTTCTATTTCAACCAATTTTTTGTTGGTGTAGTCGGTGTTGGTTTTAATTTTGGAAAAATCTTGGTTCCATTCTTCACTCACGACCTTGAAATCTTCCTTCAGTTCGTGCAGAGTGGAGGTTTCTGCTTTGGCTGCAACAATAACGTCCCCTAATTGGTGCACGACTTTTTCGAGTTCTTTCACTTGGAGAACAGTTTTTTCTTCATGGCTTGGTTTTAAATCTTCCTCGATTTCGAATGGAAGTTGTTCTTCTAAATAAGAAGCAACGAATTTTCTGGCGATCTGTTCCTCCGAAACAGGGTTTGGTGTTATTTCCAGTTCGTATATAATTGGGATTTCTTCAGTTTCTCTTCTATCTTGAGGTTTGGAGTTGCTCGTGGGTATCTTGTTGCTTGTTATTTCTCCATTTATGGCAGCTTCTGCTGGGATCTGGGATATTTTATCTTCAATTTTTTTCTTTTTGGCCTCCTGGTCATTTGGTTCTTCTTCTAGAGTCTCTTCATGATGTACTGCGGAGTCGAAGAGTGGATTCTTCTCATGCGTTGAGCTTCTGGTAACTCTACCAGACTCCGGTAGTGAAGATTTTTCGTCTTGGTCTAGAGCAGTTGGAACATTATCCTTTGGTATCGAGTCAAGTGCACTGTTTTTCTCTGGGAGGTCATCACTTTTACAACAAACTAGTAAGTTACCCTCGAACAACACCATTTGGAGGTTATTCTCTTGGTCTGGAGGAAAAGTGTCGGATTCTCCGATTCTATCGTTCGGGTTGAGGCAGCAACTTGGTATCTTCCTAACCGTAGGTTTATCCTCCTCGACTCCAGCTCCAAAGGGTAGGATAGGGCGGAATCGGGGATTCTCCCTCCCGGCGAACATCGTCGACTCGAAATGTTCGAAGAGCTCCAAGTCACTCCAGTTCTTCTTGGGCGTTCTGGTCGCGTCCACCGGCAGTTCCTGAAAGATTTTCTCGTGCTCGCTGCTCGTCAGTTCCGACAGGCGTTCCGACGTGGGGGCGATCACCGAGACGTCCGAGATGACACGTTCGTCGAAGAACTTCTTCTCCCTCGCGGCTATCTCCAGGAAGTCGTCCAACGTCTCCGTGGTGGTGGCTGCGTCTGTGGTCGGGACCTGGTGAGGTCTCATAGGTACCAAAGGACCTGTAAGAAGGAATTAGAAGACCCAAAGTCTCGATTCGATCGGCCCGTATACATCACCAAGACGGGCGTCGCTTTGGCGGTCCAAGTCTTTGGACTTGGAGGCGCGTTGGATCTGGATGGAGATCCGCAGGTCGTCTTCGAGGCCGATGGAAGGTATGGTCGGTAAATTGAAGGTTTGATCGTGGAGTTCCTTTTTGGGCACCGTCGGATCCTCTGACGCACCTCCAAGATCATCACCAGCCTGCCCCAATATTTCCCCCACCCTTGACCCTTCGAGCTGATTGGATACAGTCGTGGCCACAGAATGATATGTCACTTTGGAATGCAATGAAGCCAGAACTTCTGACTGATTTTTTATGGCCTCTTCTAGTCTTGCCAACCTGACTTCTACGTTTTCCTCCGAAGTTACCCCAGGTTCAGACACGACTTGAAGCAGCTTCTGTATATCGAAATCCATCAGTTGGATCTTGTCGAGGATCTCTTTGTTCCTGTAGAGAGATTTGATGTTACGGATTACCCATGAAAGTTGGGGTTCTTACTCTTTTTTCCATTGGTCCACTTCTGACCTGAGGTATGACGCCAAAGATTCATCGTTTTCATTCGTTAGTTTGCCCTCCTGAAGCAGTAAAATGGGGGGAAATGAGTCATAATATTTTTGTCGAAAAGAAATTTGAAATATTTATAACGAAGTTGCTAGGTGGCGTTGTTCCAGATTGATTCTCGAAAAAAAATCTGTAATATTGTACAAATCGTACTAGTTTATAGTTATTAATAGTAATCTACCTACATCAGGATTGCAGATCCCGTCCGAAAAAGAATAATCTGTGGTCGTTATAGGGAACAAAAGAATCTCTTCTGAAAAGTGTACGAGGCATCAAGATCAAAATTCATTCAAAGATTTATTCTGAACGCCTGTAGATCCGCAACCAAAAATACAGCGTCCGTGAAATTCTCAAGTATTTTCTGGAAGCAGCGCACTAGGTTTCGAAAAGGCCAGTGTGGCGTTTTTTTTCAACCCATATGCCGCGAGAAGAAGGAATTTGGTAGATGTTCGCCCCGAACTAATGAATCGTGTTGAGAGAGTTTGAAGAAGTAGTTGTAGCGAGAAACCGTGCGAAAGATACCCCGTTACAAGTTCGATAGTCTGGTGGTTATCTGACATCTTATCTTTTCATTCAAAGTTAAAACAGGTTTGGTTTGTGAGTTGGTTGATCTTAAACCCTAAAGCGTGGAAGAGAGACTTTAGTTTAACACGTGAGTTTCATCATATTTAGTTACTACTTTATCATTACTTAAATACACGCTTCTTCTAATTTTCTAAGCTCTTATTCAGCTGTTTCATTACTTATTTAATCCGTTATTTCAATGTAATTACTTTTGATCCACAAGACTTTCATTTGATTTTGTAGTGAGTTATTTCTATTCAACGTTAGTTAATTTTCCTAACTGGGGAACTATTGTAGTTCATAGAATAACGTATTTTGCCATGTTTATTTGCTTCTTGTTAATTTTTTTGTACCTATGTTTCATACTTAATCATCAAGTCTATCCAATATTATTCAATGATTCTTATCGACCATGTGCATTAAATTCCTAAATGTTTTCCACGAGAACTTGTATTAACGATTGTTTAATCATCACCTTCTCGAATCATATCTGGGTTATGCAATATACTTCAAATAATACTCGAATAACTCTATACTAGATGTTATCGCTGTAGTTTTCAGCAAATATTAAGGATATTCATAAGCTGCTTCAGTTTCATCATTATTATCATTATGTTCATTATCTTTAATTATCAGTGAGCAACTGTATCATTGAATAGAGCCTCATCTGTTTGAGAACTTCAGATCCACTCTTCAGTTATTATAGCAGTTATACATAATCCTTAATGGGATTACTGCCCAGAAAGACAGCTATCGTAGACGCAACATAACTATCTATAAAACTACTCATCGTGGGAAATATATCAATAAGGAGTCTGGTCGCATTCCCCTTCTACTTGCATCGTGGGAGATCATCGATCGTCTTATGCTAGTAGTATTCCTGCGGAAAATACCTCACAGGTTTCTCACATCATCGCCTGTTAAGGTTAAGGAGTCATTAGTGTAGCATTCAATTTACTCAGTCATTTTTGAACATCATATGAGAAAATTCTCACCAGTCAACCTGTTGATGTTTATGAATATCCTTTACTTGTGGATCAACGGTATTCGAACGAGATAAGGAGAGATGCCTCTTGGTTTCAAGTTTTACAGTCGACCTATTGGTATTCATTGTTCAGAACGGGTTTTCTCGCAGGTGTTTCCCGATTTTTATTATTTGACCGTCCCCAACAGCACCAATAAACTTGTTATTTTCCCGTTTTGGATTCTAAAAATATGTATTTTGAATTTATTATTTTCCCGTCAATCTCTTCTATTGAATCGAGCGTAATTTGGGTTGCATACACAACGTAGAGTCGTTAAACAACTAAACGATCACGATCTCGGCCAAAGATTATCTAGAGTAATATTTCTACGTTGAAGAGAACTCGTTCAAAGTAGAGTTCTAGTTCTTTGCGGTTTTCAATAGAAAACTGTAATGTCGGTAATAGTTTTAGCGCACCAAAGTATTAATACAGTACAGGTTGATAGATGGCGTTGTCCCAGATGAGTTCGTTCAAGTTTTCTCTTTTATCGACGGTGTCATAGAGCAGTTCTAGAATAAAAGGGATCATAAATAATGTCCCTCGATCTCAGTTCGTTGCAAATTCAAATTGGGGTTTCGCCTAATGTTTTTCGGCCTTTGTTGAGCCGACCTCGAACACTCCGACTCTTCGAATTGCGCGTAAATATCCTTCGTGGATGGCGAACAGTATTTTATCCGAAATGGCGCAATTTTTCCTTTTTATTAGGGTTTCCTGATGGATACCGAGGAACGTTCCAGATGCCGCGTTTCGAGCGGCGAATCACCGGAGGGAAAACGCTAGGTGGACCTGATTAAGGAAAATTGCGCGATGAGTTCGCGGAAGATTGATGTTGGCAATCAAAATGCATTATTGAGAGCGCCATTAGACTCCCACGTTAATTCTACCTCGATGTGTACAAAAACAACAGGGTTTTCTGGGAAATTACGTCTGATGAAGCACATGTGGCAACGTCGGGCGAATAACTGTCAAAACGAATGAGAAATGGTTTGAAAATTTAGAGGTTATTTTCGTCTATAGCTATACCTCATTGTCCTTCCTGATATTCTCCATCTCCTGTACCAGTTGATAGTACCTGGCTTTGATGTCCTGAGTTTCCTCGACGCTGCATCTGCAATAATTCTCCATTTTAACATGTTCATCTTTCAATAAAGCTATGATAAGTTCCTTGTCTGTTAGTTCCATTTGGGCCTTTTTCAATCTCATCTTGTACTGGTGCAGGATGTCGTTGTAAACACATTTGTGAGGATATGGTCCGGCTTGTTGGATCTCGTAGCAGCTCGAATCGCATTGGTAGATGGAGGCTTCTGAAGGTTCTTTAGAATCGTTGTTGGCGTTCATAGATCGAGACATAATGGATTGAAGAAGGTTTCGAGTGGATTGGGGCTACATAATTAATTTTGTGATGACAGATGTCAATTTGAATAGTTCGGTACACGGCCACAGATAGGTTTAACATAGATACTGTACAAATCTGACATCTGCGCAACGCTGGTTTATATTTATTTACAGTAATCTACCTACTCAGGATTGCAGAGCCCGTCCGAAAAAGAATAATCTCTAGTCTTCATAGAGAACAGAGGAAGCTCTTTGAAAAACTGACGAGGGATCCTTACCTCGAAGTTGGAGGCTCTCTTGGTTTTGAAGTTCGACAGGCCGTTGGTTATCTGATATCTTATCTTTTAAAGGTAAAACAGGTTAGGTTTGTGAATTGGTTGATCTTAAACTCCTCAAGGGTGAAAGAGATACTTTGAGTTTAAGAGGTGAATTACATCATAGTTATAATTACTACGTTATCATTATTCATATACATGCTTCTCCTAATTTTTTACACTCTTATTCAGCTGTTTCCATTACTTATTCCATCCGTTATCTCATGTAATTACTTTCGATCCACAAGACTTTCATTTGCTTTTGTAGTGAGTTATTTCTATTCAACGTTAGTTAATGTGCCTAACTGAGAAAATATTGCAATTCATAGGATAACGTATTTTACCATGTTTATTTGCTTCTTGTGTATTGTTTTGTATCAATTTTTCATACTTAATCATCAAGTCTATTCAATATTATTTAATGATTCTAACTGACCATGTGTTTTAAATTCTTGAGTGCTTCCCACGAGAACTGCTTGTATTAACAATTGTTTAATCATCACCTTCTCTAATAATATCTGGGTTATGCAATATTCTATAATACTAGTCGAATAACTCTATACTATATGTAATCGTTGTAGTTTTCAGCTTATATCGAGGATATTCATAAGCAGCTTCAGTGTCATCATTATGTTCATTATCCGTGAGCAACTGTATCATGCAATAGAGCCTCATCTGGTTGAGAACTTTGAATCAACTCTTCACTCATTATCATCAGTTATACATAATACTTGATGGGATTACTGCCCAGGGAGACAGCTATCGTAGATGCACCATAACTATCTATAATATGGTAACATCAAGGGGTGCCGCAGGGATCGCATCTTGGGCCTCTGCTCTTCCTCATATTTTTGAACGACTTAAAGCACGTTTTGAAATATTGTCGCATACTCTTATATGCAGATGATGTGAAAATTTTCAAACAAATATTCAATGTCAGAGACTGCGTGAGGATGCAAATGGACCTGATGGCGTTCTCAGAGTATTGTTGTCGCAGCAACTTAGAGTTGAATTTGGTGAAGTGTATGTCTATATCTTTCACACGAAATAACTCGAGCATAGGGTTTCAGTATTGCTTGAATGATGTGAGTATTCGTAGGGTAGATAGTGTCAGGGACCTGGGCGTGATTTTTGACACGAAACTCTCCTTTAGCCTTCATTTGGATCACCTCATCTCGTCGTGCAGTAGATCTTTAGGTTTCTTGTGTAGAATGTGTAAAAACTTCGATGATGAGGATGCCATAAAATCATTATATTACGCTCTCATCCATAGTAAGCTAAACTTTGCCAGCACTATTTGGAACCCAATGTATAATGTCCACAAGTTAAGACTCGAGAGGCTTCAGAATAAATTTGTAAAATTTCTACATTTCAAATTGACAAACGTTTACGTAACTCTTGGTATAAGTGGAATACGTTCCCAACATAAGGGATTACTTTGATTCACCCGAGTTGGTTGGAATGATTCCATTCCATGTTCCTTCGAGGACAACTCGTAGTCGGGCCTTATTGTCGGAGAGTACATCTAGCACTAATCTCGGTAGGGATTCACCGGTTCGCAGAATGTGTGAATCGTTCAATAAGTATTGTGGGGGGGTCGACATCTTCATCGTCAACCTACCTGCCTTCAAAAAGACTACTAAGAATGTTTTTCAGTTATGTTAAATTTTCAAAGGAGATAGCCACTATTTTTATCTTGTTATTGTAGTTGACCTGTCAACTGGGAAGTAGTTCATTGTTCGCATCATACCTGTTTTAATTTTAGATGATATCAATGTCTTTGTGGATCTTTTATGGGAATCTTTCCTGTTTGTATCCCTATTTTGAATAAATAAATAAATAAATAAATAAATAAACGTACTCATCGTGGGAAATATATATTACAAGGATCATTGGTCGCATTCCCCTCTCCTTGCATCGTGGGAGATCATCAATCGTCTAATGACAGTTGGATTCCTGCGAAGAATAGCCCACACATATCTCACATCATCGCCTATTGAGGTTAAGGAGTCATTAGTGCAGCATTTAATTTATTCAATCACCTTTAAACGTCATATGAGAGAATTCTCACCAGTCGTCCTGTTGATGTTCATGAATATCCTTTACTTGTGGATTAACGGTATTTGAACGAAATAAGAGAGAGTCCTTTGGGTTTAAAGTTTTACAGTCGACCTATTACTATTCATTGTACAGAATAGGTTTTATCGCAGGTCTTTCCCGATTCTTATTATTCGACCTGAAGTTGGGGAACTGTTGTACTGTACTGGTACTTTTGAAATGATAAACTCTTACCGACATTACAGTTTTCTATCGAGAACCGTAAAGAACTAGAACTCTACCTTAAATGAGTTCTTTTCAACATGAAAATAGATAGATAATCTTTGGCCAAGATCGTCATCCGATAGTTGTCTCCCTGGTCAATAATCCCATCAAGTATTAGGTAAACCATATAAACAGCAGTGGCGGCTCGTGAGCTTTCAATCAGAGGAGGCCAAGCAAAAAATACAGGGTGTTTCATAATATATGCGCAGAATTTCAGGATGTGATAGCTCGTCCAAAAGTATGAAAAAAGTTTCTATTAACTCACCCTCTAAAATGCATCATTTTCGAATTTGAAATTGAAAAAAAAATCGGTTTTTGCGAATATCATCGAAACCTTTTATCGTACAGAAAACAGCTTTCGTGAGCATTTTCTAATCATAATAAGCAATGTTTTGTGCGTATTTTTTTTTGTCTCAATTGGTGAAGGTTTTGAAGGGGTACTGGGTGTTTTTCTACCCAACTTCTACGCTAATCGAAAAAGTACGGTTTTCGAGACGCCCATTTTAACCGCCAATGTTTTCTTCGAAAGATAATCCTGGTCATACGCTCTATAGTCGACCGTTTTCGATAAAAATCAACTTTTGTGTTGAAATTCCTGAAATTCTGCGCATATATAATGAAACATCCTGTATAGATATACCTAGATAGTTGATCTATGATAGTTTGCCTAGCCTATGACCCTGATCAAGTGAATTTACAATATCGAGCTTTACGAATAATTTGAATTTAATTGATATTCCTAAGTGAGATTTTTATCTGCTATGTCTTTCAATAGACCTCTGTAAATTTTTTAAATCCGAATAGCCTAATTTTGACCACACATTGTTTTCTGAATCGTCCCTATGATACGATATTAAAAATAAATAGAAACAGGTGGTATAGTGTAGTAATTCCGATCCTTCCTAATCGCCGAGGCGGCCGAGGCCGAGGTTCATATTCGGGGTTGATCGGGCCATCGAGCTAAACGAATATGCGAGGGGAAAGCTGCCTCCGTCACGTGGTTTACAGATCGAATTTTGATGGGACGCAGCTTCGTATCTGCAGAAATTCGAAATTTTACATTCAAGATTCGAGGGGATCTCGATTGTCGACTGGAGCTGGTCCGAGCTGGGCCTCCGCGGATGGACTTATGGGGTCTGCTGTATTCCCATGATTCGCATGCCTATAGTACGGTGCAGCGATGCGCAATCTCCTCAGTTTTAGAGTATGTTGCGGAGAATGTATAAACGTGATGAAATATTGGGGTGAAGAATATCCAGAAATTTGAATATTCTATTGATTTAGGTTGACATAATATAGTTGAACTTGAACTAAGAATTAAATATAATGCAGTAAAATTTGGGGAGGCTTGGCCTCCTCTGCCTCCTCTGAGCGGCCGCCACTGATAAACAGTAAATGATATAACCAGTAAATGCTATAGACAGTAAAAGAAATAAACAGTAAACGATATAAGCAGTAAATGATATAGATAGTAAACAATATGAACAGTCAATGATTATAAACAGTAAACGAGAAGCCATAATGGATAATAATGCGTGGAGAGCAGCTTTTAAAATGCTCAATCAATATAAGGTGATGAAACATAATGCCGACAATGGTGCTTATGAATATCCTTGATATTAGCTGAAAACTACAACGATTACATAAAGTATCATTTGAGGAATATTGCATAACCCAGGTATAATAAAAGTGATTATTAAACATTCGTTAATACAAGCAACTTCTTGTGGGAAGCACTGAGGGCTTTAATACACATGGTCAGTTAGAATCATTAAATAATATGGAATAGACTTGCATACCCAGTTATGCTTTAAGGAAGTGATTATTAAACGTTCGTTAATACAAGCAAATTCTTGTGGGAAGCACTGAGGCATTTAATACATATGGACAGTAAGAATCATCGAATAATATGGAAAGTACTTGATAATGAAGTATCAAAATGGATACAAAACAATACACAAGAAGCAAACCAACATGGTAAAATACGCTGAGTAGAAGCAAATATATGTCCCCTGTGAATTGAGCGTAAATGATATGAGATAAACACATGGGGTAAATAATGGACACTGAGAGACAAGTGCAGAAAGTTAGGAGAAGCCTGTATACGAATTATGATAAAATATGAATAATTATAAAACGTTGTTACTCACGTGATCGACCCAAAGTATCTCTTCCACCCTCGAAGGTTTCAGATCAACTAATTCACAATCCCACCCTGTTTTACCTTCACGAAAAACGAGTAGCGAGAAAATCTGACAACCGCTGAGAGCAAAAACCGAAGCCGAGAGAGACTGTATTTCGAGGTTAGCATCGTACTTCAATTCTCCTCTAAGAGATTCTGCAAACCTACTTCCTAAGTTCATGATAATATGGATTTCTGTATGGATAATAAAATGGCGGGCGCAGACGCCAGATCGGTTCACTGTCCCCAACAGCACAAATAAACACAAAATATGTGTTCTGAATTTCCTATTTTCCTGTCAATCTCTCCTATTGGCGTAATTGGGGCTGCATACACAACGTAGAGTCAACCACTACAAGATCACGATCTTGGCCAAAGATTATTTAGTGTAATATTTTCCCGGTAAAAAGAACTCATTCAAGGTAGAGTTCTAGTTCTTTGCGGTTTTCAATAGAAAACTGTAATGTCGATGATAGTTTTACCAAATAAAAATACCAATACAGTACAATACGAACGTTCGTTATTTCAATATGTGATTCTATGCTCCAGTACAAATGTCATGGTTGTTGTGATTAAGGTTTTATTTAAATTGGTGGATATCGTAGTGTGTTTTTTGAATTGCTGTCATTATTTTATTTCCAGTCATCAGAAATATTTTCTTTAAACTTCTCAATATTATTTGATGGTCCATAAAAAGGCAAAAAAACGTGAATGCAGAATTTGTGGAAAGGACTGCGGTTGTTATGTGCCCTACAAAGATTGTTTTTTTCCGAGAAAAACGCCCAGATATATCAAGTGTATGGTGTCTCATTCCAAGTGGCAGGAAGATTTGAAGTTTTATAACATTCATTTGAAAAATGTGAGTTTTTTGACACTTGTGTAATTATTTTTCAAATACTTTTTTCACCTTTCCAGATTTTCGACGCGAAATGTTTCGTCGATTCCACGCCACCAAACATCAACCTGAATTATTATCTGCAACTGCACAGACTGCACAAGGACGATGAGCGATGCTATCAAATCGATAGGGAGAACAAAAAACTGCTGCAAAAAATTATGGAGATCAATAGAAAAGGGGTAAGGCCATTCCGTTCGAATGTTTGTGATGGAATTCAATCGGGGCAATTGAATCGCAGATCCTTCACCGTATTCCAGTCGAAGTCAATTAGTTATTCAACTAATCATCTTGCTCAAATGATAAAAACCAGTCGTGGGATTTCCGATCTGATTGAACTGATGGATTCAAAGAAATTGTTTTGACGTTTCTGAGTTTGCATACAATTTTTCTGTGGTTCGTAGAAAATCATAGAGGATGTGAGATGTCATAACTCTGAATTGAGATTATTTTTTTTTTTTCGATACAGGCTACAGATCTGTGATCTCATATTACTCTAGAGTTCTGTAATTATGTGCATTTGAAATTGTAGGGCGACACGGTGAACATCAACGAAGATGCCTTCGTGAGTACGTCCCAGTGGAAGAAAAACAAGTTGAAGATGTTGGACATAGACAAGGAGAATAAGAGAATTCACGGAATATTGTGCGATGCGGTGAGTCATAAAGATTCGTCGAATCCTATACGGATTTGAAACGTTCTCGTTATTGCGTTTCTAATTTTAGAAACCTTACTACGCCAAAAAAGAACATTCTTCAGAATGGAGACGTTTCGTGAAACGGATGAAGGTTGCTGCTAAATTCCCTCTAGGAATATTCAAGAAGACGAGTCTCGACGATGTTCTGTGCGCGGAACCGTCTATTTCCGGAAACCTGGAGAAGTATTCTGAGCGCCCACAGTAAGTCGATAAAAAAGGTTTCGTTATTATCGGTTAACTATTCGATGACCGTATGGAAATATCATAGAAATTGGAATTTTTCTGGGCGAATTCATAGAGTTATTTACCTGTCAAAATAGTGACATTCTGATATGTCGAGGATTCCTTCTATATCGGAGAAATTCGTTTGTAACAGTCTGAAAATTTTCCGAAATCCCCAAAGCGGCGAGGAAAAGTTGCGAGAAGTTCTATTCGATTGTATTCAATTCATTTCAGACCTCGAAACGGTTTATTTTTCGATATCCGAACGTGAGTTTCAAAGGCATTCGGGTAGCTGTCAGATTTTGACATATTTCGAAACCTATAGAATGAAACTGGGAAATTGTTGAGAATCCTCGCTCAAATCTCCGTGAATCGATAAAAAAAGGTTTCTTTATTATCGGTTAATTATTCGATGATCGTATAGAGGTATCATAGAAATTGGAGTTTATCTCGGCGAATTCATAGAGTTATTTACCTGTCAAAACAGTGAAATTCTGTCATGTCGAGAATTCTTTTCATATCGGAGAAATTCTTCTATAACTGTCTGAAAATTGTCGGAAACTCCCGAAAGCGGCGAGGAAAAGTTGCGAGAGGGTCTATTCGATTGTATTCAATTCATTTCAGATCTCGAAACGGTTTATTTCTCGATATTCGAACGTGATTCTCGTTTCGAAATCTGTAAAATGAAACTGGGAAATTGTTGAGAATCCTCGATCAAATCTCGATAAGTCGATGAGAGGGTTTCTTCATTATCGGTTAATTATTCGATGACGATGAAGATGTATGGAGTTATCACAGAATTTGGAATTTTTCTCGGCGAATTCATAGTTATTTATAGTCCATTTAAGAATTATTGACATCGAAGCAGGCCATGAACGTCCAGTCGAGGCTTTATATCTAGTTACAAAAAAGTTACTGTTTTAATCATAGAAATGGAACATAAATATAACCTAGAAAAGTGTTGAGTATACGAATTATCGAATAATTAAGCCGGAATATTTCGATTGCAGTTCAAACATGGGAATTCAGGTTTGAAAGCGCAAAAATATCGTGGAATGCTTTGATATGAAATTATCTGAACTTATCGTTCATATAAAAGTCAACCATGGAAAATTGAAGATCATTCAAATAAATATTTATTTTCACTCAGGACCATGCAATATTCATTGGTATTGGAAATCTTGCAAAATTCTAACCATATAACTATGAGAGGACCATTTTATACACGATTTAAGAAGAATAATTAATGGAATTCTAGCAGGTAGCTAGTGGTGCAACAGAAAAAAAATTTTGGATACTTCGCAAGCACAGGGCCAAAAGAATGCATTGGAATAAACGTTATAATGTATTAAGAAATAAGAGAGAAACAAAAATTAAGAATCTATGTAGTACATGAAGAATTTTGACATGAACTTTGTACCGAACTATCAATATATGAATTATTTATTGCTCGGTGTTGAATACTTTAAGAAAGTCAATTTTTATTTTCATTCATTAAAACTGTCCATGAATTATTGAAAATATTATAATTGATGAGCAATCTTACAATTATTCAGTATACTTTTGAATTGGGAACAATATAGCATGTGTATTAGCAGAGGGAATGTGAACAGGGTACCATACAGTATGAGTATAATAAATAAACTTAAAATATCTATGAATGATACAAGAGCAAAGATAAAAATATCATTGAAAACTTTGTTTCCACGTAGTGTAGTGATTTGGATGTGTTTATTGAATAAGCTGACATAATCCTATTAATGGGCATCCTGTTGCAGGGAAGGTTTCAATTTTTCAATAACCCATTTATGAAATAATTCACCATTCATAGTAATCCTTATCATTAATACCACTGTCTAGAATCGGATCACATCCAGGTAAAAATCCATTAATTGTTCCAGCATTCAAAATAGTGCACCTTCTGCCTTTACCCTTGAATATACTCAGCATACCTTTTGGATTCTTTTCTAGTGTCCACTGACGAATTTGAATACCGTTTTCGAATATCCAAATTTCATCTAGATAAATGAATTTTACGTTTTGTTCCATGTATTCTCGGTATTTATCACAATATCGTACTATTTTCATTATATTTTTCTGTTTATCAATAAGAATTTTCCTTCGATCAACTTTTTTGTATTTGTATCAAATTTTTTCTATGATATAATATATCGTTGACTTCGATCAATTGAAATCTAGGTGCTCTTTGGCCAGTTCAAAAAGAATATCTAAACTGATATATTCATTGTTTTTAATTCAAGCAAAAACAAAGTCATTCAATGTCTCTTTGAAGGAATAATCGTATCGCACAGGTTTTCTTCCACTGCTAATTCCAGGCTATAATAACATGCTAATATTCTACGGACAGGGCTTGGTGAAATCTGAAAATTTAAGAGACATTGATCAATCAGAATACACTTTGAGTCGGTGAATAACAGTTTACCTGAAACACTAGCGGAAATATATGCCAAAACTTTGAAAAACTCGAAGTAACACCGACAAACTGCCTGGCGTTCTCTTGTTAGGCGCGATGTATCCTGGAATCCTGGTCAATTCCAGCCATTTTAATAGCATAAGACAAAAAATACTCAAATTCAGAGCAAATTTTTATAATTACATATTCACCAATATCTTCGATAAAATCATCAAAGCAAGATTTCTATGGGTAATGTTAGTGCTATTCCTATACCAACCTGAATTCAGCAACCCAAAATATTACTGAATAGTCTATTACCAACTTAAATTCGATTTTTCACAGCCAACCGAGATGTCAATAATTCTTAAACGGAGTATACCTGTCAAGACAGTAAAATTCTGACATGTCGAGGATTCTTTATATCGGAAAAATTTGTTTATAACTGTCTGAAAATTGGCGGAAACTCCCGAAAGCGGCGAGGAAAAGTTGAGAGGGGGTCTATTCGATTGTATTCAATTCATTTCAGATCTCGAAACGGTTTATTTCTCGATATTCGAACGTGATTCTCGAAGGTAGATGTCAGATTTTGACATATTTCGAAATCTATAAAATAAAACTGGGAAATTATTGAGAATCGTCGATCAAATCTCGGTAAGTCGATAATAGAGGTTTCTTTATTATCGGTTAATTATTCGATGACCTTATGGAGATATCATAGAAATTGGAATTTTTCTCGTCAAATTCGAAGAGTTATTCGGGTAGCTGTCAGATTTTGACATATTTCGAAATCTACAAAATGAAACTGAGAAATTGTTGAGAATCCTCGATCAAATCTCGGCAAGTCGATAAAAAAGGTTTCTTCATTATCAGTTGAATATTCGATGACCGTATGGAGATATCATAGAAATTGGAATCTTTCTCATCAAATTCATAGAGCAATCCGGGTAGCTGTCAAATTTCGAACGCCCACAGTAAGTCGATAAAAATAGGTTTCGTTATTATTCGATGGTCATATGTAGATATCATAGAAATTGAATTTTTTCTCGGTGAATTCATAGAGTTATTCCTGTAGCTGTCAGATTTTGACATATTTTGAAACCTATAAAATGAAACTGCGAAATCGTTGAAAATCCTTGCTCAAATTTCGGTAATTCGATAAAAAAGGTTTCGTTATTATCGATTAATTATTCGATGACCGTATGGGGATATCATAGAAATTGGGATTTTTCTCGTCGAATTCATAGAGTTATTTAGGTAACTGTCAGATTTTGACATATAACGCAACCTATAAAATGAAACTGGAAAACCGTAAAGAATCCTCGCTCTAATCTATTACTCGCTTCAATTCACCCCTTTCGACGGAACGATTGGCGGAATCGCTTTATGGTCGTTCCCTAAATTGAGCCTGTCGATTGATTCGTTCCAGTTGTTTCCTGGAATTCCAAGTGGACGGCGGCGAGCACCTAGGCAGGATCGTGGTCGAACTGTACAGGGATCACGTGCCTGTCACGGTCCAGAACTTCTTCGAGATCCTGAAGGGTTCCACCGGTTTGAGCTACAAGGGCTGCCCGGTGCACAGGATCGTCAAGGATAGATTCCTGGAAACGGGGGATATAACCAGGGGCAATGGGACCGGGGGGTTCTCCATCTACGGGGAGACCTTCGACGAGGAGAACCACAGCCTTAAACATACCAAAGCGGGTGAGATAATGAAGAAATGAGTATTTTGATCTGGTCCGTGAAAGTTACAGGTGTGTTGTCGATGGTGAGGATAGGCCGGGCGGAGAAGAACAACTCGAGGTTCTGCATCACCTTTGCGAATATGCAGGAGTGGGACAAGAGAAACGTCGTCTTCGGAAAGGTGATCCACGGGGCCAACGTCCTGACGAAACTCAGTTCGTATGGTCGTAGTATTGGAAAACCCCTGCGGAGTATTCGCATATCCGGATGCGGGGCCCTTCCGAGTTGCGACTGTATGGAAGAGCATCAGTTAGATTGCGCCTGATACTTTTTAAAGATATACGAGTATAGGTCCATGAATGTTTTTATTAATATAATAATACAACCGGTACGTTCTTCATTTTGTTATTCTGTTCATCTATCCTCTTGTAGGTAGGATAGGAAGCAGAGGATGAACCTTCTTTCTGCACAGTTCCGGAGCTGTCACCTGATTGTTTGATAAACTAAGGGCACTTAACTTGAAGTTGTGTAATGTTTTACAGTTTGAAGATACCCATTCTGTTATCCGAACGAGAGCTCGGAACACTTGCAATATACGAACACGCGGGATCGTATACTAATCTTAACTATTTTTGGCCAGTGCAATGATCGATCCAGTAGGAAGAACTCTACGTTTCGTAGAAACCACAGAATTCTCTCAGTCGTACTAATGAAAATAGTGGGAAAGCCGTAAGGAATTCAAACAAAATGATTGCGAACCCAAAGAACTAGAGTTCATTGGTTCTTTTGGGGCGGTTTCCCAACTTCAGATCAAATAATAAGAATCGAGAAAGACCTGCGAGAAAACTCATTCTGTTCAATGAATATCAATAATAGGAAGAAAATATATCACAAGCAACAATAAGTAATAACACCAGTTACACTCCATAGGAGAGTTAAAATGGTGGATGTGAAAGAAATGCATATTAAAAGGAAAAACAGGTATATGGTGAAGAATTAACAGTATATGCAGAAAAAGAGTTAGATTCAAAAGGGACTTTCGTTCAGAATGATAGGTGCTACAACGTTAACATTCACAACATTGATGGTACATAGTGCGTCTCAGGATGAAAGTACCGCAATTGTATTCCCTATCCTCTTGAACTAAACATGTGGGCATGTGGATACAGAAGGGACCGGGACCATTTCGTCAAGTCTGTAATCCCCGTGGAATGTGTCCGGAATCCTGTCGCCAGAAAGGAAGGAACTACCTAAGTACTACCGACCCCAAAAAAAGGACACAATTCTTTATACTCCCATAGGGATCTTCTGCACCGAGTTATTATGTTGGACTGGCACATATCATTCTAACAAAGTATCTGACGTCAAGGTAATAGTTGAAACTGAGGAAACCTAAAAAGAACTCAGAACTCGTGGTAACCTAAATAAATAATAAACATGGGGTAGACAACAAGGAATAATCACAGTAACGTTTCAATATAAAGAAAAAATTACGAAAAGCACTGCCGTGAAGGCAGGAGCTTTTGAGCGCTCGTACATGCACCTTGTAGGTAGATTCGCATTCTCCAGTTTTAGAAACCAATTGGAAAGATTATGACAGCTATCAAAGAAAATTTCGAATTTACGACTTTGGTGACCATTTTTTGAGCGCTCGTACAACTTACACGAGGGCTATATCATTTCGTCACGATGTCTGTATTTTTCGAATTTTGAGCCGAAAATGGTCTCAATCGACTATGTTCGACTCACTGATGACGAATCCGTCGAAAAATTCGAGTCTGTCCGTCCGGCCGTCCGGCCGGCCGTATACACGATAACTCTCGAACGGAATGTCCTAGAAACTTGAAATTTTCAGGGTAGGTTCGAATCTCGAATGCCGCGGTTGAGTTCGTTATTGGGCAAAATTCGCCAAGGGGTTCCGTAAATATGGCCGCTCGAAATTTTGTTTTTCTGATTACTCCGAAACTACTGATTCGATCGAGGTGAAATTTTGCACTCAGATGGATAATTACGTACTCAAGCTACTGTAACGGCGTTTTTCTCCGGTTGAGAAAAATCGCCTTCAACTTGATTTACGAATAAACTCGGGCGCCAATTGCGATAGGTTTTATAAGGTCGCAATACCTTATGACACTTACTGAGTCCAAACTCGGGTAGCTTTGATACAGTTGGAGACAGAGTTCGACCCAATCTGAGGTGGTAGCGATTGGCAAGTGTCGATTTCTTTGGCCGGCGAGAAGGAGGAGGCTATTGAGGTAATAAATGAAATTCACTCTGATAGTATGTCCGATTATGGACACTATAATATCTAATTGGTCAAATTGTTACACCCCAAATGTCGCAACCAGTACGAAAGACAACAATAATAATCGTTTCGACGCAGTCGTATGATCAACAAAACAAATAATTCTCAGTCTAAAGATCAAAAAAAATAACTCTCAATATCAAAATATATACAATGGGTTGGCGGCAAGCGGACGAGGTATGAGTGAGGCGAGCGATCAGCAGTTATTATATTAGCAGGCAATAAGCAGAGCAAATGTAGAAAGCGATGATAAGCGTGGTCAAAATGCGAACAAGTGTGAAAGCATACAAAATGGTAATAAAACAACAGTTCACAGTCCAGAGTTTCGGCGAGGTGACACCCTAACCTGTGTTCCGCGAAATCGGGATTACTTAAGTTCAGTGACAGCACGGCGCTGCCCAAACAACAGCTAAACAAACCGGTGTTGAAGTAAGTCAAGACTGAAACCAAGTCAAGACAACGTATACTGCCGTGTAATCAACCAGTAAACTCGGAGTTTAATTGGCGCATCCACCAAAACAACTTTGATCAGCGACAGCACGGCGCTGCCTAAATAGTAGCTGAACCCACCGGGGTTGAAGTAAGTCAAGACTGAAACCAAGTCCAGACGAAGTATATTATCATGTAATCAATAAGTAAATTCGGAGTTTAAATAGCGCATCCACCAAAACAATTTTTGGTCGGGGAATTTTATACAAAGGGGTCCACGGAGAAGAAGCTGAAACAAGCAAGGGGCGTATCCACCAAAATATTACTGTGGAGTGGGATATTGACAAAACTGAAACCTTGTCGGGGAAATATGAGCAAGGCCACCGACGGTGGAGAAAAAGAAACTTGAAATATGGTTGTCACTTCTCGGAGATTCGGAGTTGGGACAACTTAACAAAGGATATAAACCCCTTTCCTCGAAGTATAAAGTTCATCAGGCATTACTCATAAGATCAAACCGCAATGAGCAATGGACGTCTGAACTTCACTCGAGGGGCATTGAAGCACCGACGCGATACTTCACGCTGCCAGGGTATACTAGTTATTCGGTGGGGTTGAGATTTCAATTACTGGACGTATGCCACCTATCGTGGGTCGGTCCGGACATGTGGTGAAATATTCACCCACAAGAAACTTTAATCGAAAAAAAAAAGGCCAGACCACCAATGGTGGAAAAATTAGACCTTGGACGATGGTTGCCACTGCAATGAATCTCGGACTTGTGGCAACTTACTAAAGGATATTGACCCCTTTCCTCGAAGTATAAAGTTCTTCAGGCATTACTCATAAGATCAAACCGCAATGAGCAATGGACGTCAGAACTTCACTCGAGGGGCATTGAAGCACCGACGCGGTACTTCACGCTGCCAGGGTATACTACTTATTCGGTGGGGTTAAGATTTCAATTACAGGACGTCTGCCACCTATCGTGGATCGGTCTGGACATGTGGTGAAATATTCACCCAAAAGAAACTTTGATCAGAGAAAGAAAAAGGCAAGACCACCGATGGTGGAAAAATTAAAACTTGGACGAGGGTTGCCACCGCAATGAACCTTGGACTTGTGGCAACTTACTAAAGGATATCGACCCCTTTCCTCGAAGTACAAAGTTCTTCAGGCATTACTCATAAGATCAAACCGCAATGAGCAATGGACGTCAGAACTTCACTCGAGGGGCATTGAAGCACCGACTCGGTACTTCACGCTGCCAGGGTATACCACTTATTCGGTGGGGTTAAGATTTCAATTACTGGAACCAAAGCCAGAATGAATGCAAACGAAGTCTATCAAGGGGCTTGATTATCTACAACAATTGTAACAGCTTCGAATTCCCCGTCGGACCAAATCTCGGATAATCTAAGGTGATAATGACTTAGCTAAATTGTCTCTTGGGACTGATGATAAAAAAAATAAAAGTTACAGAATTTACAAGTAACGATCACGGAACACAGGAAGAATAATCTACGGTTAAAAATGAACTCAGGTTAATACGGAAATACAGCTCACCAGCTCTAGGACTTTCCTGTACGGGCAGCACACACTGCACAAGCGTTGACACACTTCGAACAGCACAAAACGGCTTAGAGTCAATTTCTCGATTTTTACGATAACCCCGAACGAAAGTCGGTAATTATCCCAAGCGCAACACGATCTCGAGCGGCTTTTCCAGTCGGGAAAATTATTCTCTTGTTCTATCAGCAATTTATAACGAAGTTTCTCACGACGAATAATTCTGATTGTTATAATAACGCTTTTCACCAATATTAGACACGACGGCTAAATTGGAATTTTCTACTACGACTTTCCAACAGTCTCAAACACGGCGACTTAATCGGAATTTTCTAACACAACTTTTTAACAGTGTTAAACACGGCGGATAAATCGGCCTTTCAATACAAATCTCTAATAGTCAAACACGGCGGCTAATTCGGAATTTTCTAACACAACTTTTTAACAGTGTTAAACACGGCGGATAAATCGGCATTTCAATACCAATCTCTAATAGTCAAACACGGCGGCTAATTCGGAATTGCCTAAATTCCATCCCATTCCCCCTTTTATAAGGTCGGTTTGATGGGGGTAATTCGGACATTCGAAGACGGCGTCGTTTTCCAAAAAACTCCCAGTCAACATACCAAAACTCGCCTCTGCAAACGTTATCTCTTCCGCGACGAAATCCTAGAGTTTTTCTACATAGGCTCGGATTTTAAATGATCGCGTTAAATTCGCCTCATATGCGACATGAAAATTATTCCGACAAATTTTCTCAAAATCCCGGCCGATTATACCGGGTGACTTATGAAACTTCCTGACGGGGAATGAGGATTTATCTGAGTAAAATCTCCAGAAATCGACGTAAAACATACAGGGTGGCCCATATGTCCTCGTATTCAGAAATATTGAACAATTTCCCTAAATTTTCTACAAAAATTTACGTGAATGATACCGGCCGATCTAGTAACGAAATTCACTTCGTTACACACCCCCTCTTCTTTCCCAAAAAAAAACGACAGTTTTTTTTTTCTCTCACCTCCGCCTGCCGCCGCGTTATTTACAACATTTCTATGGGCACACCGCCAGGATCATTCCCTGACGGAGTTCGAATGGCCAAGGTTGGGCATTCGCCCCCGGCCGCAGAAGCTCGCATTGGATCCCCAGTGATCTGACCTTGGGTCGGTTGCTCCGGATTTCCTGGACGGTGGCTATCCCGTCTGGTGAGGCTCCTTGCGATAAACTGGTTCCTATTCTGGTCCCATGGGGGGCCCTTTTCGGACATGGGCATTCTCTAGACATGACGCCCAAGCGACCGCAACGTGAACAGAACAAGCGGGCGACGTTCTTGCAGTCTTTCCTGGGGTGGCCTGGCAGGCCGCATCTCCAGCAGGCTCCTTCTACCAATTGTATGTATTGAGGGGCCTTCCTCTTCGGCATCCCGGTAGTTCCCTTCCGGGTCCGCTTCCGTTGGGTGTTCTTCGTCCTCCTGAGTGGTTCGGGTCGTACTGAGGGCGGAGTCTGAGTTCCACTTGGTCCTTGGGGTTGGCTGGTCCCGGTTCTCCCTACGCGTGAGGGTCCTCCACGTCGTGGGCGCTTCCTAGTAGGGTTGCTAGGCACTTCCTTCGGTTGGGGTCTCTCGGCTGGTTCCGGACGGTTCGGTGTGGATGTAGACGGTTCCTTGGCTGCTACTTCTCGACGTCCTTCCTTCCAGTAGTCGAACTCTTCTTCCACCAACTCGTCGAAGCTGGCCGGTATGGACTCTATCAGCCCGGCATCGATGAGATCCCATTCTTCTCTAGACATTCCTACTCTGAAATCAACCGAATTAGCAATCGTTCGCATTGACTTTTCTGAGACCAACGATGACCTGCTCCAGGAGCAAACTGGCGGACGGACGGCCTTATTCACGGGGTAACACGGACGGTTAATACGGATATACCAACGGATTATGTATGCTTTTCACCTGACCCTCGCGGATTTTCCGCGACTGTGGGCTGCTCATTGCTCGATTCACTCTCGTGAAAGGGTTTCAAATCTTTCACGTGGATATGGCGGAGGTATTTACCCGACGCGTCTCGCAAATCATACACCACGGGAGATATAACCTTGGTAATGATATAAGGTCCTGAATATTTGGGCGCTAACTTAGACGCGAAACCATCTGCCGCCGATGACAGCGGATGTTCCCGGCGCAAGACTTTATCCCCTATCCGGCATGACCATGCTCTCCTACGGAGGTTATAATACCGACTCTGTTGGTTGAAAGCTCGGGCCAACTGGAGTCTTACAAACTCCCGCGTCTCCTTGAGTCGCTGAATACGGTTTGCGTAGTGGTCTACCTCTTGGACGGGTGGTTCTTCGGTTTGCTCTTCTGAGCCCTCTTCTGTGCCTGTCAGCCGACTGCTAGTTTCTGGGGAGTGGACCTCCCGGCCGAAATTCAGGAATGCCGGTGTGAACCCGGTAGATTCATGTTTGGCTGAGTTCGCCGCGAAAGCCAATTCTCCTATGCGCTCATCCCAGGAGCGATGATCTTGCTCGCAAAACTGCGCGATCATTGTCTTTATAGTTCTGTTGGCTCTTTCTACTGGATTACACTGCGGTGAGTAGACCGGAGCAAATCTATGACGGATACCCAAACTCTTCAGGTTTCCTTTAAACAGACGGCCATCATATTGTGAACCATTGTCACTGATCACGGTCTTCGGACATCCAAACTTCAGCACTACTAAATCGTAAAATGCCTGGGACACTCCCTTACCCGTTGCGGTACGAAGGGGTTTACACTCGATCCATTTCGAAAAGCGATCTTGAAACATCACCAGGAACGTATTACCTTTCTTCGAACGGGGTAACGGGCCGATTAGGTCTGTGCTGACGGTATTCCACGGTTCACTGATCTGGTACGGTTGCATCTTTCCCGGGGGCTTCTGTTGGGAAACTTTATACCTCTGACATCGCTGGCACCTGCGTACATATTGCGCCGCTTCACGAAACATCCCTGGCCAGTAATAGCTTTGGGCCACTCGGGATATGGTCTTTGCGACTCCTAAGTGACCAGCCAACGGCTCGTCGTGGTTTTCTCGCAGAATTGACTGTCGATCCTCGGCTGGAACGCACAATTTCCACGGTGTTCCCATCTCGGGTTCGGTGAAGTCGTCAGCGCTCCAGAAGTGCCTGTACAACCTTCCCTCCTGTATTCGGTAATCAGGGAAGTCAACGGGTTCCTTCGAGACTTCCTGGTATTTCTTGACGTACCACGGACATCGGATCGGATTTTCGGTCACACAGACCTGTTCTTCGGACGGTAGCGGATCTCGGGACAAGGCGTCTGCCACTCGGTTCAAAGCGCCCTTCCTGTATTTGATCTCGAAATCATACTGCTGCAGGAAGACGCTCCATCTTGCAATCCGTCCCGATGGGGATTTAATGGATTGCAACCAGCGCAAGCTCATGTGGTCGGTTATCACGGTAAAACGGTACCCTTCCAGATACGGTCTCATCTTATTGATGGCCCATACGATCGCCAAACACTCCTTCTCGGTCACCGAGTAATTCTTCTCGGCACCATTCAAGGTACGACTGGCGTAAGCGATTACTCTTTCGCGTCCATCCAGGGCCTGCGTCAGGGCTGCTCCGAGGCCGTGCTCGGAGGCGTCGGTCTGGAGGGTAAACGGCTGGGAAAAGTCCGGACAGGCCAGCACTGGTGACTCAGTGAGTTTCCTCTTCAGTGCCTCAAACGCCTGTTGCTGTTCCCTTTCCCATTTCCACCTTTGCTTCTTCTTCAACAGTCCTGTGAGTGGGGTGACTATCTTTGTAAAATCTTCCACAAATCTACGGTACCAACTTGCTACTCCTAAGAATCGGCGAACTTCGCGGACGTTCTTTGGCGGTTGCATGGAATTGACGGCCTCAATTTTGTCTGGGTCGGTCGCAATCCCGTCTTTGGTGATCACATGACCCAAATATTTGAGGGAACTCCGGACGAACTCGCATTTATCCGGATTGATCTTCAGGTTCGCCTCCCGGAGTCGACGGAATACTACCCTTAGGTTTTCCAGATGTTCCTCGAAAGTTTCTCCCAGGACCACTATGTCATCTAGATAGGCAAAGGCGATTGGGTCCAACTCAGGACCTATGACACGGTCCAAGAGCCTCTGGAATGTGGCCCCGGCGGAATGAAGGCCAAACGGCATAACTTTAAACTGGAACAAACCCCTTCCAGACACGGCAAAAGCGGTAACCGGTTTACTCTCTTCGGTGAGGGAAATCTGCCAATATCCTTGCCTTAAGTCCAACGTAGAAATATATTTTGCTCGTCGCAACTTGTCCAATATTCCGGCAATATATGGCAAAGGGTATGCATCTTTCACTGAGACTTCATTAACCGCCCGGAAATCGATGCAAAACCGGGGTTTTCCGTTCGCCTTCTTCACAATTACGACGCAAGAACTCCACGGTGACCTCGAAGGTTCGATAATACCCTCTTTCAGCATTCGGTCCACCTCTTGATCCATAATTTCCTGCATCTTCGGGTTACACGGACGGTATCTTTGTTTGATCGGTATGGTTCCAGGTTTGACCCTGATCTCGTGCTGAGTCATATCGGTCAGACCTCTTACCTCTTCAAAGTCTGCCAGTTCCTCCTTCAGAAACCTTTGGAGTACTCGTTCTTTCTCTCGGTCCGAGGAACTGATTGATGAGTTGTGCGGCGTAACGGGTGGTGACACGGATCTCTCCAACAACTCTCCTCTCAGGAAACATTGAGAGGTACGGAGGTCAATCCTGAAATCGTGGGAAGCCAACAGGTCCATTCCCAGGATCAAATCGACCGGTAAACGGGGTACCAGGTACAGTCGGGGTCTGAGCTTCTCCTTCCCGAACTGTATCATGGGCTCGTACACCTCTCCTACGGTGACTGAACTTCCATCGGCCACTGTGGCCGTCATGTCAGCTATTTCGGACGGATACACTTTCATTCTCCGGCAAGCCTCGGCTGCGTTGTTGCTCAGAAATGACTTCGACGCTCCGGTATCCAGCAGGGCTTTTATGGGTCGTTCTCCAATCCAGACGGTGATGATTGGCCGGTTATCCTGTGTGCAGGCTGGTTGTTTAATTGGGGATGCGGTTGAGCGGAACTGTCTCTTCCCCGTGAGACGGCTCCTTTCTAGTTTTCCGAACAACGACAATCTCGGGACACCACGTCTTGTCTCCCGCATCGAGAGCAAAACAACCTCGGCGCTGATTGGCACTCTCTCCTGAAGTGTCCGGTCTTCCCACACCGCCAGCACTGGATGCCGCCCAACCTGGTATCCTCGAAACGAACGGCCCTCGTATCGCGCGGTGGTGACTCCTCCACTTTAGCTGGCGCTGGGTTCGGTTTTCGGTTTGTCGTACCGGTCTGAACCAGGGGCGGCGGTCTCGGCATATTCACGGTCGGTTTGATGACTTCCGGCACCTTTGGTGGCGAATACTGGACGGTCATAGTCTGGGTTTTCCGGCGGGAATTTTCGTACACCAAATGAGGGTCGTCGATCAAACCTTTGTTTGTTGGAGGTGGAGTGTATTGGTCCACGTGCCACTGGACCAACTCAAACCTCTTTCCTCGGGCCAAAAGCTCGGTGTAACATCTGGTCTCCTGGAACGCCAGAGCTTTCTGCAGGGCTGGTAACAGTCGCTTCCTGATCATGTTCACCTGCTCTTCCTCAGGAGGTCTTTTGGTGGTCAGCTTCAGGAAGAGGTTTTGCATCCTGGTGACGAAGAGCAGCAGCTTTTCGCCTTCTCCTTGAGTTCGTTTCCTTATTTCTTCTAGGAGGGTTTCCTCGTAATCCAGGGGAAGGAAAGCTTCACGAAGCTGCTCTTTGAAGTCCTCCCAATCCCTGAACGAACCTCTTCTAGGGATGTACCAATCCCTAGCGTCCTTTCGCAACAATTCGAAGATAGAATCGAAGAGGTACTGACGAGTAATCCTCCGAGTGTCTGCTAGTTGTTCCACCTCTTGCAGGAAAGCATTCACGCTGGTCGCTCCGTCGAAATAAACGTTCCATTTATATACTGGTACGGACGGCGGATGGTTGAACGATCTATCGGTCCGGGTCCAGTTGACTGGTCCAGTTTGACCTTGGTCGACCTCACTCAATCCATTCGAGCCAGCTTGGTCACCGGTGAAAATCGTATTCTGCCTGGTCGCTCTTGACTCTTCCGGTTCTAAAAATGGGAACGAGATTCTCCGAGTGGACTCTGCCACGGCCGGACGACTTCTTGGTGTAGGAGACTCGTATGTTCCATTTCTACTTGTACCCCACGGAACTGTGAAGTTCAGTCGTTGGCGGACGGCTTCACAGACCCGGTTATGCAACCTCTGGAAGAAACTTAAAGTAAAACCTCCTGCAGGGATCTCTGGTTGCAGAACCCGGGTTTGGTTCCGCTGGGTTCGGTTAAGGTGTGTCTGGTTCAGTAGTGTGCGGCTCCTGGACATTATTGGCTCCCTGGAGACGTTAGGAGTTCCTTCCATATCGCCAGCGACGGTTTGGGTCCCTTCGGGATGCGAGACTTGTTGGCTCCCCGGTGAAGAATCCTCAAAAGAGATCAACGGCCAATCTCCCTCGGGTTGGGAGGTTTCCCTCCTCTGAAGGCGTCCTGCGTCTTCGGCAACATCCTCCAACGGAGCGTTCAACTCCGACTTCGCTCCGGCCAGGATCACGGCGTCCTTCAGCATCTCTTCTGTCTGCTTCCATAATTCGGACAGTTCGTCGGCTTTATCCTGTTCTTCCACGGTAGTTGGTCGCATTTGACCGAGACGGTGCTTGAGGTGGGTGAGTCGGCTCCTGATGCGCGATTCTTCGTTTATGGCGTTATCCTCATCGAAATCCTGGACCTGTTCCACCAAACTCCTCAGGATTCGACCAGCCTCACCTAACTCCTCTTCCATGTCCCTCTCTCTCGGACAGAATCGCACGTTCTGCGCTAAAACCTTCCGCAGCTCCATACGGTTCTCCTGGACGGTTCTGCCGGCCGGACGGCCGCGAGCTTCCAACTCCCATATCAGCTCGTCCGCTCTTAATCGGTTAACCTCCATACTCCTCTATCTCAATAATCTACAATACCGGAAAGTCCTTTTTGACCTGTATTCTTTACAAGAAAATCGGTCCCTGCTCGGGCGCCAATTTGTAACGGCGTTTTTCTCCGGTTGAGAAAAATCGCCTTCAACTTGATTTACGAATAAACTCGGGCGCCAATTGCGATAGGTTTTATAAGGTCGCAATACCTTATGACACTTACTGAGTCCAAACTCGGGTAGCTTTGATACAGTTGGAGACAGAGTTCGACCCAATCTGAGGTGGTAGCGATTGGCAAGTGTCGATTTCTTTGGCCGGCGAGAAGGAGGAGGCTATTGAGGTAATAAATGAAATTCACTCTGATAGTATGTCCGATTATGGACACTATAATATCTAATTGGTCAAATTGTTACACCCCAAATGTCGCAACCAGTACGAAAGACAACAATAATAATCGTTTCGACGCAGTCGTATGATCAACAAAACAAATAATTCTCAGTCTAAAGATCAAAAAAAATAACTCTCAATATCAAAATATATACAATGGGTTGGCGGCAAGCGGACGAGGTATGAGTGAGGCGAGCGATCAGCAGTTATTATATTAGCAGGCAATAAGCAGAGCAAATGTAGAAAGCGATGATAAGCGTGGTCAAAATGCGAACAAGTGTGAAAGCATACAAAATGGTAATAAAACAACAGTTCACAGTCCAGAGTTTCGGCGAGGTGACACCCTAACCTGTGTTCCGCGAAATCGGGATTACTTAAGTTCAGTGACAGCACGGCGCTGCCCAAACAACAGCTAAACAAACCGGTGTTGAAGTAAGTCAAGACTGAAACCAAGTCAAGACAACGTATACTGCCGTGTAATCAACCAGTAAACTCGGAGTTTAATTGGCGCATCCAACAAAACAACTTTGATCAGCGACAGCACGGCGCTGCCTAAATAGTAGCTGAACCCACCGGGGTTGAAGTAAGTCAAGACTGAAACCAAGTCCAGACGAAGTATATTATCATGTAATCAATAAGTAAATTCGGAGTTTAAATAGCGCATCCACCAAAACAATTTTTGGTCGGGGAATTTTATACAAAGGGGTCCACGGAGAAGAAGCTGAAACAAGCAAGGGGCGTATCCACCAAAATATTACTGTGGAGTGGGATATTGACAAAACTGAAACCTTGTCGGGGAAATATGAGCAAGGCCACCGACGGTGGAGAAAAAGAAACTTGAAATATGGTTGTCACTTCTCGGAGATTCGGAGTTGGGACAACTTAACAAAGGATATAAACCCCTTTCCTCGAAGTATAAAGTTCATCAGGCATTACTCATAAGATCAAACCGCAATGAGCAATGGACGTCTGAACTTCACTCGAGGGGCATTGAAGCACCGACGCGATACTTCACGCTGCCAGGGTATACTAGTTATTCGGTGGGGTTGATATTTCAATTACTGGACGTATGCCACCTATCGTGGGTCGGTCCGGACATGTGGTGAAATATTCACCCACAAGAAACTTTAATCGAAAAAAAAAAGGCCAGACCACCAATGGTGGAAAAATTAGACCTTGGACGATGGTTGCCACTGCAATGAATCTCGGACTTGTGGCAACTTACTAAAGGATATTGACCCCTTTCCTCGAAGTATAAAGTTCTTCAGGCATTACTCATAAGATCAAACCGCAATGAGCAATGGACGTCAGAACTTCACTCGAGGGGCATTGAAGCACCGACGCGGTACTTCACGCTGCCAGGGTATACTACTTATTCGGTGGGGTTAAGATTTCAATTACAGGACGTCTGCCACCTATCGTGGATCGGTCTGGACATGTGGTGAAATATTCACCCAAAAGAAACTTTGATCAGAGAAAGAAAAAGGCAAGACCACCGATGGTGGAAAAATTAAAACTTGGACGAGGGTTGCCACCGCAATGAACCTTGGACTTGTGGCAACTTACTAAAGGATATCGACCCCTTTCCTCGAAGTATAAAGTTCTTCAGGCATTACTCATAAGATCAAACCGCAATTAGCAATGGACGTCAGAACTTCACTCGAGGGGCATTGAAGCACCGACTCGGTACTTCACGCTGCCAGGGTATACTACTTATTCGGTGGGGTTAAGATTTCAATTACTGGAACCAAAGCCAGAATGAATGCAAACGAAGTCTATCAAGGGGCTTGATTATCTACAACAATTGTAACAGCTTCGAATTCCCCGTCGGACCAAATCTCGGATAATCTAAGGTGATAATGACTTAGCTAAATTGTCTCTTGGGACTGATGATAAAAAAAATAAAAGTTACAGAATTTACAAGTAACGATCACGGAACACAGGAAGAATAATCTACGGTTAAAAATGAACTCAGGTTAATACGGAAATACAGCTCACCAGCTCTAGGACTTTCCTGTACGGGCAGCACACACTGCACAAGCGTTGACACACTTCGAACAGCACAAAACGGCTTAGAGTCAATTTCTCGATTTTTACGATAACCCCGAACGAAAGTCGGTAATTATCCCAAGCGCAACACGATCTCGAGCGGCTTTTCCAGTCGGGAAAATTATTCTCTTGTTCTATCAGCAATTTATAACGAAGTTTCTCACGACGAATAATTCTGATTGTTATAATAACGCTTTTCACCAATATTAGACACGACGGCTAAATTGGAATTTTCTACTACGACTTTCCAACAGTCTCAAACACGGCGACTTAATCGGAATTTTCTAACACAACTTTTTAACAGTGTTAAACACGGCGGATAAATCGGCCTTTCAATACAAATCTCTAATAGTCAAACACGGCGGCTAATTCGGAATTTTCTAACACAACTTTTTAACAGTGTTAAACACGGCGGATAAATCGGCATTTCAATACCAATCTTTAATAGTCAAACACGGCGGCTAATTCGGAATTGCCTAAATTCCATCCCATTCCCCCTTTTATAAGGTCGGTTTGATGGGGGTAATTCGGACATTCGAAGACGGCGTCGTTTTCCAAAAAACTCCCAGTCAACATACCAAAACTCGCCTCTGCAAACGTTATCTCTTCCGCGACGAAATCCTAGAGTTTTTCTACATAGGCTCGGATTTTAAATGATCGCGTTAAATTCGCCTCATATGCGACATGAAAATTATTCCGACAAATTTTCTCAAAATCCCGGCCGATTATACCGGGTGACTTATGAAACTTCCTGACGGGGAATGAGGATTTATCTGAGTAAAATCTCCAGAAATCGACGTAAAACATACAGGGTGGCCCATATGTCCTCGTATTCAGAAATATTGAACAATTTCCCCAAATTTTCTACAAAAATTTACGTGAATGATACCGGCCGATCTAGTAACGAAATTCACTTCGTTACACTACATGCAGAATTTTGTCCAGCTCGCATGACCAGAACCATAGAAACCATAGAAAATTATAACTTTGTAATGGAAAGGCCTAGAGACTTGAAATTTTCAGGATAGGTGTGGATCGTGAATGTAGCGTTCACGTGTATCAATGAGCAAAATAAGACTAGGGGTTCCGTAAATATGACCGTTTGAAATTCAGTTTTCTTGATCATTTCAAAATTATGGATTCGATCTCGACGAAATTTTGAATTTAAATTGAGAATTATATATTCGAGCTACATTTCTTCCAGATCGTATGATCAGAATCATAGAAACCATAGAAAATCATAACTTTCGAACAAAAAGGCCTAGTGACTTGAAATTTTCAGGATAGGTTCGGATCGCGAATTTCGCGATCCTTTTTATCAATGAGCCAAATTAGACTAGGGGTTCCGTAAATATTGCCGTTCAAACTATATTTTTTCTGATAATTTCGAAAATACTTATTGGATTGAAATGAAATGTCGCACATATATGAAGAATAATGTATAATTTTGTCCAGATTGCATTACCAAGACCATAGATACCGTAGAAAATTCTAGCGAATTATCGAAAAAATGGACCCAAAGCACTGACGTGAAGTCTGGATTTTCGTGTTGGTTTGAAATTTTCTTTGACAGCTGTCAAAATCTTTCCAATTGGTTTGTAAAACTGGAGAATGCGAATCTACCTACAAGGTGCATGTACGAGCGCTCAAAAGCTCCTGCCTTCACGGCAGTGCTTTTCTTAATTTTTTTTCGATAATTCGCTAGAATTTTCTACGGTATCTATGGTCTTGGTAATGCGATCTGGAAAAAATTTCTCACGTTTGTGGTTTGAGTACATTATTTTTCATATATGTGCGAAATTTCATTTCAATCCAATAGGTATTTTCGAAATTATCAGGAAAAATATAGTTTGAACGGCTATATTTACGGAACCCCTAGTCTAATTTTGCTCACTGATGAAAGTGATCGGCGAAATTCGCGATCCGAACCTATCCTGAAAATTTCACGTCCCTAGGCCTTTCCGTTCGAAAATTATGATTTTATATGGTTCTGATCATGCGATCTGGAAAAAACGTAGCTCGATTATATCATTCTCAATATAATTACAAAAGAAGGCACTTTCAAATCCAGAGTTACGAAATTATCAAGAAAACCGAATTTCAAACAGCCATATTTACGGAACCCCTAGTCTGATTTTGCTCATTGGTGAACGTAACCGCGAAATTCGCGATCCGAACCTATCCTGAAAATTTCAAGTCCCTAGGCCTTTCAGTTCGAAAGTTATTATTTTCTATGGTTTCTATGGTCCCGATCATGCGATCTGGAAAAAATGTAGCTCGAATATATCATTCTCAATTTAAATGCAAAATTTCGTCACGATCAAATCCATAGTTTTGAAATTATCAAGAAAACTGAATTTAAAACGGCCATATTCACGGAACCCCTAGTCTAATTCTGCTCATTGATGAACGCGACCGCGACATTCGACATCCACACCTATCCTGAAAATTTCAAGTTCCTAGGCCTTTCCATTACAAAGTTATAATTTACTATGGTTTCTATGGTTCTGGTCTTGTCTAAGGAATGGTGGAGTACATTTCGAACATAATTTATGAATAAATTTCTTAATTGACATTTTGAGTTAAATTGCAATAAAAAAATATTTGATTCGTTACTTTTTTTTCTTTGCTTATATCCCCTTTCAAATCAAAGTCTGCTGTAACGAAACTAGTGCCTGCATTCTAACGAAACCCTTTTAAGAAATAAAGGAGGAATTTGGCAAGTTTTTAAAATACTTTTGTCATACATAAATTGTGGAGTTCGAAAGTTGCAGGCGAATTGATATTAGAAATTGATTATTCTTTTCTTCATATAACAGGTTTCAAATCATACATATTCTTTTTCAACATCTATTACAGCATATTTTCGCTCTTTTCATACAAATCATATCCTTTTCTGATGAAAATAATCATAATTATAATCAAACTTGCTCAACGTAAAAAAAATTGACGAAAAATGGAGTAAGGTGAGTAATTTTTCAACAAACACAAAAAAATAACTCGTAAACTGTTGATTTTTGGATATCAATAAATATGGCTCAAATGACAGCAAGCGAGTCATACTAACATCTCCTTCAAGGTTCACGTCGAATTTGGAATCACCCTATATACCTTCTCAAAAAAAGCTTTTGTCATATCATTCATATGGCCAAGACGCCCTTCAGTGTTGACAAATAATGTCATTTTATTTTTATGAAGACAGAATCACCGAAATATATTCAAAATATCAGAAAAACTCAAATTTTTATTTTCATAAAACAGCTCTCGAGATTCGAAAACTACGTCCTTGATTCACCCTGAAAACATGCCAATACTTCCTCAATTATAAAACCCATGAAGCTTAGGCCCGAAAAAGGCATTGGTATTTCATAGAAATGAGCGCGCCGAAAGATGTGGACAAACCGAATAATTTAAAAACGATAAAAGGAAGAAGTTTTTCATTCATCACATTAACTCCCCACCAAGGGCGCATCCACAACTACGCAGGAGCATTCACTAAGCCTAAGGAACTACAACCCGAGAGTATGCCTCTACGGAAAATCGCCCCTCTCTAGGCTGAATAGATGAGAATAAACATAACAGGAGTTCGCGCATGCGCAAAATATATTGGCACACTGACGCCTCATTCTCTCAGCACCTCAATGGCCCAAACGCCACCTCGATAGGACTCACAACAGCGCAGTTATTCGCATTTCCATCTGCGCATGCGCAGTTGCGGAAATGCACTAGACGATTCCTTATACTCTCAGCACCCCAATGGCACGGACGCCACCTCGATAGGAACGACAACAGCGGAGTTATTCGAGTTTCCATTTGAGCATGCGCAGTTGCGAAAAGGCAACGGTGAACTCCTTATGCCCTAAGCACCCTGGTGGCACGAACGCCACGTCGCTAGGACTCACAGCGGCGGATTTATACGCGTTTTTCTATGCGGTTGGCGAAATCCACAAGTAGATGACACCGTTCATCGAACTGGTCCCGACTCACCCCGAAATATTTCGAACAAACCCCGTATATGGAATAACACATTGGTTTCCATAGAAACGATGAATAAATGCGATATGCGCGCACCCGATGATTCATGATGATGAAAGCGATTATTCATATTTTCGAACAAAGGATTGACTATGAATCAGTTCTAATCGGGAAGCGATACGAGATAGTCGATATTCGGAGCGCTAATAAATTATAGTGAAAATCGGTTTTTGGCGTGTGGAGTGAGTGCGGGAGTGCTGAGTCGTTGACTCACGGCACAAGGGAGTTAGGAATACGTGTTTTGTTCAGTGTTTTGAAGTGATAAAATCAGGAAAAATCGTAAGTACACATAGAAAACTTTTGAAATAAGTCCATTTTTACGTATTTCGGATGAATCGATACAATAACGTCGGGCAATGTCATTTTAAATCAATAATTGAATAATTTTATTGACATAATACTCATCTTTTGAAAATATATTCTACCCGAAAGTCGATTTTTCGAAATATCCGATTGAATCTCGAATTGTTTATCACGTATTTTGGATGAATCGATACAATAACGTCGGGTAATGTTATTTTAAATCATTATCGAATAGTTCGCGGGTCCTTATACAATTTTTCAGAAAATATTTTTTACCCGAAAGTCAAATTTTTGAAATATCCGATTAATTCTCGGATTGTTTATCACGTATTTCGAATAAATCGATGCAATAACGTCAGGCAATGTAATTTTGAATCAATATCGAATTGTTCGCGGGTCCTTATACTCTTTTTTTGAAAATATTTTTTACCCAAAAGTCGATTTTTCGAAATATCCGATTAATTCTCGAATTGTTTATCGCGTATTTTGAATAAATCGTTGCAATAACGTCGGGCAATGTAATTTTAGATCAATATCGAATAGTTCGCGGGTCCTTTTACTCTTTTTTTGAAAATATTTTTGACCCAAAAGTCGATTTTTCGGAATATCCGATCAATTCTCGAATTGTTTATCGCGTATTTTGAATAAATCGATGCAATAACGTCGGGCAATGTAATTTTGAATCAATATCGAATAGTTCGCGGATTTTTACTCTTTTTTTGAAAATATTTTCTAACCTAGTCAATTCAATTCTCGAATAGTTTATCACGTATTTTGAATAAATCGATGCAATAACGTCGGGCAATGTAATTTTGAATTAATGTCGAATTGTTCGCGGGTCCTTTCACTCTTTTTTCAAAAATATTTATTACTCAAAAGTCGATTTTTCGAAATATACGATTAATTCTCGAATTTTTTATCACGTATTTCGAATAAATCGATGCAATTACGTCAGGCAATGTAATTTTAAATCAATATTGAGAAGTTCGCGGGCCCTTTTACTCTTTTTTTGAAAATATTTTTTACCCAAAAGTCGATTTTTCGAAATATCCGATTGATTCTCGAATTCTTGATCACGTACCTCGGATAAATCGATGCAATAACGTCGGGCAATGTTATATTAAATCAATATTGAATAGTTCGCGGGTCGTTATACTCTTTTTTTGAAAATATTTTCTACCCAAAAGTCGATTTTTCGAAATATCCTATTGATTCTCGAATTGTTTATCATGTATTTTGAATAAATCGATGCAATAACGTCGGGCAATGTAATTTCAAATCAATATTGGATAGTTCGCGGGTCCTTTTATTCTTTTTTTGAAAATATTTTTTACCCAAATGTCGATTTTTCGAAATATCCGATTAATTCTCGAATTGTTTATCACGTATTTCGGATAAATCGATATAATAACGTCGGGCAATGTAATTTTTAATCAATATTGAATAGTTCGCGGGTCCTTTTGATCTTTTTTTGGAAATATTTTTCACCCAAAAGTCGATTTTTCGAAATATCCCATTGATTCTCGAATTCTTAATCACGTAACTCGGATAAATCGATGCAATAACGTCGGGCAATGTAATATTAAATCAATATCGAATAGTTCGCGGGTCCTTATACTCTTTTTTTGAAAATATTTTTTAGCCAGAAGTCGATTTTTTGAAATATCCGATTAATTCTCGCGGGTCCTTTTACTCTTTTTTTGAAAATATTTTTCAACCAAAAGTCGATTTTTCGAAATATCCGATTAATTCTCGAATTGTTTATCACGGATTCTGAATAAATCGATGCAATAACGTCAGGCAATGTTATTTTCAATCAATATCGAATAGTTCGCGGGTCCTTATACTCTTTTTTTGAAAATATTTTTTAGCCAGAAGTCGATTTTTTGAAATATCCGATTAATTCTCGCGGGTCCTTTTACTCTTTTTTTGAAAATATTTTTCAACCAAAAGTCGATTTTTCGAAATATCCGATTAATTCTCGAATTGTTTATCACGGATTCTGAATAAATCGATGCAATAACGTCAGGCAATGTTATTTTCAATCAATATCGAATAGTTCGCGGGTCCTTATACATTTTTCGAAAATATTTTCTTACCAAAAGTCGATTTTTCGAAATATCCGATTAATTCTCGAATTGTTTATAAAGTTTTTTGAATGAATCGATGCAATAACGTCGGGCAATGTGATTTCAAATCAATATTGGGTAGTTCGCGGGTCCTTTTACTCTTTTTTGAAAATATTTTTTACCCAAATGTCGATTTTTCGAAATATCCGATTAATTCTCGAATTGTTCATCACGTATTTTGAATAAATCGATGCAATAACGTCAGGCAATGTCATTTTGAATCAATATCGAAGGGTTCGCGGATGCTTATACTTTTTTCGAAAATATCTTTCACCCAAAAGTCAATTTTTCGAAATATTCGATTAATTCTCGAAATGTTTATCACGTATTCTTAATGAATCGATGCAATAATGTCCGGCAATGTAATTTTAAATAAATATCGAATAGTTCGCGGGTCCTTATTGTCTCTTTTTGAGAATATTTTTTACCCAAAAGTAGATTTTTCGAAATATCCGATTAATTCTCGAATTTTTTATCACGTATTTCGAATAAATCGATGCAATTACGTCAGGCAATGTAATTTTAAATCAATATTGAGAAGTTCGCGGGCCCTTTTATTCTTTTTTTGAAAATATTTTTTACCCAAAAGTCGATTTTTCGAAATATCCTATTGATTCTCGAATTGTTTATCATGTATTTTGAATAAATCGATGCAATAACGTCGGCAACGTGATTTTAAATCGATATCGAATAGTTCGCGGGTCCTTATACTTTTTTCGAAAATATTTTTCACCCAGAAGTCGATTTTTCGAAATATCCGATTAATTCTCGAATTGTTTATCACGTATTTCGGATAAATCGATATAATAACGTCGGGCAATGTAATTTTTAATCAATATTGAATAGTTCGCGGGTCCTTTTGATCTTTTTTTGGAAATATTTTTCACCCAAAAGTCGATTTTTCGAAATATCCCATTGATTCTCGAATTCTTAATCACGTAACTCGGATAAATCGATGCAATAACGTCGGGCAATGTAATATTAAATCAATATCGAATAGTTCGCGGGTCCTTATACTCTTTTTTTGAAAATATTTTTTAGCCAGAAGTCGATTTTTTGAAATATCCGATTAATTCTCGCGGGTCCTTTTACTCTTTTTTTGAAAATATTTTTCAACCAAAAGTCGATTTTTCGAAATATCCGATTAATTCTCGAATTGTTTATCACGGATTCTGAATAAATCGATGCAATAACGTCAGGCAATGTTATTTTCAATCAATATCGAATAGTTCGCGGGTCCTTATACATTTTTCGAAAATATTTTCTTACCAAAAGTCGATTTTTCGAAATATCCGATTAATTCTCGAATTGTTTATAAAGTTTTTTGAATGAATCGATGCAATAACGTCGGGCAATGTGATTTCAAATCAATATTGGGTAGTTCGCGGGTCCTTTTACTCTTTTTTGAAAATATTTTTTACCCAAATGTCGATTTTTCGAAATATCCGATTAATTCTCGAATTGTTCATCACGTATTTTGAATAAATCGATGCAATAACGTCAGGCAATGTCATTTTGAATCAATATCGAAGGGTTCGCGGATGCTTATACTTTTTTCGAAAATATCTTTCACCCAAAAGTCAATTTTTCGAAATATTCGATTAATTCTCGAAATGTTTATCACGTATTCTTAATGAATCGATGCAATAATGTCCGGCAATGTAATTTTAAATAAATATCGAATAGTTCGCGGGTCCTTATTGTCTCTTTTTGAGAATATTTTTTACCCAAAAGTAGATTTTTCGAAATATCCGATTGATTCTCGAATTCTCAATCACGTACCTCGGATAAATCGATGCAATAACGTCGGGCAATGTTATATTAAATCAATATTGAATATTACGCGGGCCCTTTTACTCTTTTTTTGAAAATATATTTTACCCAAAAGTCGATTTTTCGAAATATCCGATTGATTCTCGATTTCTTAATCACGTACCTCGGATAAATCGATGCAATAACGTCGGGCAATGTTATATTAAATCAATATTGAATAGTTCGCGGGTCGTTATACTCTTTTTTTGAAAATATTTTCTACCCAAAAGTCGATTTTTCGAAATATCCTATTGATTCTCGAATTGTTTATCATGTATTTTGAATAAATCGATGCAATAACGTCGGCAACGTGATTTTAAATCGATATCGAATAGTTCGCGGGTCCTTATACTTTTTTCGAAAATATTTTTTACCCAGAAGTCGATTTTTCGAAATATCCGATTAATTCTCGAATTGTTTATCACGTATTTTGAATGAATCGATGCAATAACGTCAGGCAATGTAATTTTCAATCAATATCGAATAGTTCGCGGGTCCTTATACTTTTTTCGAAAATATTTTCTAATCAAAAGTCGATTTTTCGAAATATCCGATTCATTCTCGAAGTGTTTATTACGTATTTTGAATGAATCGATGCAATAACGTCGGGCAATGTAATTTCAAATCAATATTGGATAGTTCGCGGGTCCTTTTACTCTTTTTTTGAAAATATTTTTTACCCAAATGTCGATTTTTTGAAATATCCGATCAATTCAATTCTCGAATTGTTCATCACGTTTTTTGAATAAATCGATGCAATAACGTCGGGCAATGTAATATTAAATCAATATCGAATAGTTCGCGGGTCCTTATACTCTTTTTTTGAAAATATTTTTTACCCAAAAGTCGATTTTTCGAAATATCCGAATAATTCTCTAATTGTTTATCATGTATTTCGAATAAATCGATGCAATAACGTCGGCAACGTAATTTCAAATCAATATCGAATAGTTCGCGGGTCCTTATACTTTTTTCGAGAATATTTTTCACCCAGAAGTCGATTTTTCGAAATATCTGATTGATTCTCGAATTGTTTATCATGTATTTTGGATAAATCGATGCAATAACGTCGGGCAATGTAATTTTAAATCAATATTGAATAGTTCGCGGGTCCTTATATTCTTTTTTTGAAAATATTTTTGAACCAAAAGTCGATTTTTCGAAATATCCGATTCATTCTCGAATTGTTTATTACGTATTTTGAATGAATCGATGCAATAACCTCGGGCAATGTAATTTCAAATCAATATTGGATAGTTCGCGGGTCCTTTTATTCTTTTTTTGAAAATATTTTTTACCCAAATGTCGATTTTTCGAAATATCCGATTAATTCTCGAATTGTTTATCACGTATTTCGGATAAATCGATATAATAACGTCGGGCAATGTAATTTTTAATCAATATTGAATAGTTCGCGGGTCCTTTTGATCTTTTTTTGGAAATATTTTTCACCCAAAAGTCGATTTTTCGAAACATCCGATTGATTCTCGAATTCTTAATCACGTAACTCGGATAAATCGATGCAATAACGTCGGGCAATGTAATATTAAATCAATATCGAATAGTTCGCGGGTCTTTATACTCTTTTTTTGAAAATATTTTTTAGCCAGAAGTCGATTTTTTGAAATATCCGATTAATTCTCGCGGGTCCTTTTACTCTTTTTTTGAAAATATTTTTCAACCAAAAGTCGATTTTTCGAAATATCCGATTAATTCTCGAATTGTTTATCACGTATTTCGGATAAATCGATATAATAACGTCGGGCAATGTAATTTTTAATCAATATTGAATAGTTCGCGGGTCCTTTTGATCTTTTTTTGGAAATATTTTTCACCCAAAAGTCGATTTTTCGAAATATCCCATTGATTCTCGAATTCTTAATCACGTAACTCGGATAAATCGATGCAATAACGTCGGGCAATGTAATATTAAATCAATATCGAATAGTTCGCGGGTCCTTATACTCTTTTTTTGAAAATATTTTTTAGCCAGAAGTCGATTTTTTGAAATATCCGATTAATTCTCGCGGGTCCTTTTACTCTTTTTTTGAAAATATTTTTCAACCAAAAGTCGATTTTTCGAAATATCCGATTAATTCTCGAATTGTTTATCACGGATTCTGAATAAATCGATGCAATAACGTCAGGCAATGTTATTTTCAATCAATATCGAATAGTTCGCGGGTCCTTATACATTTTTCGAAAATATTTTCTTACCAAAAGTCGATTTTTCGAAATATCCGATTAATTCTCGAATTGTTTATAAAGTTTTTTGAATGAATCGATGCAATAACGTCGGGCAATGTGATTTCAAATCAATATTGGGTAGTTCGCGGGTCCTTTTACTCTTTTTTGAAAATATTTTTTACCCAAATGTCGATTTTTCGAAATATCCGATTAATTCTCGAATTGTTCATCACGTATTTTGAATAAATCGATGCAATAACGTCAGGCAATGTCATTTTGAATCAATATCGAAGGGTTCGCGGATGCTTATACTTTTTTCGAAAATATCTTTCACCCAAAAGTCAATTTTTCGAAATATTCGATTAATTCTCGAAATGTTTATCACGTATTCTTAATGAATCGATGCAATAATGTCCGGCAATGTAATTTTAAATAAATATCGAATAGTTCGCGGGTCCTTATTGTCTCTTTTTGAGAATATTTTTTACCCAAAAGTAGATTTTTCGAAATATCCGATTGATTCTCGAATTCTCAATCACGTACCTCGGATAAATCGATGCAATAACGTCGGGCAATGTTATATTAAATCAATATTGAATATTACGCGGGCCCTTTTACTCTTTTTTTGAAAATATATTTTACCCAAAAGTCGATTTTTCGAAATATCCGATTGATTCTCGATTTCTTAATCACGTACCTCGGATAAATCGATGCAATAACGTCGGGCAATGTTATATTAAATCAATATTGAATAGTTCGCGGGTCGTTATACTCTTTTTTTGAAAATATTTTCTACCCAAAAGTCGATTTTTCGAAATATCCTATTGATTCTCGAATTGTTTATCATGTATTTTGAATAAATCGATGCAATAACGTCGGCAACGTGATTTTAAATCGATATCGAATAGTTCGCGGGTCCTTATACTTTTTTCGAAAATATTTTTTACCCAGAAGTCGATTTTTCGAAATATCCGATTAATTCTCGAATTGTTTATCACGTATTTTGAATGAATCGATGCAATAACGTCAGGCAATGTAATTTTCAATCAATATCGAATAGTTCGCGGGTCCTTATACTTTTTTCGAAAATATTTTCTAATCAAAAGTCGATTTTTCGAAATATCCGATTCATTCTCGAAGTGTTTATTACGTATTTTGAATGAATCGATGCAATAACGTCGGGCAATGTAATTTCAAATCAATATTGGATAGTTCGCGGGTCCTTTTACTCTTTTTTTGAAAATATTTTTTACCCAAATGTCGATTTTTTGAAATATCCGATCAATTCAATTCTCGAATTGTTCATCACGTTTTTTGAATAAATCGATGCAATAACGTCGGGCAATGTAATATTAAATCAATATCGAATAGTTCGCGGGTCCTTATACTCTTTTTTTGAAAATATTTTTTACCCAAAAGTCGATTTTTCGAAATATCCGAATAATTCTCTAATTGTTTATCATGTATTTCGAATAAATCGATGCAATAACGTCGGCAACGTAATTTCAAATCAATATCGAATAGTTCGCGGGTCCTTATACTTTTTTCGAGAATATTTTTCACCCAGAAGTCGATTTTTCGAAATATCTGATTGATTCTCGAATTGTTTATCATGTATTTTGGATAAATCGATGCAATAACGTCGGGCAATGTAATTTTAAATCAATATTGAATAGTTCGCGGGTCCTTATATTCTTTTTTTGAAAATATTTTTGAACCAAAAGTCGATTTTTCGAAATATCCGATTCATTCTCGAATTGTTTATTACGTATTTTGAATGAATCGATGCAATAACCTCGGGCAATGTAATTTCAAATCAATATTGGATAGTTCGCGGGTCCTTTTATTCTTTTTTTGAAAATATTTTTTACCCAAATGTCGATTTTTCGAAATATCCGATTAATTCTCGAATTGTTTATCACGTATTTCGGATAAATCGATATAATAACGTCGGGCAATGTAATTTTTAATCAATATTGAATAGTTCGCGGGTCCTTTTGATCTTTTTTTGGAAATATTTTTCACCCAAAAGTCGATTTTTCGAAATATCCGATTGATTCTCGAATTCTTAATCACGTAACTCGGATAAATCGATGCAATAACGTCGGGCAATGTAATATTAAATCAATATCGAATAGTTCGCGGGTCTTTATACTCTTTTTTTGAAAATATTTTTTAGCCAGAAGTCGATTTTTTGAAATATCCGATTAATTCTCGCGGGTCCTTTTACTCTTTTTTTGAAAATATTTTTCAACCAAAAGTCGATTTTTCGAAATATCCGATTAATTCTCGAATTGTTTATCACGGATTCTGAATAAATCGATGCAATAACGTCAGGCAATGTTATTTTCAATCAATATCGAATAGTTCGCGGGTCGTTATACTCTTTTTTTGAAAATATTTTCTACCCAAAAGTCGATTTTTCGAAATATCCTATTGATTCTCGAATTGTTTATCATGTAATTTGAATAAATCGATGCAATAACGTCGGCAACGTGATTTTAAATCGATATCGAATAGTTCGCGGGTCCTTATACTTTTTTCGAAAATATTTTTTACCCAGAAGTCGATTTTTCGAAATATCCGATTAATTCTCGAATTGTTTATCACGTATTTTGAATGAATCGATGCAAAAACGTCAGGCAATGTAATTTTCAATCAATATCGAATAGTTCGCGGGTCCTTATACTTTTTTCGAAAATATTTTCTAATCAAAAGTCGATTTTTCGAAATATCCGATTCATTCTCGAAGTGTTTATTACGTATTTTGAATGAATCGATGCAATAACGTCGGGCAATGTAATTTCAAATCAATATTGGATAGTTCGCGGGTCCTTTTACTCTTTTTTTGAAAATATTTTTTACCCAAATGTCGATTTTTTGAAATATCCGATCAATTCAATTCTCGAATTGTTCATCACGTTTTTTGAATAAATCGATGCAATAACGTCGGGCAATGTAATATTAAATCAATATCGAATAGTTCGCGGGTCCTTATACTCTTTTTTTGAAAATATTTTCTACCCAAAAGTCGATTTTTCGAAATATCCGAATAATTCTCTAATTGTTTATCATGTATTTCGAATAAATCGATGCAATAACGTCGGCAACGTAATTTCAAATCAATATCGAATAGTTCGCGGGTCCTTATACTTTTTTCGAGAATATTTTTCACCCAGAAGTCGATTTTTCGAAATATCTGATTGATTCTCGAATTGTTTATCATGTATTTTGGATAAATCGATGCAATAACGTCGGGCAATGTAATTTTAAATCAATATTGAATAGTTCGCGGGTCCTTATATTCTTTTTTTGAAAATATTTTTGAACCAAAAGTCGATTTTTCGAAATATCCGATTCATTCTCGAATTGTTTATTACGTTTTTTGAATGAATCGATGCAATAACCTCGGGCAATGTAATTTCAAATCAATATTGGATAGTTCGCGGGTCCTTTTATTCTTTTTTTGAAAATATTTTTTACCCAAATGTCGATTTTTCGAAATATCCGATTAATTCTCGAATTGTTTATCACGTATTTTGGATAAATCGATGCAATAACGTCGGGCAATGTAATTTTAAATCAATATTGAATAGTTCGCGGGTCCTTATATTCTTTTTTTGAAAATATTTTTGAACCAAAAGTCGATTTTTCGAAATATCCGATTCATTCTCGAATTGTTTATTACGTATTCTTAATGAATCGATGCAATAATGTCCGGCAATGTAATTTTAAATAAATATCGAATAGTTCGCGGGTCCTTATTGTCTCTTTTTGAGAATATTTTTTACCCAAAAGTAGATTTTTCGAAATATCCGGTTAATTCTCGAATTCTTCATCAAGTAGTTTAATAAATCGATGCAATAACGTCGGGCAATGTAATTTTAGATCAATATCGAATAGTTCGCGGGTCCTTCCACTCTTTTTTTGAAAATATTTTCGAACCAAAAGTCGATTTTTCGAAATATCCGATCAATTCTCGAATTGTTTATCGCGTATTTTGAATAAATCGATGCAATAACGTCGGGCAATGTAATTTTGAATCAATATCGAATATTTCGCGGATTTTTACTCTTTTTTTGAAAATATTTTCTAACCAAGTCGATTTTTCGAAATATCCGATTAATTCTCGAATTGTTTATCACGTATTTTGGATGAATCGATATGATAACGTCGGGCAATGTAATTTTAAATCAATATCGAATAGTTCGCGGGTCCTTATATTCTGTTTTTGAAAATATTTTTCAACCAAAAGTCGATTTTTCGAAATGTCCGATCAATTCAATTCTCGAATTGTTTATCACGTATTTTGAATAAATCGATGCAATAACGTCGGGCAATGTAATTTTGAATCAATATCGAATTGTTCGCGGGTCCTTTCACTCTTTTTTCAAAAATAATTAATACCCAAAAGTCGATTTTTCGAATTATCCGATTAATTCTCGAATTGTTTATCACGTATTTCGAATAAATCGATGCAATTACGTCAGGCAATGTAATTTTAAATCAATATTGAGAAGTTCGCGGGCCCTTTTACTCTTTTTTTGAAAATATTTTTCACCCAAAAGTCGATTTTTCGAAATATCCGATTGATTCTCGAATTCTTAATCTCTTACCTCGGATAAATCGATGCAATAACGTCATGCAATGTAATATTAAATCAATATCGAATAGTTCGCGGGTCCTTATACTTTTTTTTTGGAAATATTTTCTACCCAAAAGTCGATTTTTCGAAATATCCGATTAATTCCCGAATTGTTTATTATGTATTTTGAATAAATCGATGCAATAACGTCGGCAACGAATAAAATAAAGTTCCTGAAAAAATACATCAACATTTTGGAGAAAATTGAGGAACGTCCTCCCACGCCATCTATTAAAAAAGTTCGAAACCCTCTTAGGAATTCCGAATTACCAGATTCCAACATCATTCAGACAGTACCAGATGAAATTGAGATAAATAATCGCGAAACGGCTGATCGCACTGGTAAACATACGTTTGAAAACAAAACAGTCGATGTCAATAAACTCGGAATAAAATTAAGAAACTCCTCAAAGTAGGAAAATAAGAGGAACAAGGACTAAACCAGAGGGCGATAAGCAAAAAACGTTCACTGGCTTGAAGCAAAGAATATGGCTGCACGTAGGAAGAGTTGAGTTGAAGACTACCCCGAAAATGATAGAAGAGCATCTGAACCAATTGTTTCCACGACGATCTTTCGTAATAGAGCAACAGAATATGAGAGAGGGGGCTACTAGCATGTCATTTAAAGTAGGTGGTGAGGTGGATCTAAAGGAAGAATTGTATGACTGCAATAACTGGCCGAGTGGAGTTACTGTTCGGCGTTTCGACTTTTTTCGAAGGAACTTACAACAGAAACGTAAGTAACACAACTTATAATTCCATCGTTAACATCAATGTGCAATCCCTTGCCAACAAAATCGATCACTTTGTGCACTTTATGAACAATAAAAATGTGAATATTGCTTGCATCACGGAACACTGGCTCTCACAGAATCTAATAGAAAAAATAAAAATTCAGGATTTCACTGTTGTTAGTGCTTTCTGTCGCACTTCATCTAGACATGGAGGAGCAGCAATAGTTGTGAGAGACGGTATCTTGTGCAAGGAAATTCGAGAATTCAAAGAACAATCAATAGAAAATGAAATTGAAGTGGCCGCAGCTAGTTTCATGAAACTTAAACTGGTAATAATTGCACTATATAGACCGCCTTCTGGCAATGTTCAGCTGTTTTTGTCAACCCTCGCTCGAATATAGGAAAAATGTTCTGATGGGTATGAAGGCCAGAAAATTGGGATCCCGACTTGTCAGACCATCGGGCACAAATTCTGTTTTATCCAGTTGATGCACACAAAGTCGAAAAAGGAGATAACTTCAAGAATGTGAGGCATATGAATGCAAATAATGTTGAGAGATTTATACAACATCTAAAATCCAAGGATTGGAGACTCCTTTATGACGATGACTCGAAAGTACAGTTCGACAGTTTTCATGGGGCACTCTTATCCATTTTTGACGCATCTTTTCCTGAAAAAAAGGTTAAGATTAGAAAAAGTAAAAAATATAAATGCTCAAAAAGAATAGAGGAATTACAAAATAAGGTTGATGCAGCTAGAACAATCGCTTACGTATCAAATGATGAATCTAGTATAGGATTGTATAAAGCCATGCGACGCCTACTGAAAGAAGAGATAATCAAATCTGTTAAGACGAAAAATACAGAAAACATCAGAAATGCAGCTAACAAACAACAGGCAATGTGGGAATTAATAAATCTAGAAACAGGGAAAAAAAAAACTACTACCTCAAACATGATTTTGGACGCTGATCGTTTGAATGACCATTTCTCGGAGGTTGGGCAGAGGATTCGGGATTTGATAAAGCCATCTCTAGAGTTATCAACCGAGTTACTGAAAAAACTCAGAGTAAATTCACCCTCATCGATGTATCTTCACCCGGTCACCGAGGAGGAAATTTTGAATGTCACTAAATCCCTGAAAGACAAGAAAAGCAAGGATGTCTACGGCTTTTCGGTATCGTTATTGAAGAAGATCATCCCATACGTTAAAAAACCTATGTGCAAAATCATCCATGACTGTTTCGAGCAGGGAGTGTTTCCGGAAAATCTGAAAATTACGGTAATAAGACCAATACCGAAGAAAGGAGATCCAGATAAGTACGAAAACTACAGACCAATATCCATCCTACCAGCTATCTCCAAAGTTTTTGAATCTGTCTTGAAAAACCGTCTGATTAAATTCCTCGAAAATAGCGCTTTGCTCCATCATTCTCAACATGGTTTCAGACGCCGACGGTCAACTTTCACGGCAATGATCGATGTACTTGATAAGATCATTGAAGGATATAACAGTGGTGAGGATGTTGAACTGTCCTGCATCGACCTCAGTAAGGCTTTTGATAGCGTTCCACATGAGATTTTGTTGAATAAGCTCCAACATTACGGCATAAGAGGAAAAGCCTACGATATTTTTGAATCCTACCTGTCAAATCGATCCCAAAAGGTTAAATGGGGAACCTCCTTATCAAACACCAAGATAGTCGAAACAGGAGTACCACAGGGTTCTATATTGGGACCTATTTTGTTCATCCTCTTCACGAACGACTTACATGCCAATGTGGAGGCCGATCGAATATGCAGTTACGCAGACGACACAGCACTTCTTAATAAGTCGAAACATACTCTGGATAGTAAGACATCGAAGTCCCTAGAAGATTCCAAGAAATGGTTTCATGCAAACGGTCTACAAATAAATGCCGAAAAAACTCAGAAACCCACTTTTACCACCAGAAATCACACTGATGCATCTCCAACCGAGTGTCTTACATACCTAGGAATAACATTTCATTCGTCGCTTGTCTGGAGTAAATACATCGATGAACTGTGCGGAAGGCTATCGACCGCTATATTTCTGATTAGAAGGATGAAACAGATATCGAGTGTGGAAACTGCTAAACTCACCTATTATTCTGCCTTTCACAGTCCAATGTTATATGGAATCATTTTGTGGGGACAAGGTTCCTGCATCGAGAAGGTCCTGCTGAAACAAAAATGGGCCATCAGGACAATCTATGGGATGGAACGAACTGAAAGCTGCCGAGGAGTTTTCAAGAGGGAGAAGATCCTTACAGTTGTATCATGTTTCATACTTACCTGTGTAAAATATGTTCATCAGAATCGAGACAAATTTCCAACTAATTCTCACTTCCACGATTATAACACTCGCGAGAAACATAACTGTGCTCTTCCACATGCTAGACTCAAGAAAACTCAGCAAGGTCCAAACTATATATGTTTGAAATTATATAATAAATTGCCTGATACCATCAAAATACTAAATGAACAAAACTTCAACAGGAAAGTTAAAGAACTCTTGCTGCAGAACACAATCTACAGTTTGGATGAATTTTAAAATGTTTGTTTATTTGTCTGAAATTTTTAATTGAATGACTCATATTTATATAGTTTTTTTGACAAACTGTGTAATTTATTGACGGTAAATATTTATGATGTACAATAGTGTATTGTAATATTTTAATTTCTGTTAATTAATTAACGTAATTTCAAATCAATATCGAATAGTTCGCGGGTCCTTATACTTTTTTCGAAAATATTTTCTAACCAAAAGTCGATTTTTCGAAATATCCGATTCATTCTCGAAGTGTTTATTACGTATTTTGAATGAATCGATGCAATAACGTCGGGCAATGTAATTTCAAATCAATATTGGATAGTTCGCGGGTCCTTTTACTCTTTTTTTGAAAATATTTTTTACCCAAATGTCGATTTTTTGAAATATCCGATCAATTCAATTCTCGAATTGTTCATCACGTTTTTTGAATAAATCGATGCAATAACGTCGGGAAATGTAATATTAAATCAATATCGAATAGTTCGCGGGTCCTTATACTCTTTTTTTGAAAATATTTTCTACCAAAAGTCGATTTTTCGAAATATCCGATTAATTCTCGAATTGTTTATCATGTATTTCGAATGAATCGATGCAATAACGTCGGCAACGTAATTTTAAATCAATATCGAATAGTTCGCGGCTATATCATTTCGTCACGATGTCTGTATTTTTCGAATTTTGAGTCGAAAATGGTCTCAATCGACTATGTTCGACTCACTGATGACGAATCCGTCGGAAAATTCGAGTCTGTCCGTCCGGCCGTCCGTCCGTCCGGCCGTAAGCACGATAACTCTCGAACGGATCAACCTAGAGACTTGAAATTTTCAGTGTAGGTTCTGATCCCGAATGCCTCGGTTGAGTTCGTTAATGGGCCAAATTCCACCAGGGGTTCCGTAAATATGGCCGTTCAAAGTTTTGTTTCCCTGATTACTTGAAAACTACAGATTCGATCAAGATGAAATTTTGCACTCAGATGGAAAATGAGGTGTTTTAGCTACATGCGAAATTTTGTCCATGACCAGAACCATAGAAACCATAGAAAATTGTAACTTCTGAACGGAAATGCCTAGGGACTTGAAATTTTCAGGATAGGTGTGGATCTCGAATGTCGTGATCACGTTCATCTATGAGCAACATTATACAAGGGGTTCCGTAAATACGGTCGTTTGAAATTTTGTTTTCTCGATAAATTCGAAACTTCGGAGATAAAATTTTGCATTTTAATCGAGAATGATATATTGAAGCAATATTTTGTCCAGATCGCATACCA
>OZ014429.1:600000-850386 GCA_963966015.1 Aphidecta obliterata | reverse complement strand
CGGATCCTCTAGTCTAATTTTTCTCATTGATGAACGTTAGCGCGACATTCACGATCCAAACCTACCCTGAAATTCCATAGGCCTTTCCGTTCGAAACTTATAATTTTCTATGGTTTCTATGGTTCTTGCTAAGCGATCTGGACAAAATGTAGCTTGAATATATCATTCTCGATTGAAATACAAAATTGAGTCACGATTGAATTCGTAGTTTTGAAATTATCAAGAAAACTAAACTTCAAACGACCATATTTACGGAACCCTCAGTGTAATTTTGCTTATTGATGAAAGTGATCGCGATATTCGAGATCCACACCTATCTTGAAAATTTCAAGTCCCTAGGCTTTTCCGTTCGTAAGTTATGATTTTCTATGGTTTCTATGGTTTTGGTCAAGCGATCTGGACAAAATGTAGCTTGAATATATAATTCTCCTTTCAAATACAGAATTTCGTGACGATCGAATCTGTAGTTTTGAAATAATCAAGATAACTAAATTTCAAACGACCATATTTACGGAGCCCCTGAAATAATTCTGCTCATAGATAAACGTCATCACGACATTCCAGAACCAAACCTATCCTGAAAATTTCAAGTCCCTAGGCGTTTCCGTTCAAAAGTTACAATTTTCTATTGTTTCTATGGTTCTGGTCATGCGATCTGGACAAAATTTCACATGTACCATGAACACCTCATTCTTCATTTAAGTGCAAAGTTTCAACTCGATCGAATCTGTAGTTTCGAAGTAATCAGGGAAACAAAAATTTGAACGGCCATATTTACGGAACCCATGGTGGAATTTGGCCCATTAACGAACTTAACCGAGGCATTCGGGATCTCAACCTACACTGAAAATTTCAAATCTCTAGGTTGATCCGTTCGAGAGTTATGGGGCTGACGGCGGGACGGACGGACGGACAGACTCGAATTTTCCGACGGATTCGTCATCAGTGAGTCGAACATAGTCGATTGAGACCATTTTCGGCTCAAAATTCGAAAAATACAGACATCGTGACGAAATGATATAGCCCTCGTGTAAGTTGTACGAGCGCTCAATAATATAGCCCTCGTGTAAGTAGTACGAGCGCTCAAAAATGTTGATTGTTAATCAAACCTCGATTCAGGTGGTTTAGTTTGTAGCATTTTTGAGCGCTCGTACAACTTACACGAGGGCTATATCATTTCGTCACGATGTCTGTATTTTTCGAATTTTGAGCCGAAAATGGTCTCAATCGACTATGTTCGACTCACTGATGACGAATCCGTCGAAAAATTCGAGTCTGTCCGTCCGTCTGTCCGGCCGGCCGTCCGTCCGTCCGGCCGTCAGCACGATAACTCTCGAACGGATCAACCTAGAGATTTGAAATTTTCAGTGTAGGTTCAGATCCCGAATGCCTCGGTTAAGTTCGTTAATGGGCCAAATTCCACCATGGGTTCCGCAAATATGGCCGTTCAAAGTTTTGTTTCCCTGATTACTTCGAAACTACAGATTCGATCGAGTTGAAACTTTGCACTCAAATGAAGAATGAGGTGTTCATGGTACATGTGAAATTTTGTCCAGATCGCATGACCAGAACCATAGAAACAATAGAAAATTGTAACTTTTGAACGGAAACGCCTAGGGACTTGAAATTTTCAGGATAGGTTTGGTTCTGGAATGTCGTGATGAAGTTCATCTATGAGCAGAATTATTTCAGGGGATCCGTAAATATGGTCGTTTGAAATTTAGTTTTCTTGATTATTTCGAAACTACAGATTCGATCGTCACGAAATTTTGTATTTGAAAGGAGAATTATATATTCAAGCTACATTTTGTCCAGATCGCTTGACCAAAACCATAGAAACCATAGAAAATCATAACTTACGAACGGAAAAGCCTAGGGACTTGAAATTTTCAAGATAGGTGTGGATCTCGAATATCGCGATCACTTTCATCAATAAGCAAAATTACACTGAGGGTTCCGTAAATATGGTCGTTTGAAGTTTAGTTTTCTTGATAATTTCAAAACTACGAATTCAATCGTGACTCAATTTTGTATTTCAATCGAGAATGATATATTCAAGCTACATTTTGTCCAGATCGCTTAGCAAGAACCATAGAAACCATAGAAAATTATAAGTTTCGAACGGAAAGGCCTATGGAATTTCAGGGTAGGTTTGGATCGTGAATGTCGCGCTAACGTTCATCAATGAGCAAAATTAGACTAGAGGATCCGTAAATATGACAGTTCAAATTTTTTTTTGAGCGCTCGTACTACTTACACGAGGGCTATATCATTTCGTCACGATGTCTGTATTTTTCGAATTTTGAGCCGAAAATGGTCTCAATCGACTATGTTCGACTCACTGATGACGAATCCGTCGGAAAATTCGAGTCTGTCCGTCCGTCCGGCCGTCCGTCCGGCCGTCCGGCCGTAAGCACGATAACTCTCGAACGGATCAACCTATAGACTTGAAATTTTCAGTGTAGGTTCAGATCCCGAATGCCTCGGTTAAGTTCGTTAATGGGCCAAATTCCACCAGGGGTTCCGTAAATATGGCCGTTCAAAGTTTTGTTTCCCTGATTACTTGAAAACTACAGATTCGTTCGAGATGAAATTTTGCACTCAGATGGAAAATGGGGTGTTTTAGCTACATGCGAAATTTTGTCCAGATCGCATGACCAGAACCATAGAAACCATAGAAAATTGTAACTTTTGAACGGAAATGCCTAGGGACTTGAAATTTTCAGGATAGGTGTGGATCTCGAATGTCGTGATCACGTTCATCTATGAGCAACATCATACAAGGGGTTCCGTAAATACGCTCGTTTGAAATTTTGTTTTCTCGATAAATTCGAAACTTCGGATTCGATCGAGATGAAATTTTGTATTTTAATCGAGAATGATATATTGAAGCAATATTTTGTCCAGATCGCATGACCAGAACCATAGAAACCATAGAAAATTGTAACTTTTGAACGGAAAGGCCTAGGAACTTGAAATTTTCAGGGTGGGTTTGAATCGCGAATATCGCGGTCATGTTCATCAATGAGCAAAATTAGACTAGGGGTTCCGTAAATATGGCCGTTCAAAATATTTTTTTCCTGATAGTTTCGAAACTACTGATCGGATTGGAATGAAATTATGCACCTAGCTCAGGAATAATGTATTCAAACTACGTGCAAAATTTTGTCCAGATCGCATCACCAAGACCATAGATACCGTGGAAAATTCTAGCGAATTATCGGAAAAAAATTGATCAGCTGAAGCACCGACATGAAGTCTGGAGTTTCGCCTAAGTTTCAGAATTTTTTTGACAGCTGTCAAAAATTCCTTCAATTGATTTCTAAAACTGGAGAATGCGAATCTACCTACAAGGTGCATGTACGAGCGCTCAAAAGCTCCTGCCTTCACGGCAGTGCTTTTCGTAATTTTTTTATTTAAGATCTTGAAGTGATGTCTTATAATTATGAAAAAATTTTGGACCTTTTCACTCTGAAATAGTTCAGTATTTTTCATCTCATTCGAAACCTATCCAAAATAATTGATTGGTTTAAAAGAAGACTTCCAATCATTTTTTATTTCGAATCGAATTGTGTAAAACACATATGGGGTTGCCATTTGAAAATCTCGAAATATTTCAATTTCAAGTTCCACATTTTCGGAGCAAAATCTTCGAAAAACCTTCCGATTCATCAAAATACCGAATGTACCACATGAATGCTGGGATTATCTTCTATGAGACTGCTGAGTTTGGTTTTGTTCGCATTCGAAATAATCGAGATATTGCATTTCCAAACTGGAAATGCAGATGTCAAGAATTTCAAGTATTAGTGCATTACTTGGCAACAGTGCATGGCAGAGAAATATTTTCTAGTAGGTTTTACTTGGAATTTGGTATTGTATCGATACCGTTATAAATTTATAGGTAGTTCCATTCGGAATAAGAAAGTAGATATGCTTTTAATATAGATATGGCAACAAGAGTTCCCTCATCCCTAAGTCTCCACCTAAAATTTCAAAACGAAATATTCACTTGTTCTCTAAAAACTTCCAATAGGCCAAGTTGAAAGGAAAACCCTGTATAGTAATGGATCGTTCACTATAAGATTTATCTATAAGTTTTGCATGGAAAAATATTCGAAATGAAAACCTTCTCTATGAAGCCATATTTCAATAAACATTAAATATGGAATTTTCATGCACAGGAAATGCATTTAAATCCAGATTCTTTTTGCAAATGAGACACAAGCCCTGGCAGTCGGTTCTCTTGTAGCCGTTTATTAGCAACTTGGTTTTCATCGTTATTACATCCATGTCCATATTGGACTCTTTCATGACTGTATTTAAAAATTGAGAAAAGCACTGCCGTGAAGGCAGGAGCTTTTTAGCGCTCGTACATGCACCTTGTAGGTAGATTCGCATTTTTCAGTTTTAGAAACCAATTTGGAAAGATTTTGACATCTGTCAAAAAAAAATTCAAACTAAGGCAAAAATCCAGACTTCACGTCAGTGCTTTAGGTGACCAATTTTTTTTTCAATAATTCGCTGGAATTTTCTACGGTATCTTTTGTCTTGGTAATGCGATCTGGACAAAATTTCCCAAGTAGTTTGAATACATTATTCTTCATCTATGTGCGAAATTTCATTCCAATCCAATGAGTAGTTTCGAAATTATCGGGAAAAAAATAGTTTGAATGGCTATATTAACGGAACCCCTAGTCTAATTTTGCTCATTGATGAACGTGACCGCACAATTCGCGATCCGAACCTATCCTGAAAATTTCAAGTTCCTAGGCCTTTCCGTTCGGAAGTTATAATTTTCTATGGTTTCTATGGTTCTGGTCATGCGAGCTGGACTAAATTTTGCATGTAGCTTGAACACGTTATTCTCCATCTGATTACAAAATTTCACCTCGATCGAACCTGTAGTTTCGAAATAATCAGGAAAACAAAATTTCGAACGGCCATATTCACGGAACCCCTCGGCGAATATTGCCCGATAACAAACTTAACCGCGGCATTCAAAATTCGAACCTACCCTGAAAATTCCAAGTTTCTAGGACATTCCGTTCGAGAGTTATCGTGTATACGGACGGCCGGCCGGACGGACGGCCGGCCGGACGGACGGACAGACTCGAATTTTCCGACGGATTCGTCATCAGTGAGTTGAACATAGTCGATTGAGACCATTTTCGGCTCGAAATTCGAAAAATTCGTGACGAAATGATATAGCCCTCGTGTAAGTAGTACGAGCGCTCAAAAAGGATTCTTCATAAATTTCATCATCAAGCTTTATGTTTGAAATAATTTTTTGTTGGTTTTTTGTTGGCACATCTGTATATTCAATCAAATAATTTGATCTCTTCTCCGTAGGTTAAACAGGGCAAGGTCTGTGATTTGTTGAGCGCTCGTTGTACTTACACCAGGGCTAATCATTTCCAAAATTTGTCCAGATCGCATGACCAGAACTATAGAAAATAATAACTTTCGAACGGAAAGGCCTAGGGACTAGAAATTTTCAGGATAGGTGTGGATCTCGAAAGTCGCGAGTTCATTCAAACAAAAATTATGCTTCAGACAAAAATTAGAACTATCAAAAAAATGTTATTAACTTGAGTTAAGTACCTTGGGAAATGGCGGTATTTTTCTAATTGCAATGATCGTCAGCACGCTGTACATTTATAATTATATGGTGAATTAGGAATGCAAACCTAACCCAAATTAATACTAACAGTCCAAACTTGAAAAATTGAACATTTTTTTTCAAAGCTCCATGTTTTTAAGGCAACCATCCAATTCTTATGATTCAAATATGGAAATGAGGGTGTCAATCACTGATAGGGTGTCAACAACTGTACCTTTTACCCTACTGGCGAGACAGTCAGTAATTACGGAACGCGTGTCAGTAAAATTTGAAACGTCAAAACTGACGTTTAGACGCGGCAAAAATTGACGAGCTGAAATTTTAGCGAGACTAGCGAGAGTTTCAAAGGAAATATGGAGAATTTTATAGGAGCCTTGGTGGAAGATTTATTTGATTCTTCAACTGAGGAATCGATCAGTAGCAGTAGCAGTAAGGAAGAACCAGATTTCGTAATTTGTTTAGCAGAAATTTATTTCTACTATAAAAACATGCGAGGTCAGATTATCCCTCTTCCAAGGATACAAAATCATCTAGGTTTAGTGCAAAATTATTCACCTAGTTTATTTTAATCTCATTTCAATTAGTATTGCATAAAGCTCATTCATTCTGTCCTGTCCTATATGAAGAGCAATGAACCTTAGTTCGAGTATAAATTATGAATTACCTTTTAGACACATTCTAAAATTTGTAGTGTCTTACCTGATAGGTACATTTTATTATGTATTTGGTAACAATTTTGAAAACTGAGCTACACGAGGAAGTAGATTCAGTTGGTAGACCAGAATAACCTTTACCAATTGCTTATTGCCCTGTGGCAACGCCCAATTCATATAGGTGAAACTCTCTATCTTTTCGCACACTCAGAAGAGTTGTGACTGATATTTGTCGATTGGCTCCACAAATTATTAGATGGCCGAAAGGCGAAGAAGTCAATTCAATCTGGAATGGCTTCAGAAGTAAATGGCCAATAAGCCAAATTCTAGGCGCGATAGACGGATGTCCCATTGAAATAAGAAAACCTTCCGAAGATGGCGATTCATTCATGAATAGACATCATAAGTATTCTATACAGTTACAGTTAAAATCATTACCTCGAAAGGTTATGGTATTGCATATTCCATTCTAATTGTAGGGCGTCTGTGGCCACCGTCGTCGATTCATCCATGTGTATTTGGGTAATTGTGGATCAGTGCATGATCAAAGAGTTTTCAGACTTTCTGAAGTAAATGGCTTCTTATTGAATCCAGAGAGGTATTTTCCACAGAATTCAAATTTTATAGGAGTCGGTGCCTAAAATATTCATGAACACGTAATGGTTCCCTATGGGGATAATGGGCATTTAACTTCACAGCAAATCTATTTCAACCAACATCTTTCGTCTATTAGTACCGAGATTAGTACCATCATTGAAAGATCTCTCGGATGGTTGAAAAATAGATTTCAGAGTTTACTCTTTTGCTGTCCACTAACAGATATCCAATTTATTCCAAAATTTATAATGGCTTGTTGTGTTATTCATAATATTTGTGAAATGAGAGGTGATTTTATAGATCTAGAATTGAATAATCCAGAACATCATACAGAGGAAAGTAATGTCGAACAAAATATACAGAACTAGCAAACCCGGCGAACTCCGTTTCGCCACTTTCGTTTTATGTAACATTTCGTTTGGTGATTAAAAGATGAAGAAAAATTTTTGTTTGTTTTATATTTGAAAAGGAAAAATTTTATTCCATTTCACAACAGTAATGAATTCATTTCGATTACAAAAATGAAGTGTTATTTAGTTGAACTTCTCTAAGTAAATGAAAATGAATACAAAGTAAATACTGAATCGAAGCGTTATACGTGTCCGCAAATTATCCGTTTCATTGAAGTGCTCTTTGGTAAACCACATTTTTTGTTTTTTGGTCTGACGTTAATACAAACAAAGCGGATGGTTTCCCAATTCGTGAACACGCAACGTATAACTGCCCATGTGAAAAACAATGATTTTCTAAATTTATTCCGCAAACACTAAGCGATTGGCCTTGCGACTTGTTAATTGTCATTGCGAATGCAAGGCGAACTGGAAATTGCAATCGTTTGAAGTCAAACGGAAGATCAGTCGGAATCATTGGTATTCGAGGAATACATACATTTTCACCTGCGTACTTTCCGTTAATAATGGTTGCCTCAATCAAATTCGGCATAAGTCTTTTTACCGAAAGTCGAGTACCGTTGCAAAGTCGCGGTGGATTCAAATTACGCAATATCATAATAACTGTACCAACTTTGAGTTGCAAGTTATGTGGTGGAAATCCTGGTAACTCCAGAGAGTTCAAAAACTCCGTTGGATAATTTACTACATCATCGGGATTTGTTATGGAATCAACGGATTTGTATGTCACCAAATCGCCAGAAATTTTTGATTGAATGGTGAAATTCAGTGCGTGTACATCATTATTCTTTGCGGCAAGAATTGCTCGTTGACTTATCCAAGCATAATTCTGATAATTCTCACTAATGTTTGGGAAAACATTTTCAATAAGAGCTAATTGAGAGTCTACAAATCGGCAAAAGTCGTTGGTAAGAGTAATTAATCCAGATATCGCATCAACTGGGACTTTTCCATTTCCAACAGCTAACAACTGTTTGGAAAATTGTGCAGCACTTTGATCATTTTGAAGTTGAACTCTCATATTAGTGGTTAGCGATAATGGTTTTACGTTATTCCATAAAGGTGATGCCTTCAGGCAAGCATTCAATTCATCTGCAGGCGTTCCACGGGGAATTACTGGCAACGTCTGCCTGAAATCGCCTGCCAACAATATCATCAAGCCGCCAAAGATGTTGTTATTTCGCCGAAGATCCTTCAGTGTGAAGTTAAGTGCTTCAAGTGATTTCTTATGTGCCATTGTGCACTCATCCCAAACAATGAGCTTGCATTGCATCAACAATTTTCCCATTGCACTTGATCGGGAAATATTGCATGTTGGAGTATCAATTGTGTTTAAATTGAGTGGCAACTTAAGCGCAGAATGTGCAGTACGACCGCCATCTAGAAGAGTCGCCGCAATTCCAGATGATGCTAACGCCAAAGCTATGTCACATCTTGATCGAATAGTGGCCAAAATCAATGAAATGACAAATGTTTTCCCTGTTCCTCCAGGCGCGTCCAGGAAGAATAGACCACCAGTATTATTGTCCACCACTTGCATTAATGTTTCGTATACTTGTTTTTGCTGTTCATTCAGCAACGGCACATTATTTCGAACGAATTCCTGCAATGTATCAACATTGTATTGCAGCTCTCGATTTAATTCTTGGTTGAATGCATCGTGCATCGATCGATTTGGCGCAATCATTCCTACTTCAATCAGTAGCTTGTTTGCAATAGTCAAGCATTGATCCTCAACCAGAATCAATCCTTCATTGTAGATTTCATCGGTTATTTGGATGTCATGATTATTCGTTTGAATGCGCAAGCGATGCAAGATATCTTCACATATGTCGTCTTTGTATTTGTTCCATAACTGAATTGGTTGTGAAGGAAAACATGTGGTGATGATAATTGCGAACAGAGTTCGTATTTGGTACGCATTTGATGAAACAACTGAATCCGCAAGTGTTAAATCCCAATGAGAATCGTTCTCCAGCAAACCCAATAGTTGACATGCTTCTCGATATGTTTGGCATTGGTGGCCATTGACAGTTTTCAAATGCGCAAATGATTTTGGTCCACGTACATTTACCAACAGCAGTCGCAAATAAAAACATTCATCATTTCTAGGATGAACAGTATACATGCGACCTAGTGCATCAGTGGAAAACACCTGTGGCCAATCTGGAACTGGGGTTCCTTGCTTGCGACGTTGGAATTTCTTTGTTGATTGATTCCAAGTATAATACTTGGGCATTTCAAGGTACATCAGCGTCGCTGCGAATGGATCTGCTTCACACATTGCAAAGAAGCTAGTCAATGTTGTCGATGGTGGTCTCTCAGCTCGTTGTGCCGCATTAGCCTCAGTGAAGTAAACTCTTTGGCCATTTTCCAAATGCACTGCTAAATGTACAACTGTGGGATATCTTTCATGAATTTGAAATGACAATAATCGCCACAGTGCTTCATTAGTACTGACGTATCTGCCCATTTGGAAGTTGCTGATTTCGTCATTCGCATTTTCCGACGCAATACCAAACACAGCCATGTCGCTGCCTTTTGTGACGTACTTGCACAAATATTTGATTGATTTGGCCGAATGACAACTCTCAACGTTTGCATGTGTTTCGAAAATTCGTGATAGCAGCGGGCAATATGGTACAATGAATTCATTTCCGATCTCAATCTCTTGATTTTGAACTTTAACTTTGATAGTTCGACCATTATCTTCTTTTGAACGCCGACGATAAACTGGATATCCATCGTTCCCTGTGACTGTTTCAGCCACTAACCTTCGCGGATATCGTTTTGTGCACTTTCCATCTGCCATGCAAGGCGATAATGGATTTAATGCACCGCACGGTCCATGCACCATCTGTGTCGTCACAATGTCGTGTAGATGGGGATCAGTGACTGGATCAGGAATTTCAGCTGATATGATGTCATCCACTTCATTTGAATGTAATTTGTTCAGCAACCAAATTAGGATATGAGCATGCGGTAGTCCACGCTTCTGCCATTCCACCTAGTACATATAACAACGTGTGTCACCAAAAACTCGATACTTAGTAAGCACATCCATCATAACCTTGAGTTTTTGCTGAAATACTCTGGCGATTATGTCATGGCGATCTTGCGGTTTTTGGCCCGGTTCCAACTCATGTTTAATTTCCGTCCACTTCGGATTGCATGTGAACGTAATAAATAAATCCGGAGTTCCATAATTTCGCACGTACGTCATAGCGTCTTGAGCGTATTCGTGCATGTGGCGTGGGCTTCCGATATAAGATGATGGGAGAATCGTCAGACGTCCAATATTCTGAACATCACCATCTGAATGAATAGCATCACGCAAGTGTATATAGTCCTCAGATCGTAGCTTTGCCTGATTGAATCGGATGAACGCTAAACGTTCGGTCTCGACTTTGACATACATGTCGACAGCGAATTGCTGGAATAGCCGACGGCACTTCAGAATGACATTCTCCTCATGTGTACGAATCATCATACGATACGCATAGTAATTCATTGCGCTTAGATTTTTATTCGTTGATACGCCTGAAAATGCAAAATTAAATTAATTAATTAATTTAATTAATGGAAACCAATAAAAGCAATAATAAGTGTGTGAATATTGTACCTGTAATTGGATCGACCATCTTCAACGTGATGTCGTATCCGTCTTGCCCTTGCCAATAAATGATTGGATATTGTAACGCATCGTACAAACGATGTGTCTCGTTTACAGGATGCATGATATTGCTTCTTCGCTGAACGACAATGTCTCGCGATTTAGTTGGATCGCCGACAATAATTGCAGCAACATCATTAACGGTGGGTGCATTGAATCTTCGCACATGTTCACCTATTGGGGTATAATCCGCTCTTATGACAAATTTGTGCGTATCCGATGGCATTCGTTCCAATGCTGTTTTGAACATATTAACCACAGCATTATTAGCGTGAAAAAATGCTTGCAACTGTTCAATAATTCGTCTCTTTAACTGTTGTGTTCCCTGTATATTGCACCGCACATTCAGCTGATCCACCATCGACGAAATGAAATATATTTGCAGAAATTGATGCGGTTCATCTGGTGTTGGCACCATTGAACCATGCAAATGATATATTTGTCCTTGTATCTGTAATTGCAAACAATCATTTGTTGAAGAATACGGTGTAACTTCTGATCGTGTGATGGTGTAGTGTGTGGTGTATATGTAGTTGTTATGTATTGCAATTCATTGTGTTGGTGTGAGTGATTGGTTATGTGTGTTGTATCTTTTACCTTGCAAGTCGGCATGAAGCCGCCTTCTCGAATGATATTAGCACCAAAGGAAGTCATGCGAAAGCAGTTATTGTATTCAAGGATGTGTTGAAGAAAATGGCTGGAATCGGGATCACTTCCATCGAACAATGATTTCAGTGGCTGTGGTGGTGTAAGTAATGGATCCAGTTTGACTTTTCCACTTGCGCAGCACAATCCAGCCGTTTCTCTTTTGAACTTTAACGCATTGCAATATCGGGATATAGTCGTCATTGGTCCAATAACTAAATTTTCATCATCACTGTAGTTTGCAGTGGGATTATATTGGAATGCCAAGCGATTGTATGATGCCAATGATCTTCGTGTGCTCACGCGTTGTCTCAATCGAGCATTTTCTCTTATTATATTTTGTCCTTCTCCGCTTAAGTTCTGTGAATACACTTGTTGCTGGCTTGCATGTCTTGTGTGGCGGCCGATGTTGTTCGCACGTCGTCCTCTAGGCATTTTGGGCTATGGACAGAGTGGTGAATTTAACCTCAAATGCACGATCCACATAATTTACACAGTTCAACTTACGACCTTAAAGACAAATTCCTGCTGTTGAAATTGAATAAAAATTTGCACAATATACGTTATATGTTTTTTTTTACTTTTTTTCCACAATTTCACAGTGAACACAATACCGGTTTGTCACATAAAATTAACTGAGCAGAGAACAATGAGTAGCTGTCAAACAATGTATCACGCAACGGCGCTATCTATGAATAAAAATTTGCACAATATACGTGATTGATTTGATGGTTTCCAATTGAAATGTTAGGAAACTAATAACTTATTTTTTTTACTTTGTTTTCACAATTTCACAGTGAACACAATACCGGTTTGTCACATGAAATTAACTGACCAGAGAACAATGAGTAGCTGTCAAACAATGTATCACGCACCGGCACCATCTACTTAAAATGTTGGTTTGTCCTGAATTTTTCCTGAATTTTCTTCGCTATAAACCTCACGGAGCCCGAGACCTTTCCAACGAATGCAAAACCGTGGAAATCGGTTCGTGCGTTCTGGAGTTATAACGTCAGGAAGGAAAACCCGACTTATTTTTATATAGTAGATAATCCACGTAGAGCTAATGGGATAAACGAAAGGCTTCAAATAACCCGAGATATCAGGCCAGGTGAAATATGAAGATTGTATTAATTTGTTACTAGGTTTTCTTTCAAACAATTCTTCTATGAAAATGATTCAAATCAAAATATTTACGTAACCTCACTTTTTTGACGTACTGGCGCTCACACATCCTTTTTTCTGGCAGTAGCCAACAGTAGATTTTTAGCCTCGCACAAGGTACATTGACAGATGGCGGGAAAACGATGCCAGTTAAAAACTGTAATTTCGGAATGCGAAGTAGCCAATAGCAGATTTTTAGCCTCGCACAGGGTACATTGACAGATGGCGGGAAAACGATGCCAGTAAAATTCAGTAATTTCGGAACGGGTCGGATTACTGGCCAGTACTGGTTGGGAATTTCGGAACGCGACTAATGACTGCCCCCAAACGATAATGTCATATCCCAGAACCGATCCAAACAATGAACCTTACAGCATAATAATCAATTTCCTGTCTAATATGTGTCTTGATTGACTGAATTTAAAGAATAGTTTTCGAATTTTTGATGTTAGATAAACTATGTGTTCTTTCCATTTTAAATTTTCGTCAACAATTATACCCAAGTATTTGACCTCTCTAGTCTCATTTATCTTCACACAACTGCATGATCCAATTTTTTGGTAAGATGATAAACGAATGGATAAGAATTTAGTTCTTGGTTGATCTGTTATGGTTGGAGAAAATGTCATGAAATTTTTTTATTAAAATTCAAGCTGAGCTTACTTTTTGTCAGCCACCGATACACATCACTCAAACCATATTCCGCTCGCTCATATACTTCACTCCAAGTATCAGCCGAAAACAAGAGGACTGTATCATCTGCATATGATATTACCTTACAATTCTTCATTAAGTTCCCAATTTCATTAACATAAGCAAGGAATAGCAAAGGGCCCAATACCGTCCCTTGTAGGACTCCAGTGTTAATGGTGGCATAATCGCTGTAAACATTATTTATTTTTACTCTTTGCTTTCGGTCAGGTAAATAGTTCCTCAAAAGAAGCAGTGGAGATCCTCGTGTACCCAAATTTTTCAGTCTCAAACGCTTTAGACAAATCTGAAAAGACCGCTAGGGTTTTTTTGTTGTTACCATGCTGTTTTCAAATACTACTGATGAGTTCAAATATTGCAGCTTCCGTAGACCTATTTTTTCTGAATCCAAATTGACAGTTTTATAATATATTGTTTTTTTCGAAGAAATTTTCAATTCGCATCTTTATACACTTTTCGAACAATTTGGCAAAGTTATTAATTATGGATATGGATCTATAATTTGTTGGTAGAACTATAGAACTATAGAAAGCTTCCATGCGTCTGGTATTGAGTTCGATTCTATGCATTTATTATAAATATGGAGCAAAATTTTATGATAGCGCTGAATTAACGTTGTAGTAACTCCATCATCTCCAGGTGATGACCGAGGTTTGAGGGATCTTATATGCAGGATTAATTCATTCTCAGTGATTGGCTCTAGAAAAATCGAGTTGTTTTGTCTGAAAGATCTATTTTCGGATACTTGCAAATTCAAAGTCTGGCCAATATTTCTTTGTATCTCCTTGCCAACATCTATGAAGAAACCGTTAAATGCATCTGCTATATCTTTCTCATCCTCCAAGCTTTTGTTATCTTGAATGATGGAAAGTTTTCTTGGTCAGATTTTTTCTTTGATTGTATTAGTAAATGAATTCACAACAGTGGCGGCTGCTCAGAGGAGGCAGCGGAGGCCAGGCCTCCCCAAATTTTACTTCATTATATTTAATTCTTAGTTCCAGTTCAACCATATAATGTTAACTTAAATCAATAGAATATTCAAATTTCTGGATATTCTTCACCCCAATATTTCATCACGTTTATACATTCTCCGCAACAGACTCCAAGACTAGGAGATAGCGCATCGCTGCATTGTACTACAGGCATGCGAATACATCAGACCCCATAAGTCCAGCCGCCGCAGCGGAGGCCTAGCTTCCATCAAGCTCCACTCGAGATCCCCTTATTCCCCTTGAATCTTGAATGTAAAATTTCGAATTCCTGCCGATACGAAGCAGCGTCCAACCTAAACTCGAGCTGTAAATCACGTGACGGAGGCAGATTTCCCCTCGCATATTCGTTTAGCTTGATGGCCCGATCAACACGAATATGAACCTCGGCCTCGGCCGCCTCGGCGATCGGAATCACTGCACTATACCACCTGTTTCTGTTTATTTTTATTATCGTCTCATAGATACGATTCAGAAAATGTGTGGTCAAAATTAGGGTATTCGGATTCAAAAAATTTACAGAGGTCTATTGAAAGACATAGCTGATAAAAATCTCACTTAGGGGTATCAATTAAATTCAAATTATTCCGAAAGCTCGATATTGTAAATTCACTTGATCAGGGTCACAGGCAAACTAAGCATAACGCGACTAATGACTGCCCCAAACGATAATGTCATATCCCAGAACCGATCCAAACAATGAACCGTACAGCATAATAATCAATTTCCTGTCTAATATGTGTCTTAATTGACTAAATTTGAAGAATAGTTTTCGAATTTTTGATGTTAGATAAACTATGTGATCATTCCATTTTAAATTTTCGTCAACAATTATACCCAAGTATTTGACCTCTCTAGTCTCATTTATCTTCACACAACTGCATGATCCAATTTTTTGGCAAGATGATAAATGAATGAATAAGAATTTAGTTCTTGGTTGATCTGTTTTGGTTGGAGAAAATGTCATGAAATTTTTTTATTAAAATTCAAGCTGAGCTTACTTTTTGTCAGCCACCGATACACATCACTCAAACCATATTCCGCTCGCTCATATACTTCAGTCCAATCATCAGCCGAAAACAAGAGGACTGTATCATCTGCATATGATATTACCTTACAATTCTTCATTAAGTTCCCAATTTCATTAACATAAGCAAGGAATCGCAAAGGGCCCAATACCGTCCCTTGTAGGACTCCAGTGTTAATGGTGGCATAATCGCTGTAAACATTATTTATTTTTACTCTTTGCTTTCGGTCAGGTAAATAGTTTCTCAAAAGAAGCAGTGGAGATCCTCGTGTACCTAAATTTTTCAGTCTCTCAAATAGTGTTTCATGTTCCACCGAGTCAAACGCTTAGACAAATCTAAAAAGACCGCTAAAGTTTTTTTGCTGTTACCATGCTGTTTTCAAATACTACTGATGAGTTCAAATATTGCAGCTTCCGTAGACCTATTTTTTCTAAATCTAAATTGACTGTTTTATAATATATTGTTTTTTTCGAAAAAATTTTCAATTCGCATCTTTATACTCTTTTCGAACAATTTGGCAAAGTTATTAATTATGGCTATGTGTCTATAATTTGTTGGTAGACATTGATTTCCTGACTTGAAAACTGGCGCAACTATAGAAAGCTTCCATGCGTCTGGTATTGAGTTCGATTCTATACATTTATTATAAATATGGAGCAAAATTTTATGATAGCGCTGAATTAACGTTGTATTAACTCCATCATCTCCAGGTGATGAGCGAGGTTTGAGGGATCTTATATGCAGGATTAATTCATTCTCAGTCATTGGCTCTAGAAAAATCGAGTTGTTTTGTCTGAAAGATCTATTTTCGGATACTTGCAAATTCAAAGTCTGGCCAATATTTCTTTGTATCTCCTTGCCAACATCTATGAAGAAACCGTTAAATGCATCTGCTATATCTTTCTCATCCTCCAAGCTTTTGTTATCTTGAATGATGGAAATTTTTCTTGGTCAGATTTTTTCTTTGTTTGTATTAGTAAATGAATTCACAGCAGTGGCGGCTGCTCAGAGGAGGCAGCGGAGGCCAGGCCTCCCCAAATTTTACATCATTATATTTAATTCTTAGTTCAAGTTCAACCATATAATGTTAACTTAAATCAATAGAATATTCAAATTTCTGGATATTCTTCACCCCAATATTTCATCACGTTTAAACATTCTCCGCAACAGACTCCAAGACTAGGAGATAGCGCATCGCTGCATTGTACTACAGGCATGCGAATACATCAGACCCCATAAGTCCAGCCGCCGCAGCGGAGGCCTAGCTTCCATCAAGCTCCACTCGAGATCCCCTTATTCCCCTTGAATCTTGAATGTAAAATTTCGAATTCCTGCCGATACGAAGCAGCGTCCAACCTAAACTCGAGCTGTAAACCACGTGACGGAGGCAGATTTCCCCTCGCATATTCGTTTAGCTTGATGGCCCGATCAACACGAATATGAACCTCGGCCTCGGCCGCCTCGGCGATCGGAATCACTACACTATACCACCTGTTTCTGTTTATTTTTATTATCGTACCATAGATACGATTCAGAAAATGTGTGGTCAAAATTAGGGTATTCGGATTCAAAAAATTTACAGAGGTCTATTGAAAGACATAGCAGATAAAAATCTCACTTAGGGGTATCAATTAAATTCAAATTATTCCGTAAGCTCGATATTGTAAATTCACTTGATCAGGGTCACAGGCAAACTAAGCATAACGCGACTAATGACTGCCCCAAACGATAATGTCATATCCCAGAACCGATCCAAACAATGAACCGTACAGCATAATAATCAATTTCCTGTCTAATATGTGTCTTAATTGACTAAATTTGAAGAATAGTTTTCGAATTTTTGATGTTACATAAATTATGTGTTCATTCCATTTTAAATTTCGTCAACAATTATACCCAAGTATTTGACCTCTCTAGTCTCATTTATCTTCACACAACTGCATGATCCAATTTTTTGGCAAGATGATAAATGAATGAATAAGAATTTAGTTCTTGGTTGATCTGTTATGGTTGGAGAAAATGTCATGAAATTTTTTTATTAAAATTCAAGCTGAGCTTACTTTTTGTCAGCCACCGATACACATCACTCAAACCATATTCCGCTCGCTCATATACTTCAGTCCAATCATCAGCCGAAAACAAGAGGACTGTATCATCTGCATATGATATTACCTTACAATTTTTTATTTAGTTCCCAATTTCATTAACATAAGCAAGGAATCGCAAAGGGCCCAATACCGTCCCTTGTAGGACTCCAGTGTTAATGGTGGCATAATCGCTGTAAACATTATTTATTTTTACTCTTTGCTTTCGGTCAGGTAAATAGTTTCTCAAAAGAAGCAGTGGAGATCCTCGTGTACCCAAATTTTCCAGTCTCTCAAATAGTGTTTCATGTTCCACCGAGTCAAACGTTTAGACAAATCTAAAAAGACCGCTAAAGTTTTTTTGCTGTTACCATGCTGTTTTCAAATACTACTGATGAGTTCAAATATTGCAGCTTCCGTAGAGCTATTTTTTCTAAATCCAAATTGACTGTTTTATAATATATTGTTTTTTTCGAAAAAATTTTCAATTCGCATCTTTATACTCTCTTTTCGAACAATTTGGCAAAGTTATTAATTATGGATATGGGTCTATAATTTGTTGGTAGACATTGATTTCCTGACTTGAAAACTGGCGTAACTATACAGGGTCTTTCACGAGGAACCTCACCCATATTTATACGGGAAACTACTGAACGTATTTTCATGAAATTCAGCACTTATAAGTATTTCACGATGCTGATGAAATCTAAAATATTTTCAAGGCATGAGCACCTCCGGTTTTTCCGGAAATGACGTCAACTTCCGTTTTTCAAATGAGAACACCATTTTTTTATTGCAGAAATAGATTCCTTAGAAAATTTCAAGTTATTTTGATGTAACATTTTTGGTTGGAAAATTCTCTCTGAGCGGGAAAATTCGAAAAAAAAATCGAAAATAGAGCTCCGCTGAAACAAGAATAACTTCGAGGTTTTTGGATGGAAAATTTTCATTTTTGGGATTTTTCAAGATGTAAGATTGATGTATCCACTTTAAAAATCGAAATCGCGATTCATGATACAGGGGGTGAAAAAATCGCTTTCAAAGTTAGGGATGACAAAATCGTGAAAAATCAATTTTTTAAAATTAGAACCCCATTTTTTTATGGCATATATTGAATCTACGTTAAAAAATAATGTGAGTGTATGCATCACACCCTTGCCCTAAAATGGATATTTTCTGAGTTATTCACAAAAAACTGTTTTTCGTCTTGAATTTTCAGCTATTTCTTTTCCCTTCACGCCAAAAAGATGAAATTTTCAGGATTAGATTTTTAGATTCATAGTTTTGAAACTCAATTTGGTTTTTAAACACTTTTGCAGATCTCTTCCTCCCGATGAAATAAAAAGAGCAACGCACGAAGCATTCCTGAGACGTATAAATAAATGTCTAGAAATTAACGGTCAAAACTTTGAGCATCTTCTCTAGTTATAACTGCGAGAGTTTGCCATGGTTCTCCTAATAGTAACTTGAAGTCGGTTTCAAGAAGGGGTGAAAAATCTACAGCATGGTTCAAATAACAGTTCCTGAAAATTTCATCTTTTTGGCGTGAAGGGAAAAGAAATAGCTGAAAATTCAAGACGAAAAACAGTTTTTTGTGAGTAACTCAGAAAATATCCATTTTAGGGCAAGGGTGTGATGCATACACTCACATTATTTTTTAACGTAGATTCAATATATGCCATAAAAAAATGGGGTTCTAATTTTAAAAAATTGATTTTTCACGATTTTGTCATCCCTAACTTTGAAAGCGATTTTTTCAGCCCCTGTATCATGAATCGCGATTTCGATTTTCAAAGTGGATACATCAATCTTACATCTTGAAAAATCCCAAAAATGAAAATTTTTCATCCAAAAACCTCGAAGTTATTCTTGTTTCAGCGGAGCTCTATTTTTGATTTTTTTTTCGAATTTTCCCGCTCAGAGAGAATTTTCTAACCAAAACTGAAAAATGTTACATCAAAATAACTTGAAATTTTCTAAGGAATCTATTTCTGCAATAAAAAAATGGTGTTCTGATTTGAAAAACGGAAGTTGACGTCATTTCCGGAAAAACCGGAGGTGCTCATGCCTTGAAAATATTTTAGATTTCATCAGCATCGTGAAATACTTATAAGTGCTGAATTTCATGAAAATACGTTAAGTAGTTTCCCGTATAAATATGGGTGAGGTTCCTCGTGAAAGACCCTGTAGAAAGCTTCCATGCGTCTGGTATTGAGTTCGATTCTATACATTTATTATAAATATGGAGCAAAATTTTATGATAGCGCTGAATTAACGTTGTAGTAACTCCATCATCTCCAGGTGATGACCGAGGTTTGAGGGATCTTATATGCAGGATTAATTCATTCTCAGTCATTGGCTCTAGAAAAATCGAGTTGTTTTGTCGGATACTTGCAAATTCAAAGTCTGGTCAATATTTCTTTGTATCTCCTTGCCAACATCTATGAAAAAACCGTTAAATGCATCTGCTATATCTTTCTCATCCTCCAAGCTTTCGTTATCTTGAATGATGGAAATTTTTCTTGGTCAGATTTTTTCTTTGTTTGTATAAGTAAATGAATTAACACTATTCACAGTCTTCCAAAGTTGTTTACAATCTGTCCTAAATTATGAAATTTTATTTGTGTACTATATGCTCTCAGTTTTTTTTTCATTGATTTATTCAAAAAGCTTCTATATATTTTATATTCGTTTGAAAGTTTCTGTGAAAAATTCCTAAGTAAAAGTTTTTTGAGAGTATCTTTATGTTTTATAGAATTGATTATACCTTGCGGTACTCATGATTTCCTCTTTTTATTTTCATTCTTAACTACCTTTTCTCTAGAACACCGATTGACAATTTACATAAATGACCCAATAAAAGCCAGTTAACTCTCGTTAACAGTTTTCTCATTTTCATAAACTTCATGTCATGTTTCATTCTTCATCATTTGTAGCAACCTACCGTGATCAAGTATTTTATTTATTTGCGCTGTACCCGCTGAAGCAACTTGACGTTTATTCTTCATAACACTCGTAAGGATATACATACATAAATATAAAAATAATGAACAATCATAATGAATCGTTATTCTACCTTCAATCTCTCGTCTTCTGTCATTAAAGTCTAGTTCGCATTAGGAGAGTATTTTAGTCGAGTAGCGAGTGATTTAGTAACTAAACGTGTCTGAACGATGAAAATTTAGTCGAGTAGTTAGGCAAGTAATTTAGTCGAGTCGATCCATTTTACTGGATTTTCAACGGGCGAGTAGCACCCCCACTACGCGTCCGATATCACTGGCTTGCCGGCTCAACAGGTGCGAACCCGAATATTTAGTAGAGTTCATTAGTAGTCTCTATCAGTAGCCGCTAATATGACGTCCCGCTGGAGCGAAGATACAACTTTAAAATTTATTTCGAAGTATCTAGAACATGAATGTTTGTGGAACATCAAGTCCACGCAGTATAAAAACAGGCAGTCGAAGCAATCTGCATATTTGGACATCGAAAAAAGCAATGGACATTTCTGGATTTGGTGAAAGGGAAATAAAAATGAAAATCAAAAATATCAGGTATAAATTCCTTCAATGATTCATATATTGCTTCACAAACTTCGATGATGAATCCAGAAATAGTTGATTTTCCGAGTCTAAATATATGTGTGAGTTCGTTATTGGGCAAAATCCGCCTAAGGGTTCCGTGAATATAACCACTCGAAATTTTGTTTTCCTGATTACTTTGAAACAACAGATACGATCGAGATAAAATTTTGCACTCTAATGGAAAATGAGGTATTCGAGCTACATGCAAAATTTTGTTCAGCTCGCATCACCAGAACCATAGAAACCATAGAAAATTGTAACTTTAGATCATTCGTTCCCTTCAAATCTAATGGTGCAGGTTATCTCAATGATCCATCCATCCCAATAATGGCCATTATTATTTCACTCCCAACTTCTTGCTGTGGATTTCCAGTTTCTACAATATTCACTATATTTTAGCACAGGATCCCACCTCTGACACCATGTAGCAACTTGTCGTTTATTCTTTTCTCACTCGTAAGAATATACATACATAAATATAACAATAATGAACAATCATAATGAATCGTTATTCCACCTTCAATGTCTCTCCTCTCATCTTCTGTCATTTACCGACCATCATCGTCACGCATCCGCGTACCACGCCAGTGCTGCCCCCCGTCATATGTCGGCAATCATTACCAACTTCCACACCCGCTCTATTACATATTTTAACATTCTGTATGCTCACACCAATGCAGTAGTGGTCAGTTATTGCGGTATGAACATTGTAAGGTTTTATACCATCTTTTTGTCTCTGAAAATTGGGCACTTTTTGAAATAAATGGTCTATAACCGTCGCCGAGTCCACAGTAGCTCTTGTTGGTTTATTAAAGCATGGTAAAAACCCATTTTCAGCTAAAATATCCAAAAAGTCATTCACTTCACAATTACCATAGTTATCAATATTAATATTCAAATCTCCTATAAAAATTCAGTTTCTTGTATATCTATCCTACCTGAAAAGTAATTTTCAAGATCTTGTACAAAAATATTTAGATCCGATTGAGGTGACCTATAACTAGCTGGAAGACCATATGTTTTCTCATCAACCCTCATTAAACATCTCAATAAATTTGTTCCATTTATTTTATGAATTTCACAACTAGCTGACAATTTACTCTTTACATATACGATTAGTCTGCCATTTTTATCTAATAAAGATCCATTATAAAAAATTTCGAAAAGCACTGCCATGAAGTCAGGAGCTTTTGTAGGTAGATTCGCATTTTTGAGCGCTCGTACTAGTTACACGAGGGCTATATCATTTCGTCACGATGTCTGTATTTTTCGAATTTTGAGCCGAAAATGGTCTCAAACGACTATGTTCGACTCACTGATGACGAATCCGTCGGAAAATTAGAGTCTGTCCGTCCGGCCGGCCGTAAGCACGATAACTCTCGAACGGAACAACCTAGAGACTTGAAATTTTCAGTGTAGGTTCAGATCTCAAATGCCTCGGTTAAGTTCGTTAATGGGCCAAATTCCACAAGGGGTTCCGTAAATATGGCCGTTCAAAGTTTTGTTTCCCTGATTACTTGAAAACTACAGATTTGATCGAAATGAAATTTTGCACCCAAATGGAAAATGCGGTGTTCAAGCCACATGTGAAATTTTGTCCAGATTGCAGGACCAGAACCATAGAAACCAAAGAAAATTGTAACTTTTGAACGGAAACGCCTAGGGACTTGAAATTTTCAGGATAGGTGTGGATCTCGATTGTCGTGATCACGTTCATCTATGAGCGAAATTTATATCAGGGGTTCCGTAAATATGGTCGTTTGAAATTTAGTTTTCTCGATAATTTCAAAACTACAGATTCGATCGTGACGAAATTTTGTATACTAATGGAGAAATATATATTCAAGCTACTTTTCTCCAGATCACATGACCAAAACCATAGAAACCATAGAAAATCATAACTTTCGAACGGAAAGGCCTAGGGACTTGAAATTTTCAGGATAGGTGTGAATCTTAAATGTCCCGATCACTTGTATCAATGAGCAGAATTTTACTAGGGGTTCCGTAAATACGGTCGTTTGAAATTTTGTTTTCTCGATAATTTCGAAACTACGGATTCAATCGAGATGAAATTTTGTATTTTAATCGAGAATGATATATTAAAGCGATATTTTGTCCAGATCGCATGACCAGAACCATAGAAACCATAGAAAATTGTAACTTTTGAACGGAAAGGCCTAGGAACTTGAAATTTTCAGGGTAGGTTTAGATCGCGAATATCGCGGTCACGTTCATCAATGAGCAAAATTACACTAGGGGTTCCGTAATTATGGCCGTTCAAAATATTTTTTTCCTGATAGTTTTGAAACTACTGATCGGATTGGAATGAAATTATGCAACTAGTTGAGGAATAATGTATTCAAACTACGTTATACTAGGGGTTCCGTAAATACGGTCGTTTTAAATTTTGTTTTCTCGATGATTTCGGAACTACGGATTCGAGCGAGATAAAATTTTGTATTTCAATCGAGAATGATAAATTGAAACAACATTTTGTCCAGATCGCATGACCAGAACCATAGAAACCATGAAAAATATAACTTTCGAAGGGAAAAGCCTAGGAACTTGAAATATTCAGGGTAGATTTGGATCGTGAATGTCGCGGTCACGTTCATAAATGAGCAAAATTAGACTAGGGGTTCCGTAAATATGGCCAGTCAAAATATTGTTTTTCTGATAATTTCTAAACTACCGATTGGATTGGAATGAAATTTCACACCTAGCTGAAGAATAATTTATTCAAACTACGTGCGAAATTTTGTCCAGATCGCATAACCAGGACCATAAAAAATGTAGAAAATTCTAGCGAATTATCGAAAAAAAATTGGTCAGCTGAAGCACTGTCATGAAGTCTGGAGTTTCGCTTAAGTTTGAGAATTTTTTTGACAGCTGTCGAGAATTCCTTCAATTGATTTCTAAAACTGAAAAATTTAGAAAAGCACTGCCGTGAAGGCAGGAGCTTTTGAGCGCTCGTACATGCACCTTGTAGGTAGATTCGCATTGTCCAGTTTTGGAAACGAATTGAGGAAATTTTTGACAGCTTTCAAACAAATTTTCAAACTGAGGCGAAAATCCAGACTTCAAGTCAGTGCTTCAGGTGACCAATTTTATTTTCGATAATTCGCTGGAATTTTTTATGGTATCTATGGTCTTGGTAATGCGATCTGCACAAAATTTCCAAAATTTGTTTGAATATATTATTCTTCATCTGTTTGCGAAATATCATTCCAATCCAATGATGAGTTTCAAAATTATCAGAAAGAAAATAGTTTTGAACAACTATATTTACGGAACCCCTAGTCTAATTTTGCTCATTGATGAACGTGACCGCGACATTCGAGATCCACACCTATCCTGAAAATTTCAAGTCCCTTGGCCTTTCCATTACAAAGTTATAATTTTCTATAGTTTCTATGGTTGTGGTCATGCTAGCTGGACAAAATTCTGCATGTATTTTAAGCACGCAATTCTCCATCTGAGTGCAAAATTACACCTCGATCGAATTAGTAGTTTCGAATTAATCAGAAAAACAAAATTTCGAGCGGCCATATTTACGGAACCCTTCGGCGAATTTTGCCCAATAACGAACTCAACCGCGGCATTCGAGATTCGAACCTACCCTGAAAATTTCAAGTTTCTAGGACCTTTCGTTCGAGAGTTATCGTTTATACGGACGGATAGACTCGAATTTTCTGACGGATTCGTCATCAGTGAGTCGAACATAGTCGATTGAGACCATTTTCGGCTCAAAATTCGAAAAATACAGACATCGTGACGAAATGATATAGCCCTCGGGTAAGTAGTACGAGCGCTCAAAAATAGAGCTTTCTCAACAAGAGCAGCATCCTTCCGTCAATCTCATTATTTCTATACTTTTTACCAATTTCTACAAAATTCGAATCTAGTTATATTTAATGAATTTTTATATCTCAAAATTCATTCGGAAATAACGGAAAGATCCACACGATCGACTGTTTCAATCGATACAGTAATAATGAGATGGATGCATCAGAAAATCTCAAAATTCATTCGGAAATAACGGAAAAATCCACACGATCGAATGTTTCAATCGATACAGTAATAATGAGATGGATGCATCAGAAGATTATTTTATAGATCTTCAGAATGAATACGCACAAGTACCAATTTCAAATAGCATATGAAATAAGGCATATTATATGACATTGTATTGAGAGATTGAACCGTACGGTTGTGTTCGTGTCGCTTTCTCTTTAGTTGTTAAGATATCGTGCAATCAGGGTACTTTTCGGCTTCGAATTTGTTGAAAACTGTGTATTATTCTATATCAGCACCTCAGAGGTAAGGTGTGTTAAGTTACATTTTTTCCAGAGACGATTTATCTACACTATTGGATTTATATTATTAACTCTATCTAGTGGAAAACAGATTTAACTCCCTTGTTAGTTCCATATATATTATTTCCAACTCGGATTATACAAGAACAGAAGGAGTATATCAACACCCTCATGAGTCAGATGAAAGTTTTGACGGAGAGTCTTAAAACTTTATCAGATGAGGTGAAATCCTTGAGAGCAGAAATGTCTCAGTCCTCGAAGCCGCGGAAACGGGCTAAGAGAAAAGAAAATGGCTTCTCCTCTGGGACAGAGGAGACAGTGTCAACCCCCACAATCCAAAAGGAAGACCAGAAAAAAACTACCGAAACTAATGATGCAGCAGTGGGCCACCTACGAAGAAGTCGTATATTGCAGCATCGCAAAAAGGAAAACGACCAGAAGAAGCTATTTCTGCAACCGCAGAAGAAATTGAAGGCCCTGCTCCAATCGAGCAGAAATAAGAATTACGAAAAGCACTGCCGTGAAGGCAGGAACTTTTGAGCGCTCGTACATGCACCTTGTAGGTAGATTCGCATTTTCCAGTTTTAGAAATCAATTGAAGGAATTTTCGACAGCTGTCAAAAAAATTCTGAAACTTAGGTGAAACTCCAGACTTCATGTCAGTGCTTCTGCTGGTCATTTTTTTTTCGATAATTCGCTAGAATTTTCTACGGTATCTATTGTCTTGGTGATGCGATCTGGATAAAATTTTGCACGTAGTTTATTCCTCAGCTAGGTGCATAATTTCATTCCAATCCGATCAGTAGTTTCGAAATCATCAGGAGGATAATATTTTGAACGGCCATATTTGTCTAATTTTGCTCATTGATGAACGTGACCGCGATATTCGCGATCCAAACCCACCCTGAAAATTTCAAGTTCCTAGGCCTTTCCGTTCAAAACTTACAATTTTCTATGGTTTCTATGGTTATGGTTCTGCGATCTGGACAAAATATTGCTTTAATATATCATTCTCGATTAAAATACAGAATTTCATCTCGATCGAATCCGTAGTTTCGTAATCATCGAGAAAACAAAATTTCAAACGACCGTATTAACGGAACCCCTAGTATAATTCTGCTCATTAATAAACGTGAACGCGACATTTCAGATCCACACCCATCTTGAAATTTCAAGTCCCCAGGCCTTTCCTTCGAAAGTTATGATTTTCTAAGGTTTCTATGGTTCTGGTCATGTGATCTGGAGGAATGTAGCTTGAATATAAATGTATCCATTAGTATACAAAATTTCATCACGATCGAATCTTTAGTTTTGAAATTATCAAGAAAACTAATTTTCAAACGACCATATTCACGGAAACCCTAGAATAATGTTGCTCATAGATGAACGTGATCACGACATTCGAGATCCACACCTATCCTGAAAATTTCAAGTCCCTGGGCGTTTCCGTTCAAAAGTAACAATTTTCTATCGTTTCTATAGTTCTGGTCATGCGATCTGGACAAAATTGTAGCTTGAACACCTCATTCTCCATTTGAGTGCAAAATTTCATCTCGATCAAATCTGCAGTTCTCAAGTTATCAGGGAAACAAAACTTTGAACGGCCCATTAACGAACTCAACCGAGGCATTCGGGAACTGAACCCACACTGGAAATTTCGAGTCTCTAGGTTGTTCCATTCGAGAGTTATCGTGCTTACGGCACATTTTCAGATCAAAATTCGAAAAATACAGACATCGTGACGAAATGATATAGCCCTCGTGTAAGTAGTACGAGCGCTCAAAAAGGGAAAGTCCCTCCAGTGACATTAAGAGGCACGGCCGACTGGACCCAAATCTCGAGAGAGATGCAAATGAAGGGTATTGAATACCTGAGAGCGACCACTGTAAGAGACGGCATTCGTGTTGTTCCCCAATCCCCTGACGACCACAGGAAGATGACGAAATTGCTCGAGTCGAGAAATAAAGAGTTCTACACCCTCCAAAGAAAAGAAGAGAAGAGAATCTTCGCGGTGGTATGTTATCTGCCACTAGACGCCGATATTAACACCATCTTAGAAGACCTCGCCGAGCAAGGCATTACCGACGCGGATGTCATAAGGATGACATCCAACAAAACCAAAAGGGCGATACCCTCATTCTTGGTGAAAACCCAAAATAAGAAGGTATCCGAAGTGAAACAGCTCTACGGTATAAATTGTGTAGTAGAGCCGAAGAAAAAGAGCATTGGACCTGGCCAATGTCATAGAGGTCAACGTTACGGACATGCGCAAAGTAAATGCACATTCCCATGGAGATGTGTTAAATGCTCTGGAGCGCACAATAGTAAAGATTGTACGCTAACGAGAGAAAACGAGGAGAGAAATGGTACCTGTGCGCTCTGCGGAAAAACAGGTCACCCAGCCAGCTACAAAGGATGTAGCGAGTGGAAACTGGTGACAAAAAAGAAGACTGCGACCAAAGCAAGAAAAGAAGAAGAGAAAAAGAAGCCTACTGTCCAACAAGAACAGAAGGAAGAAGATAAGAAGAAGAAAACGCTACCACTCAAACAAAAGCAGAAGAAAGAAGCCCCAAAAAATGGAAAATCCAAGAAGAGCAGCCAAAAGAAGAAAGAAGATACCAACGAGAAAGGACCCGAAACCACCGAAGATCTAGATACCTTCATCAAAAATATCATGGGCAAGCTCGTGAAATTCCTGGAAATAGAGATGGACAAAAAGTTCCGAAAACTCACTAAACCCAATTAATGGAGCTAGTGACTAACGAAAATAAAAACCACCTAAAGATAGTCTCATGGAACGCAAACGGTCTACGAGCCCGTAGATCTGAAATAGAAGAAATAATATCCGAGAAACAACCGGATATTATAGCCATTCAAGAAACGAGACTATCTACAAGAAAAAGAATTTCATTTCCCGACCATGAAATATACAGAAATTACAGAAATTGAACATCAGAAAATGCACTGAGAGAACTGAGAACAGACAGATGGAACCAAAGAGTTAGAGAGCTAAACACCATAGACAACTCAGCATATAAGATTCAAAAGTGCTTACGACGCGAGAAAACCGAAATTCCCCCTCTACACGGAGCTAATGGGATGGCCTACTCAAAGCTTGAAATAGCCGAAGCACTGGTCGACGCGATAGAACGAGAAGTCTGAATCAACTACAGAGAAGACGATGACAATGAAGATTTAGAAGAAGAAGTCGAAGAAAATGAAAAATTGATGTTGGAACCGCCGGAAGGCGATACCATCCCAAACCCAACAACACCAACGGAAATTAAAGAAATCATCAAGAAATTGAATAACAGAAAAGCTCCAGGAAAAGACAAAGTAACAAACTTTATGTTACGGAAATTGCCCAGAAAAGGAATAGCAGCGCTAACCAATATAGCAAACGCAGTGATGAGAACAGAATACTATCCGGAAAGATGGAAAACAGCAGAAGTCATTGTGTTCAATAAGCCAGGAAAAGATATAAAATTCCCACAAAACTACAGGCCGATCAGTCTGCTGTCAGCACTTGGAAAAATTGTCGAAAGAGTCATTGCAAAAAGACTCAATGAAGAAACAGAAGCGCTGAATCTGATAGCACCGGAACAATTTGGATTCAGAAGAAATCATTCCACAGAATTTCAGCTGTTAAGGATCACTGAATATGTCACTGAAGGATTTCAGAATAAACAAGCCACTGGATTAGTGCCATTAGATGTCGAGAGAGCCTTCGACCGAGTTTGGCACGAAGGACTTGCCTACAAGATGATGATGGCAGGCTACACCACCAAAACCTGCAAGATAATAAGAAACTACCTGAGGAACCGGTATTTTTATGTCAAAATAGACGACACATTATCTACCACCAAACAAGTAGAAGCAGGAGTGCCCCAAGGATCAGTTCTAGGACCTCTGCTTTACAACATATATATCTACGATATTCCTAAGAACCCAAGAAATCTGCTAGCCCTTTATGCAGACGACACGGGAATAGCCTTCAGACATCGCCGACCAGATGTCATACACAGAAGACTGCAAGAAGCACTAGAAGATTCAGAAGAATGGTTCATCAAATGGAAAATTCAAATAAATAGCAAAAAGAGCCAAGCTATTCTACTACAGAAGCGGAGACTTGAAATTAATTCCAACCTACAGATAGATGGAGAAGAGATAAAATGGGAAAATGAAGTCAAATATCTAGGAGTAAAACTAGATAAAGGGCTTACATGGAAAAACCATATAAAATACGCAGTGGATAAAACAAACTCAGCAATGAGTAGACTCCCACTACTAGGAAGAAGAAGCCAAATGAACCAAAGCACGAAACTACAAATGATCAAGTCAATTGCAAGACCTCAACTAACATATGGCTCGGCGGCATGAGGCAATGCAGCCAATTGCCATATAAAGAAGATTCAAGCAACAGAGAATAAACTGCTCAGAGCAGCAATGAATATGCCGTGGTTCGTAAGAAACCAACAAATCCACAGAGACTTAGAATGGGAAACTGTCACAGATTTTCTGAAAAAGAAGGCCGAGAAGATATTTGAAAAAGCAAGTCAACACCCAAATGATGAGCTAAGAAGACTAGTTGTCTACAACCCCGCAGAAGATGTGGTTAGGATGCCCACCTATCGCAAAAGACCCAGAGATCAACTACGTAGAAACAGAAATTGAGTAATCTCAATTTAAATCATCCAGAAGAAGAGACTCCTATGAAATTCAAATTCATAGGTAACACAAGCAGCACACGACAAAGATCGTGATAGAGATACGAACAAGAAGCGTCAAAAGGTTAGTATGTAATAAATGCCCGGAATCTAAAACAGCAGGTTAGGTTTAGTTAGAGTAGGTCGTGCTTCACACGAAGTCTCACACGGTTCTATCTATCGGACATGGTTCGTCCATGAGGATTCCCCCTGACTAAACAAAAAAAAAAAAAAAATCAAGTGAATGGAATAGCAGAACTGAAAACCAAAATGGGAAGAAGCTTAAGAAGAACGCCGAAAAACTAAATGCCATAGTATTAGGATCTGAAACTCCGACCTACCTGCCCAGAAGTAATGGCCTACCGGACGTATTAGATATCGTCATAATGAAAGATATTACCCAAGACTTTACACTTGATACTATAGAAGAGGGTACATCAGACCACAACCCAATAGAACTCAGATTGGGACGAAGACCGATAACAGAAGAACTTCAAACGAAAGACTTCACAGACTGGAAAAAGTACAGTGAAATACTCCAGGAGAAAATTAGTGAAATTCCACAGATAAGAACCCCTGAAGATCTAGAAGATGAAGTGGAAAAATTAGAAACCCGAATAAAAGAAGCCTACGAGGAAAGTACCAGAAGAATCGAAAGGCCAGCCCCGAAACATTTACATAGTGAAACCCCAAAAGCAATAAAAGAGCGTATAAAGAGGAATAGAAAACTTAGGAAGAACTACAGAACTTCACTTCGAGAAGAAGACAAGAAAGAGCTGAATAAACACAGTCAAGTGCTGAAAAATTCACTGAGTGAACTGAGAACAGACAGATGGAACCAAAGAGTTAGAGAGCTAAACACCATAGACCACTCAGCATGGAAGATTCAAAAGTGCTTACGACGCGAGAAAACCGAAATTTCCCCTCTACACGGAGCTAAAGGGATGGCCTACTCAAAGCTAGAAAAAGCCGAAGCGCTGGTCGACGCAATAGAACGAGAAGCCAGAATCAACTACAGAGAAGACGATGACAATGAAGACTTAGAAGAAGAAGTCGAAGGAAATGAAGAATTGATGTTGGAACTGCCGGAAGGCGATACCATCCCAAACCCAACTATACCAACATAAATTGAAGAAATCATCAAGAAATTCAAAAACAGAAAAGCTCCAGGAAAAGACAAAGTAACAAACTTTATGTTACGGAAATTGCCCAGAAAAGGAATAGCAGCGCTAACCAATATTGCAAACGCAGAGATGAGAACAGAATACTATCCGGTAAGATGGAAAACAGCAGAAGTAATTATGTTCAATAAGCCAGGAAAAGATAGGAAATTCCCACAAAACTACAGGCCGATAAGTCTAGTGTCAGCACTTGGAAAAATTGTCGAAAGAATCATTGCAAAAAGACTCAATGAAGAAACAGAAGCGCTGAATCTGATACCCCCGGAACAATTTGGATTCAGAAGAAGTCATACCACAGAACTTCAACTGTTAAGGATCACTGAAGGATTCCAGAATGAACAAGCCACAGGATTAGTGCTATTAGATGTCGAGAGAGCCTTCGACCGAGTTTGGCACGAAGGACTTGCCTACAAGATGATGATGGCAGGATACACCACCAAAACCTGCAAGATAATAAGAAACTACCTGAGGAACCGGAATTTTTATGTCAAAATAGACGACACATTATCTACCACCAGACAAGTAGAAGCAGGAGTGCCCCAAGGATCAGTTCTAGGACCTCTGCTTTACAACATATATATCTACGATATTCCTAAGAATCCAAGGAATCTGCACGCCCTTTATGCAGACGACACGGGAATAGCCTTCAGACATCGACGACCAGATGTCATACACAGAAGACTGCAAGAAGCACTAGAAGATTTGGAAAAATGGTTCATTAAATGGAAAATTCAAATAAATAGCAAAAAGAGCCAAGCTATTCTACTACAGAAGCGGATATTGAAATTAATTCCGACCAACAGATACATGGAGAAGAGATAAAAATGGAAAATGAAGTCAAATATCTAAGAGTTAAACTAGATAAAGGGCTAACATGGAAAAACCATACAAAATATGCAGTGGATAAAACAAACTCAGCAATGAGTAGACTTTACCCACTGCTAGGAAGAAGAAGCTAAATGAACCAAAGCACGAAGTTACGAATGATCAAGTCAATTGCAAGACCCCAACTAACATATGGCTCGGCGGCATGGGGCCATGCAGCCAATAGCCATATAAAGAAGATTCAAGCAACAGAGAATAAACTGCTCAGAGCAGCAATGAATATGCCGTGGTTCGTAAGAAACCAACAAATCCACAGAGACTTAGAATGGGAAACTGTCACAGATTTCCTGAAAAAGAAGGCCGAGAAGATATTTGAAAAAGCAACTCCAAATGATGAGCTAAGAAGACTTGTTGACTACAACCCCGCAGAAGATGTGGTTTGGATACCCACCTATCACAAACTACCCAGAGATCAACTACGTAGTAACAGAAATTGAGTAATCTCAATTTAAATTATCCAGAAGAAGAGACTCCTATGAAATTCAAATTCATACACAATTATCACACGACAAAGATCGTGATAGAGTTACAAACAAGAAGAGTCGGAAGGTTAATAGGTAATAAAAGCCCGGAATCTGAAACAGCAGGTTAGGTTTAGTTAAAGTAGGTCGTGCTTCACACGAAGTCTCACACTATTCTATCTATCGGAGATAGTTCGTCCATGAGGATTTCCCTGACTAAACAAAAAAAAAAACCAAGAAGAACGGAAATTTTTTCATAAAAATGAACCTGACGAATTTTTTTATCGATTACCCCCCTGAAGAAAAAATGAAATTTACGCCCATACCACTGCCTAATACAAACTCTTATACTTTGTTTTTATGTTTTCCTATCGAAACTTATAAATTATCAGTTATTAGGAACCATCTAAACGCATCTAGAAACCGCATAAAATTAGATAAGGAATCCCTGATCGAAACCATCAAATCCTGAACCCACTGTCTTCTCTAGATACCCAATAAGATCTTAATTGTGAATTACCACTCATTTCTGATACGTTCTCAAGCTTATGACTGAGCATATTATATCGTTATAATTGAAAGTGGAAAACCTCATCGAATCTCAAAGACTCCTTTGAGCACCACTGCCTGATACAAACTTGTATACCATGTATTCGGATATGCTTATAAATAACATCTACTTATGAATTCTCATAAAACCTTATAAAACGTTTATGTGTCACGAATAACAGACTCTCCTCATAGACCCTTATAGACTCGCATACGGCATAAATTGTCTATATTGTTTCATGAGATTTCATGTGGTATTTTTGGCAGGAAGGCCTTCAGGGCCGTATCTAGGGCGTGGCAAGGGTGGCACTTGCCACGAGCGCAAGGTCTGAAGGGGCGCCAAAAAATATCAAAAATAAAGAAAATAGAAGCGCCAAGGAAAAAAAATTGATTCGAAAGATGACAACACGGTTACGTCAGTAAGTAATTCGATCACAACATTCCGAAACATTGACATTCAAAGTACAGAATGAGAATGCAATTAAGTCAGAAATACGAGAAATATGGTCCAATTGTTATGAAAAATTTTCAAAGATGCCGTACTCTGATCATAAATATTACAATCCGCAATATCGTTATGCGATTCCAAGCACAGCCCTTTTATGAGTTGTTTACACTACATCCCTTATCACATCCAGCTTGTTTTGAAGAGCGACTTCTTTGATGATGATGGTTCATAATGATTGATTTGTTCAGACTTTTAGGCCACATCTGTGGTATTTCAAAAATGATTTGAGCTCAAGAAGTGGAAGAAAATTTGGGGAATCTTATGCTATTCTACATAAATATTGATTTCTTTCAATTGTGAAGAGAAGAGCAAAAAATTCAAATTTTAATGTTCGTTTATCGGTTATCCTGATTTGAAGTGTTATAAGTTTTGAGTTTTTATTATATTCTGACTTTTTTGCCATGTTGCTTTTGGATTCGAGCATCACAAATTGTGCTTTTGAAGGTGAGTTGTACTAAGTATTTTTATGACATTATTCTGGCATCGGATATATGTATTCAATTATTCGTTTTTTAACATAATAATACATATTGTTCCTTTCAATTCAAGAAGAAATATGTTTGGTTCATTGCGGAAAATATGGATGTTCAAACTTGAGTTCTCACTTCTCAGAGCGTCTTTTTTTGAATGAAATCTAATAAAACACTAATTTAAGTTTTACTTTTCAGTTTTCATTGAATCTTCAATCTCATCTGGCAAAGATTATTCTAGTGATTTTTTATACTTAACGTATGGCCCTGTACGAAACTATTAGAACTTGTTTCAAAGGATTATAAAATGGTATTTGTATGCTAAGTTTGCGGTTTTTTTTGCAGAGATTGTGATTATCGATTATTGTTTTCTAGTCAACTTACCAAAACATTTTTATTTCACGTTTGCAGTATGTATTTTTAAATTTTAAGTTGAAGAATTTATATTTTTTTTGGATAAATGTTCGTATTTATTACATAAATATGAATATTTCATTTTGTTTTTTCAGAATTTGTTTTATTTTTATGCATTTCTTTTGAAATATGTATTTCAATGTTTTTAATGAAAAAATTTTCCCATAAAAATGTGTATTATTTTGAAACTCTTACGGAAATATATGACTAGCATTATGAAAAAAAAAATACTATCAGAAAATATAATTGATGAAAAAAAATCTACGCAAATGGGGGGGCGCTGTCTAATATATTGCCACAGGCGCAATGGTACCTAGATACGACCCTGGAGGCCTTATTCAAAGAGGCTAGAAATTCAGCCCGTGAAAGCAGTTATAGGTTTGTGTGGACACAAAATGGAAACATTCTTGTGAGAGGGAATTAGTCTTCAAGAATTATGCATATCCGAAATAACGCGGACCTGCAGCTCATCAAACGAGCTATTTAATGTTGTCGCTTTGCAAGTACGTACATATCTCAGTGATAGTTCTTTTTGTTTATGGATTGTACATCTCTTCACGTTGCCTATCAAAACGTTAGAGAACAAAATTGCTTGATTTCAATGTGAATTTACAGAGCCAATCATACGACGTAATATTCATAACAGAATCTTGGTTGGATGATTTAATATTCGACAGTGAGATTGTGCCGGATGAGTACTTTTTATTTTGAAGGGATCGTTCTTCCAGCGGTTCGTCAAAGAAAAGCGGCGGAGGGGTGTTCATTGTTGTTATGAATGGTATAAGTGCTACTCCATTGATGGACTTTAACAGCGAAGCTGAGCTTTTGTGGGTACTAATTAAGGTTAATAATGTGAATATTTATCTTTGCTGTATGTATCTTCCCCCTGGTGAAGATTATGTTTCTGGTTCAACGTCATTTATAAGCAAGTTTGAAACTAATAAACAAATCATTCGTGACTATGTCATTTTGTTGTGTGGGGGTTTTTGTCCTTCGATTACATGGGTGAGTAATAATGATGATAATTCTTTAGAGCCAATGACCGTTGAAGATGAATATCCAACCCTTATAGATATGCTCAGTTAAGCCGAATTGATTCAACAATATCCCTAACAAAAGTAATAAAATATTAGATTTGATACTCTGTAATAGTTATAAAACTTGATTTTCTAAAACGAAATGAAATCCCATTTGTGGCGGAGGACGGTCATCATCCATCAGTCGAATTTTTGTACACTTTCGGCGCAGAGTGATTTTTGAGGGAGCGTATTGGTGATTTAAGGTTTAATTTTAGGAGGGCAGATTATGGTATTGTGAATGAGAGGCTTTCTTTAGTTGATTGGAATATTTGTTGAACGATGATGATGATGATGTTAACATGAAGGTAGCTAAATTTAACGCAGTCATAAAGAATTTTATTTTTGAAAGTGTCCCTAGAAGTAAGATCAACAGAGGATTCCCTGTTTGATTTTCGAGAAATACTATCAAAGTTGTTGAAGAAAAGAATAAACTTCATGAAAAATGGAAAAAATATCAAAATTATTATGATTATGTGCGGCGCAGAGAGCTCAGGTCTAAATCAAAAAGACTTATTGACTCGGATTCAAGGGATCACTTAGCAAAGACTGAGCGGGTTCGTTACGCAAAAGAAAAAACTAGTCGTTTTCCCAGCGAAATATACTTATTTGACTGATGACAAAAAGGGGTGTTAATTATAAGGAAGTGGCCGATCTATTCGCGAGGTTTTTTGAAAGTATATACGTGCCTAGGGGTGGTGATGGTGATGGGGTTGACGACGTGGAAAACCTCTACAGCAGTGTTCATTGGTCTAGCATTGTTTTGAATAACGAGGAAATAGGGAAAGCGATACGTTCTGTCAACACGTCAAAAGGTTCGGGACCAGATGGTATTCCACCCTTATTCTTGAAAAACTGCGTTGACAACTTGATTATGCCATTAAGCATAATATTCAATTATTCATTAAAAGCGGCAGTGTTTCCACAGGAGTGGAAATTATCATCTGTCACACCTATATTTAAAAGCGGCCAAAACAATTTCATAAAGAACTACAGACCTATTAGTATAATGTCATCCATTCCGAAGTTGTTTGAATCTCTCGTATAGAGGTATATTATTATTGCGGATCATAAAATAGTATATTGAAGTATAAGTGGATAAAAAGGTCTTTAAAACACGCGCGATTTTTCGAGCACGACGGCGAAGCCGGAGTGCTCGAAATAGAGCAAGTGTTTTAAAGACCAGTTATCCACGAATACTTTACGCTATTTTTGAGCGCTCGTACTACTTACACGAGGGCTATATCATTTTGTCACGATGTCTGTATTTTTCGAATTTTGAGCCGAAAATGGTCTCAATCGACTATGTTCGACTCACTGATGACGAATCCGTCGGAAAATTCGAGTCTGTCCGTCCGGCCGTCCGGCCGTCCGTCCATCCGGCCAGCCGTCCGGCCGTAAGCACGATAACTCTCGAACGGAACAACCTAGAGACTTGAAATTTTCAGTGTGGGTTCAGTTCCCGAATGCCTCGGTTAAGTTTGTTAATGGGCCAAATTCCACCAGGGATTCCGTAAATATGGCCGTTCAAAGTTTTGTTTCCCTGATTACTTGAAAACTACAGATTTGATCGAAATGAAATTTTGCACTCAAATGGAAAATGAAGTGTTTTAGCTACATGCAAAATCTTGTCCAGCTCGCATGACCAGAACCAAAGAAACCATAGAAAATTGTAACTTTTGAACGGAATCGCTTAGGGACGTGAAATTTTCAGGATAGGTGTGGATCTCGAATGTCGTGATCACGTTCATCTATGAGCTACATTATACAAGAGGTTCCGTAAATACGGTCGTTTGAAATTTTGTTTTCTCGATAAATTCGAAACTACGGATTCGATCGAGATGAAATTTTGTATTTTAATCGAGAATGATATATTGAAGCAATATTTTGTCCAGATCGCATGACCAGAACCATAGAAACCATAGAAAATTGTAACTTTCGAACGGAAAGGCCTAGGAACTTGAAATTTTCAGGGTGGGTTTGGATCGCGAATATCGCGGTCACGTTCATCAATGAGCAAAGTGAGACTAGGTGTTCCGTAAATATGGCCGTTCAAAATATTTTTTTTCTGATAGTTTCGAAACTACTGATCGGATTGGAATGAAATTAAGCACCTAGCTGAGGAATAATTTATTCAAACTACGTGCGAAATTTTGTCTAGATCGCATCACCAAGACCATAGATACCGTAGAAAATTCTAGCGAACTATCGAAAAAAAATTGATCAGCTGAAGCAATGACATGAAGTCTGGAGTTTCGCCTAAGTTTCAGAATTTTTTCGACAGCTGTCAAAAATTCCTTCAATTGATTTCTAAAACTGGAAAATGCGAATCTACCTACAAGGTGCATGTACGAGCGCTCAAAAGCTCCTGCCTTCACGGCAGTGCTTTTCGTAATTTTTTTTTTATTGGAGCGCCCCATTTCTTTTCTTTCAAGAACGCCGCAGCGTGTTTGAATCGAACTTTCGAACACGCGCGTTTTTTAAAGTTACTATGGCAACAGCAACTACTCGAGAAACGTCAAGTCTAAATGACAATTTTTCGATTATAGATCTGACAGGAATACCTTGTTACGCCAAATAAAATATTACTGAATGCAAATGCAAATAAATGCGGTATCAACCACGATTCTGCTTTACTTTCCAAAAAATCTATATAAGAACTCATTTTCAAGCACTGCGATGACAAAAATTCTGGGCTATATCATTTTGTCACGATGTCTGTATTTTTCGAATTTTGAGCCGAAAATGGTCTCAATCGACTATGTTCGACTCACTGATGACGAATCCGTCGGAAAATTCGAGTCTGTCCGTCCGGCCGTCCGTCCGTCCGTCCGGCCGTCCGTCCATCCGGCCAGCCGTCCGGCCGTAAGCACGATAACTCTCGAACGGAACAACCTAGAGACTTGAAATTTTCAGTGTGGGTTCAGTTCCCGAATGCCTCGGTTAAGTTTGTTAATGGGCCAAATTCCACCAGGGATTCCGTAAATATGGCCGTTCAAAGTTTTGTTTCCCTGATTACTTGAAAACTACAGATTTGATCGAAATGAAATTTTGCACTCAAATGGAAAATGAAGTGTTTTAGCTACATGCAAAATCTTGTCTAGCTCGCATGACCAGAACCAAAGAAACCATAGAAAATTGTAACTTTTGAACGGAATCGCCTAGGGACGTGAAATTTTCAGGATAGGTGTGGATCTCGAATGTCGTGATCACGTTCATCTATGAGCTACATTATACAAGAGGTTCCGTAAATACGGTCGTTTGAAATTTTGTTTTCTCGATAAATTCGAAACTACGGATTCGATCGAGATGAAATTTTGTATTTTAATCGAGAATGATATATTGAAGCAATATTTTGTCCAGATCGCATGACCAGAACCATAGAAACCATAGAAAATTGTAACTTTCGAACGGAAAGGCCTAGGAACTTGAAATTTTCAGGGTGGGTTTGGATCGCGAATATCGCGCTCACGTTCATCAATGAGCAAAGTGAGACTAGGTGTTCCGTAAATATGGCCGTTCAAAATATTTTTTTTCTGATAGTTTCGAAACTACTGATCGGATTGGAATGAAATTAAGCACCTAGCTGAGGAATAATTTATTCAAACTACGTGCGAAATTTTGTCCAGATCGCATCACCAAGACCATAGATACCGTAGAAAATTCTAGCGAACTATCGAAAAAAAATTGATCAGCTGAAGCAATGACATGAAGTCTGGAGTTTCGCCTAAGTTTCAGAATTTTTTCGACAGCTGTCAAAAATTCCTTCAATTGATTTCTAAAACTGGAAAATGCGAATCTACCTACAAGGTGCATGTACGAGCGCTCAAAATCTCCTGCCTTCACGGCAGTGCTTTTCGTAATTTTTTTTTTATTGGAGCGCCCCATTTCTTTTCTTTCAAGAACGCCGCAGCGTGTTTGAATCGAACTTTCGAACACGCGCGTTTTTTAAAGTTACTATGGCAACAGCAACTACTCGAGAAACGTCAAGTCTAAATGACAATTTTCCGATTATAGATCTGACAGGAATACCTTGTTACGCCAAATAAAATATTACTGAATGCAAATGCAAATAAATGCGGTATCAACCACGATTCTGCTTTACTTTCCAAAAAATCTATATAAGAACTCATTTTCAAGCACTGCGATGACAAAAATTCATTTTTGATGACAAATCGCAAATTAGGTTCTGTTTTTCTTATTACCATGACAACGAAAGGTATACTTATCAAGAATTCAACCATTTTACAATAGTAATGTTCTTTCGTACTGACCTAACTGATTTATGTATGTTAAATCACTTAGATCAGTTTAAGCGATCGTTCTTTCGTTTTAAATCAGTTCCCCCTTCCACAAGTCCAAAGTGATTGCAAGTGATTATTCTGATCGCGAAATTTCTTATCACATTGGTAAAGTCAAAATTTGAAGTTTATAGAATTTTATATACATAGAAGTGAGCGCATTCTTTCGGGCATTAAGTGAATGAATATGTTCTGATCATAGTGCAAAATCACTTTCACTTGAATCACATAAGTTCCATCAGTTGAATCAGTACGAAAGAACACTACTATTCATATTTCTATTTAATGTAGTAATAATACCAGTATTCATGATTTGAAAGCGCTCCAATAAAAAATTACGAAAAGCACTGCCGTGAAGGCAGGAACTTTTGAGCGCTCGTACATGGATTTTGTAGGTAGATTCGCATTCTCCAGTTTTAGAAATCAATTGGAAAGATTTTGACAGCTGTCAAAGAAAATTTCAAACTAACGCGAAAATCCAGACATCATGTCAGTGCTTTGGTGACCATTTTTTTTTCGATAATTCGCTAGAATTTTCTACGGTATCTATGGTCTTGGTAATTCGATCTGGACAAAACTTTTCACGTAGTTTGAATATATTATTCTTCATATATGTGCGAAATTTCATTTCAATCCAATAAATAGTTTCGAAATATCAGGAAAAATATAGTTTGAACGGCTATATTTACGGAACCCCTAGTCTTATTTCACTCATTGCTGAAAGTGATCGCGAAATTCGCGATCCAAACCTATCCTGAGAATTTCAAGTCCCTAGGCCTTTCCGTTCGAAAGTTATGATTTTCTATAGTTTCTATGGTTCTGATCATGCGATCTGGAAAACATGTAGCTCGAATATATCATTTTCAATTTAAATACAAAATTTCATCACGATCAAATCCACAGTTTTGAAATCATCAAGAAAACTGAATTTCAAACGGCCTTATTTACGGAACCCCTAGTCTAATTCTGCTCATTGATGAACGTGACCGCGACATTCAAGATCCACACCTATCCTGAAAATTTCAAGTCCCTAGGCCTTTCCAGTAAGAAGTTATGATTTATATGGTTTCTATGGTTCTGGTCATGCGAGCTGGACAAGATTTTGCATGTAGCTTGAACACGTAATTCTCCATCTGAGTGTGAAATTTCACCTCGATCGAATCTGTAGTTTCGAAGTAATCAGAAGAACAAAATTTCGAGCGGTCATATTTACGGAACCCCTGGGCGAATTTTGCCCAATAACGAACTCAACCGCGGCATTTGAAATTCGAACCTACTCTGAAAGTTTCAAGTTTCTAGGACATTCCGTTAAAGAGTTATCGTGTATACGGACGACCGGACGGACAGACTCGAATGTTTTGACGGATTCGTGATCAGTGAGTCGAACATAGTCATTTGAGACCAAATTCGAAAAATACAGACATCGTGACGAAATGATATAGCCCTCGTGGAAGTAGTACGAGCGCTCAAAAAGGGATCCTAATAATAACAGGCCTAAAAGCATTCATTCGTCATTCCCCAAAATTTTTGAAAGGACCCTCTACAACAGACTTCCAAAAGTTTTCCTCAAATTTAATATAATTTCAAGATGCCAGCACGTCTTTGTAAAAAATTACGAAAAGCACTGCCGTGAAGGCAGGAGCTTTTGAGCGCTCGTACATGGACCTTGTAGGTAGATTCGCATTTTTCAGTTTTGGAAACCAATTGAGGAAATTTTTGACAGCTGTCGAACAAATTTTTCAAACTAAGGCGATAATCCAGACTTCAAGGCAGTACTTTAGGTGACCAATTATTTTTTTCGATAATTCCCTAAAATTTTTTACGGTATCTATGGTCTTGGTGATGCGATCTGGACAAAATTTCGCACGTAGTTTGAATAAATTATTCCTCAGCTAGGTGCAAAATTTCATTTCAATCAAATCTTTAGTTTCGAAATTAGCAGGAAAAGAATATTTTGAACGGCCATATTTACGGAACCCCTAGTCTAGTTTTGCTCATTGATGAACGTGTCCGTGAAATTCGCGATCCAAACCCACCCTGAAAATTTCAAGTTCCTAGGCCTTTCCCTTCGGAAGTTATAATTTTCTATGGTTTCTATGGTTCTGGTCATGCGGTCTAGAGAAATGTAGCTTGACTATATCATTCTCCATTAGTATACAGAATTTCGTCACGATCGAATCTGTAGTTTGGAATTTATCAAGAAAACTAAATTTCAAACGACCATATTTACGGAACCTCTAGTATAATTTTGCTCATAGATAAAAGTGATCATGACAATCGAGATCCACTTCTATCCTGAAAATTTCAAGTCCCTAGGCGTTTCCGTTCAAAATTTACAATTTTCTATGGTTTCTATGGTTCTGGTGATGCGAGCTGGAGAAAATTTTGCATGTAGCTTGAACACCTCATTTTCCATTAGAGTGCAAAATTTCATCTCGATCGAATCTGTAGTTTCAAAATAATCAGGAAAACAAAATTTCGAGCGGCCATATTCACGGAACCCCTCGGCGAATTTTGCCCAATAACGAACTTATCCGCGGCATTCGAGATTCGAACCTATTCTGAAAATTTCAAGTTTCTAGGACATTCCGTTCGAGAGTTATCGTGTATACGGCCGGCCGGCCGAACGGCCGGACGGACGGACCATAGAACCATAGAAAATTATAACTTTGTAATGGAAAGGTCTAGGGACTTGAGATTTGCAGGATAGGTGTGGATCTCAAATGTCGCGGTTACGTTCATCAATGAGCAAAATAGACTAGGTTTCCGTAAATATGTTCTTTTGAAATTTAGTTTTCTTGATAATTTCAAATCTATGGATTTGATCGTGACGAAATTTCGTATTTCAATAGAGAAAGATATATTCAAGCTACATTTTTCCAGATCGCATGACCAGAACCATAAAAACCATAGAAAATTATAACTTTCGAACGGAAAGGCCTAGGGACTTGAAATTTTCAGGGTAGGTTACTACTTACACGAGGGCTATATAATTTCGTCACGATGTCTGCATTTATCGAATTTTGAGAAGAAAATGGTCTCAATCGATTAGTTTCGACACACTGATGACGAATCCTTCGGAAAATTCGAGTCTGTCCGTCCGTCCGGCCGTCCGTACACACGATATCTCTCGAACGGAACGACTTAGAAACTTGAAATTTTCAGGGTAGGTTAGAATCTTAAATGCCGCGGTCAAGTTCGTTATTGGGCGAAATTCGCATAGGGTTTCCGTAAATATGGCCGTTCGAAATTATGTTCCCCTGATTACTCCGAAACTACTTATTCGCTCGATGTTGAATTTTGCACCAAGATAGAAAATGACGTGTTCAAGCTACATGCAAAATTTTGTTCAGATCGCATCACCAGAACCATAGAAACCATTGAAAATTACAACTTTGTAATGGATGCTATGAATTTTCAGAATAGGTGTGGATATAGAATGTGGCGGTCACGTTCATCAATGAGCAAAATTAGACTAGGGGTTCCGTAAATACGGTCGTTCGAAGTTTAGTTTTCTTGATCATTTCAAAACTACGAATTCGATCGTCTTAATTTTGTATTTTAATGGAGAATGATATATTCAAGCTACATTTTTTCCAGATCGCATTACCAGAACCATGGAAATCATGGAAAATTATAACTTTCGAATGGAAAGGCCTAAGGACTCGAAATTTTCAGGGAAGGTTTGTATCGCAAATTTTGCGGTCACGTTCATCAATGATCAAAATTAGACTAGGGGTTCCGTGAATATGGCCGTTCAAAATACTTTTTTTCTGATAATTCCGAAATTACTCATTGGATTGAAATGAAATTCTGCACATAGATGAAGAATATTGTATTCAATCTACGTGGAATATTTTGTCCAGATCGTATTAAAAAGATCAAAGATGCCGTAAAAAATTCTAGCGAATTATCGAAAAAAAATTCAGAAAAGCACTGCCGTGAAGGCAGGAGCTTTTGAGCGCTCGTACATGCACCTTGTAGGTAGATTCGCATTTTCCAGTTTAAGAAACCAATTGAAGGAATTTTTGACAGCTGTCAAAAAAATTCTGAAAGTTAGGCGAAACTCCAGACTTCATGTCGGTGCTTCAGCTGATCAATTTTGTTTCGATAATTCGCTAGAATTTTCTACGGTATCTATGGTCTTGGTGATGCGGTCTGGACAAAATTTTGCACGTACTTTGAATACATTATTCCTCAGCTAGATGCATAATTTCATTCCAATCCGATCAGTAGTTCCGAAACTATCTGGAAAAAAATATTTTGAACGGCCATATTTACGGAACCCCTAGTCTCATTTTGCTTATTGATGAACGTGACCGCGATATTCGCGATCCAAACCCACCCTCAAAATTTCAAGTTCCTAGGCCTGTCCGTTCAAAAGTTACAATTTTCTATGGTTTCTATGGTTCTGGTCATGCGATCTGGACAAAATATTGCTTCAATATATCATTCTCGATTAAAATACAAAATTTCATCTCGATCGAATCCGAAGTTTCGAATTTATCGAGAAAACAAAATTTCAAACGACCGTATTTACGGAACCCCTTGTATAATGTTGCTCATAGATGAACGTGATCACGACATTCGAGATCCACACCTATCCTGAAAATTTCAAGTCCCTAGGCATTTCCATTCAAAAGTTACAATTTTCTATGGTTTCTATGGTTCTGGTCATGCGATCTGGACAAAATTCCGCATGTAGCTAAAACACCTCATTTTTCATCTGAGTGCAAAATTTCATCTCGATCGAATCTGTAGTTTTCAAGTAATCAGGGAAACAAAACTTTGAACGGCCATATTTACGGAACCCCTGGTGGAATTTGGCCCATTAACGAACTTAACCAAGGCATTCGGGATCTGAACCTACACTGAAAATTTCAAGTCTCTAGGTTGATCCGTTCGAGAGTTATCGTGCTGACGGCCGGACGGACGGCCGGACGGACAGACTCAAATTTTCCGACGGATTCGTCATCAGTGAGTCGAACATAGTCGATTGAGACCATTTTCGGCTCAAAATTCGAAAAATACAGACATCGTGACGAAATGATATAGCCCTCGTGTAAGTAGTACGAGCGCTCAAAAATCACCTAAGGGAGTTTTTGGGAGCTGTTGTATTAAACTGGAAAATGTGAATCTAACTACAAGGTGGATGAACGAGCGCTCAAAAGCTCCTGACTTCACGAAACTACTCATTGGATTGAAACGAAATTCTGCACAAAGATGAAGAATAATGTATTCAAACTACGGGGGAAATTTTGTCCAGATCATTACCAAGACCGTAGAAAATTCTGGCGAATTATCGAAAAAAAAAATTGGTCACCTTAAGCAATGAAGTGAAGTCTAGATTTTCGCCTTAGTTTGAAATTTTTTTTGACTGCTGTAAAAAGTTCTTCGATTGGTTTCTGAAACTGGGGAACAATAATAGCGCAGGTTTGAACTCAAACTTTCGATTTTGGAGAAATTGGGTAGAAAGAAATGAAAAGACTAGAAGAAGGAGACTGTGGTAATTATAAGGAGCTAAATTTTTCTGTTCTCAGCAACAGTGGAAACCATAAAAATATTGAGACTCTCAGATGAAAAAAATTACGAAAAGCCGTGAATTCAGGAGCTTTCGAGCGCTCGTACATCCACCTTGTAGGTAGATTCGCATTTTCCAGTTTTAGGAATCAATTGAAGGAATTTTCGACAGCTGTCAAAAAAATTCTGAAACTTAGGCGAAACTCCAGACTTCATGTCAGTACTTCAGCTGACCAATTTTTTTTCGATAATTCGATCTGGACAAAATATTGCTTCAATATATCATTCTCGATTAAAATACAGAATTTCATCTCGATCGAATCCGTAGTTTCGAAATTATCGAGAAAACAAAATTTCAAACGACCATATTTACGGAACCCCTAGCATAATTTTGCTCATAGATGAACGTGATCACGACATTCAATATCCACACCTATTCTGAAAATTTCAAGTCCCTATGCGTTTCCGTTCAAAAGTTACAATTTTCTATGTTTTCTATGGTTCTAGTCATGCGATCTGGACAAAATCACATGTAGTTTGAACAACTCATTCTCCATTCGAGTGCAAAATTTCATCTCGATCATATCTGTAGTTCTCAAGTAATCAGGGGAACAAAGCTTTGAACTGCTATATTTACAGAACCCCTCGTGGAATTCTGCCCATTAACGAACCTAACCGAGGCATTTGGGATCTGAACATACACTGAAAGTTTCAAGTCTCTAGGTTGTTCCGTTCGAGAGTTATCGTGCTTACGGACGGCCGGACGGACGGCTGGACGGACAGACTCAAATTTTTCGACGGATTCGTCATCAGTGAGTTGAACTCTGTCGTTTGAGACCATTTTCGGCTCAAAATTCGAAAAATACAGACATCGTGACGAAATGATATAGGTTTTTGAGCATTTTCTATTATTTATATTGATACAAACCATACGATGTTGCATATCTTTGAAATCAGCAAAAATTTAAGCTTTCAAAAAATGGCACAGATATCTAGTGTTTCCATTTATAAAAATATAACTTCGGGTCATAGCTTCGTAATTGAAAATCCTGCCAAAAAGGCGAGCACGCCACTGGATTCTATGTAAAAAATGCCTCTATAATGTTTTAATATCAGAGCTCTATCATCCGTATTAGCGGAGTTATAAATTTTTTTCGATATCGCCATTTTTCTAAACAAAAGAAGGTGGACAAAAATGAATACTACTCTTGTTAGTTTCTCAGAAACAGAGAACGAGAAAGGCGTGTCAGGTTTTGTCTATCTCCTCTGATTCAAAAGTTTTGGTGCTTAAACATCGAAATTTGCCCACCCTGTGCAGAAGTCAAGTATAAAATAAATTTGAAAATTACAGCATCGATATTAAAGTCGAATTCAAGCGAGTAACCTGGTTATCATTGGTAATTACCAACCATGACCAACTACATTCAAGCGCTTTTGGTCATTGTTGGTTATAATCCATGACGTCATGAATTAGCCCTTCAACATCACCGATTTGGACCGCTCATGACCACACCCGAGAGCCGGCTTTAACTTCTGGTTATGAAGACGTCAGATTTGGAGGTTAAATTTAATCAAAATAAGACTTGTTGAATTCAAAATTATACGTTTGAAATAATAAAGTGATGAATAAATTTGAAATGGAAATTCGAATATAAATACCAACAAAAACGCCATGAAGAACGACTCTTCGATAAGATGTTTACGGAAAGGAGCCAGAAATTTGCGAACTTGCAAAAAGCTTACCTAAGACATATAAGGAATCAAAAAACAACGGGAGCATCATTTATGGAGCAACCGTTATTTTTTGAGGAGATGCACTCCATACTAGGTGAGTAATCATCACTCAAAATATTGACATATTCTAATTTTGCAACGCAAACCAGCTCCAGAGTATTTGGTGGATCCTTTGGATGACAATCAAAATATCCCAGAAGGGACTGTGACACAGCAGAGCCTTTCTTGCAGTTTCAGTGGCGAAGGAGCTGGACCTTCACGATGTGAACCTACAAATAGGTTCAAAAACCTAAGAAATGCATCTCCCAAAACCAGCAAAGCAGATGGAATCCTCCAAGAATTGAAAAACAATCAATTGCAGCAAAAGGAGCAGTTCGAGGTTCTAAAAGAACATATGTATGAAGAAGACAGAGGATCAGAGAGACATGATTACTGCAGAAAAAATATCTATTTGAGAATAATAAAACAAATCATCTTATTAACTCAAACAGTAAATATATCAAATTCATTTTGAATCAGAATATTCCTGTCTTTTCCTCTTTCTGGATAAAATTTTTTCGAGAACTGTTATAAATCAGTTTGAAAACATGTCAATTACATAACTTCAGAATTGTCAAGTACCTAAATAATAAAAAGTTCGATGAATTAACGATATTTTATCGAACCTCTTTAACGAATCTTCAGGGAAATTGAAACGTAGTTTTAAAAATTATTGAAGACCTAGCCGAGCTAGGTATTATTGACGCGGATTTTATAGGGATGACATAAAAAAAACAAAACAGGTGGTACCCTGAGTAAAAAGGCTCTACGCCATAAACTGTGAAGTGGAGCCGAAAAATGAAAGCATTAGCCCTGCGCAAAGAAGATGCACATTCTCATGGAGGTGTGTTAAATGCACTAGAGCGCAAAATATTAAAGATTGTAAGTTAACCAGAGAAAATGACAAGCGAAATACTAATTGTACGCTCTGCGGAAAAGCAGGCCACCCAGCAAGCTTAAAAGGATAAAACGAGTGGAAAATGGTGACCAAAAAGAAGACAGTGACAAAAACAAGGAAATAGGAAGAAACAAGAACAGAAGAAAGAAGTAGAAAAGAGTGCTGATCAGGATCGTCTGACTCAAAAGTCGAACAGAATATCATATGCAGCTATTGGAAAACATCGTTCGTGGAAATATAGGCAAGATAACAAAATTCATTGCACATATCCAAAGATTTTTTTCTGCTGCATTGGATATGCAAGATGTCATTTTCAATTAAAGATTTGAAACTCGTTAATGAATTCAAAAATGAAAATTGAAAAATTTCACGAGACAAACTAATAAGCAAGCTAACAAGACAATTCATGTATCCCAGATACCAACGAAATTTATCACTTGCAATCGTAGACCGGTTTCGATCCATTTCAGATCTCATCAGTACGACTATGCAACGTGATAAACTCGATGAATGAAACAAAAGATCTTAAAACATAAGGTAACGTGGCACTGAGAAAAATTTCCCGAACTACGCCACCTGTCCGTTCCAAAGTCAACTGTCTCAAATACAAATACATTATTTAGCTTGCTTATTAGTTTGTCTCGTGAAATTTTTCAATTTTCATTTTTGAATTCGTTCAATTCTGATAAACAGCCATTATTATTCATAACTCGTTAATGATTTTGAATTCAATAAAATGATACTAAAAACCCAAGAAATCTGCTGGCTCTTTATGCAGACGTCACGGGCATAGCCTTCAGACACCGACGACCAGATGTCATATATAGAAGACTTCAAGAAGAACCAGAAGATTTAGAAAAATGATTCATTAAATATCAAATTGAAATAAATAGCAAAAAAAGCCAAGCTATTCTACTACAGAAGCGAAGACTTGAGATGAATTCCAATCTAAGGATAGATGGAGAAGAGTTAAAATGGAAAAATGTCGAATATTTAGGTGTGGAACTAGTTAAAGGTATTACAGGAGAAACCCATATAAAATATGCAGTGGATAAAATAAACTCAGCCACGAGAAGACTTTACCCACTGCTAGGAAGAAAGAGCTAAATGAACCAGAGCACGAAACTACGAATGATCAAGTCAATTGCAAGACCTCAACTAACATATGGTTTGGCGGCATAGGGTCATGCAGCCAATAGCCATATAACAAGATTCAAGCGACAGAAGGTAAACTGCTGAGAGCATGGTTTCTATGGTTCTGGTCATTTGATCTGGAGAAATGTAGCTTGAATATATCATTGTCCATTAATATAAAAAATTTCGTCACGATCGAATCTGTAGTTTTAAAATTATCAAGAAAACTAAATTTCAAACGAACATATATACGGATCCCCTGGTATAATTTTGCTCATAGATGAACGTGATCACGAAATTCGAGATCCACACCTATCCTGAAAATTTCAAGTCCCTAGGCGTTTCCGTTCAAAAGTTACAATTTTCTATGGTTTTTATGGTTCTGGTCATGTGATCTGGACAAAATTTCACATGTAGCTTGAACTCCTCATTCTCCATTTGAGTGCAAAATTTCATCTCGATCCAATCTGTAGTTTTCGAGTAATCAGTGGAACAAAACTTTGAACGGCCATATTTTCGAAACCCCTAGGGGAATTTGGCCCATTAACGAACTCAACCGAGGCATTCGGGAACTGAACCCACACTGAAAATTTCAAGTCTCTAGGTTGTTCCGTTCGAGAGCCGGCCGGCCGGACGGAAGGACGGACAGACTCGAATTTTCCGACGGATTCGTCATCAGTGAGTCGAACATAGTCGATTGAGACCATTTTCGGCTCAAAATTCGAAAAATACAGACATCGTGACGAAATGATATAGCCCTCTTGTAAGTAGTACGAGCGTTCAAAAAGAGTCAAAAGGTTAATAGGTAATAAATGCCCAGAATCTTGAGAATCTTGAACAGCAGGTAAGGTTTAGTTGGAGTAGGTCGTGCTTCACACGAAGCCTCACACTGTTCTATCTATCGGAGATAGTTCGTCCCTGAAGATAATCTATGACAAAAAAAAAAAAAACTGGCATACATTCTATCGGGTGTTCAATATATGGTCATAGTTGGCTAAAGTTTCTGAACGTAGGTCCGTTCATACGTCGTCGTTCGTATGGTTTGATGACAACTGTCACTTATTTTTAAATGTCATTAGATGATTCGATAACCAAGGCATACGTTTTGCCATCGATAGGAGATCTTGACCATAACAATTATTGAACACCCTTTATCAAAGAATAAATAATAATAGTATACAATAATCATGTATGAAATTTATATTTCTAGCTCATATAAATGAATATTGAAATTCAGCAATACCATCATCTGAAATACAACATTTGATGGTTATAATAATGGTTTTTGTAAGAAATGTAACAAATGAAAATTGTAATTTGGCCAATAACGCTCTTACCAGTTGCGGGCGAACTATTCGAAAAAATTATAGCTAAACGTTAAGAAGAAGAACTCAAACATGTAATTCCCGCTTACCAATTCGGTTTCAAACGTAAAAACTCTACTTTACACCCACTTATAGCTCTCACTTCGAATGTTCAAAACAGCATGAAAAAAGGGGATAAATCTGCTGCAGTTTTTATGGACATTACCAAAGCCTTCGATAGTGTTTGGCACAAAGGATTGCTATATAAGCTGATGAAATGTAATACAACAGACTATCTCATAAAAATAATACAAGGGTTCTTGAAAGACAGGAGGTTACAAATCAAGATAAATTCTTCACTATCTATCCCCCTTTCTTTAAAACATTTTTTGTCATGATATGTATAACCACGACCTCGTTAACAAAGAAGAAGTCGATCCACTGCTATACACACTGAAATTCTGTGACGATACCGCACTCCTCACACAACAGAAATTTTATTAAAACGATTGAATGTCTCTAACAATTGACTGACAAAGTTGTAACTTGGATGAAAAAATGGTGTATCTCTCCCAACCCTAACAAAACCCAATTTATTCTATTTGGACATAAAATTACAGCCTCATCACCTACAATAAACATACTACAACACACTATCACACCTACACCGACAGTTAAATACCTAGGAATAACACTTGACAACAAACTCAACTTCAAACATCACACACAAATCACGAAGAAAAAAATTATCTCACGATCCAGGCACTTCAGATCACTCACTTACTAACAGGAAGGTATCAACTATAAGACAGCAACAAACATCTATAGAATGATTTGCAGACCAATCATAGAATATGGTCACCAACTATGGATAAACGCAAGAGACCCTACATTGAAAAATATAGAAGTGTGCAGAGAGAAGCAGCTTACGAACAATTACGAAAATGAGGCATCCTAGAAATCCACTTCATAATCCATCAAATACATTTCTTCACGAAAAAACCAAAATTGAACCAATAGCGACAAGATTCCACAATTTGAATATAAAATTCGCAAACAACCGCAGCAACATGGAGATTCTTCAACCGGTGACGACAAACAATCACGCCCAAGACAACAGAAGAATTTATCCAGCGAAAATTCTCATTTCGGAATTGGAGGAACTCAGAACATGAATATTCATTTTTTTTTTTCAATTGAACTTACTTTTTACTCTTCATATAGAATTATTATATTGTTAAATTTTGAATAATGTTAAGGGGCAGAAAGACCTCGTTCGATAGCCCTTTGGTTGATCCAATAAATATTTTTTATCATTATTATTATAAATTGAAAAAAAATAAATAAAATGCACGAAAAAGGTATGATACCTCAAATTTTTATATCAAAATCTGAACTTGAATTTCGAATGAAACACTTTCAAAAAAACATTATACCATTTATTAGTCACAGGACAAAAAAGTTACATATTTACAGAATAATAACTTAATTTTTAAGTACACATTTTTGGAATGTGTCAATATCTAAGTACAACTTGAAACAAATACAACAAAAATTTTTTCCCAATATATTATGAGGAACGGAAAATGTGTACATTGTAACGACGTTTTTTCTCCGGTTGAGAATAATGCCTTTAACCTGATTTGCTAATGAACTCGGGCGCCAATTACGATGGGTTTTATAAGGTCGCAATACCTTATGACACTCACGTCCAATTCTGTACACTATAATATAACGCTGGTCTAACTTTTTACAACTATCAGTTCTATACAGTGTGATAGATAATAATAATATACTGTCTGACATAGTATTATGATCAACAACAAAAAAACGATAATTCTCAATATGCATACATATAATGTGTTGGCGGCAAGCGGACGAGGAACGAGTGAGGCGAGCAATCAGCGTGTATTATACTACAAAGCGGTAAGCAGGGCAAATGTCGAAAGCAATGATGAACGTGGTCAAAATGCGGACAAGTGTGAAAGCATACAAAATGGTAATCATTCGTTTCGGCGAGGTGACACCCTAACCTGTGTTCCGCCAAATCGAGATTAGTGATGTTCAGCGGTAGTACGGCGCTGTCTGAACAGTGGCAAACACCCCGGTTGAGATGTAAGTCAAGACCGAACCCAAGTCAAGATGACTTAGACTACGGTGTAAGTAATAAATAAACTCGGAATTCAAAGGGCGCATCCACCAAAAAGAAATTTTGGTCAGGGGAATTTATACAAAGGGGTTTATGGTGGAATGAGCCGAAATAAGGAATGGCGCATCCACCAAAATTTTACTGTGTGGTGAGATATTCACAAAAATGAAACCTTGGTCAGGGAAAGATGGACAAGGCCACCAACGGTGGAAAAATCGGGACTTGAAATGTTGTTGTCACTGAACTGGGACTCGAACTTGTGACAGACTACTGAAAGACATTGACCCCTTTCCTCAACGTATAAAGTTCAGCTGGCATAATTCATAAGGCTAGGCCACGATGGACAAGAGCGTTTGAACTTCACTCGAGGGACATTGAAGCACCAATTAATGATACTCCATACTGCCAGGGTACATGAAATATTCGGTGGAGGTAATGGTTTCACTTATTCAGATTAAGGCTCGAATAAGTAAGAACAAATAATAAAAGAAGGACTCAACCGGCTGCAAATATTGCGAAAGGTCCGAATTACACAAGTCGGACTAAATCTCGGATAATCTAGGACAGTACTGACTTAACTAAATTGTTTCTTCGGATGGATGATTATGAAATTGAGGAAACAGAATTCACAAGTAACGATTATGGAACACAGGAAGGATAGTCTACGGTCATGAAAGAATTTATGGAAATACAGAAATACGGCTCACCAACTCTGGGGACTTTCCTGTACGGCACAGCACACACTGCACAAGCTTCGGAGCACTTCGAAAAGCCCAAAAACGGCTTAGAGTCAATTTCTCAGTTGAACGTTCGCCACGAACGAAAGTCGGTAGTTATCACACGCTCGAAACGATATCGGACGGTTTATTCTTCGGTCTATAATTCTCTCGCTCGATCGGAATTTTGAAAGAACTTTCCAACAGCGTTAATCGCAACGGCTAAACCGCAATTTCTAATATAAATCTCTAACAGCGTTAAACTCAGCGGTCAACTCGGAATTTTGCCAAAATTCCATCCCATTCCCCCTTTTATAAGGTCGGTTTGATGGGGGTAATTTGAACACTCGAAAACGGCGTCGTTTTCCGAAAAACTTGTAGTCAACCTACAAAAACCAACATCTGCAGGAGATATCATTCCGGCGACGAATTTCTGGATTTTTTTTACATAGGCTCGGATTTTAAATGATCACGTTAAATTCGCTTCATGAAAATTATTCCAACAAATTTTCTCAAAACCCAGGCCGATTATACCGGGTGACTAATGAAATTTTCCGACCGGGAATACGGATTTATCCGAGTAAAATTTCCAAAAATCGACGTAGAACATATAGGGTGGCCCATATATCCTCCTGGTCAGAAATATTGAAGAATTTAAATAACTTCTCTACTTCCCCAAAAAAACGACAGTTTTTTTTTTCTCTCGCCTCCGCCTGCCGCAGCGTGATCTACAAAATTTATGGACAAACAGCCAAGATCATTCCCTGACGAAGTTCGAATGGCCAGGGTTAGGCGTTCGCCATCGGCCGCAGAAGCTCGCATTGGATCCCAAGTGATCTGACATTGGGTCGGTTGCTCCTGGTTTCCTGGACGGTGGCTATCCCGTCTGCTGGGGTTTCTTCTGGTAACCTGGCTCCAATTATGGTCTCCTGGGGGGCCATTTTCGGACATGGACATTCCCTGGACATGACGCCCAAGCGACCGCAACGTGAACAGAACAAGCGGGCGACGTTCTTGCAGTCTTTTCTGAGGTGGCCTGACAGGCCACATCTCCAGCAAGGCTCCTTCTACCAACTTGATATACTGAGGGACTTTCCTCTTCGGCATCACGGTTGTTCTCTTCCGGGTCCGCTTCCGTTGGGGATTCTTCGTCCTCCTGATTGGTTCGGTTCGTACTGAGGGCAGAGTCTGAGTTCTACATGGTCCTTGGTGTTTGCTGGTCCCGGCTCCCCCTACGCGTGAGGATCCTCCACGTCGAGGGCGCTTCCTAGTAGGGTTGCAAGGCACTTCCTTCGGCAGAGGTCTCTCGGCAGGTTCTGGACGGTTCGGTGTGGATGGACGCGGTTCAAGGACTGCGGTTTCCGGAGATTCTCTCGGCCTGGAGTCGAACTGCTCCTCCACCAACTCGTCAAAGCTGGCCGGCATGGACTCAACTATTCCGGCATCTATCAGGTCTCAGTCTTCTCTAGACATCTTCAATCTGAAATCAAACGACATTAGTACCCCGTAGTACAGGATTCGCTTTGGACAACGGTGGCCTATGTCTGGGCCTAACTCACAGACGGACGGTTTCAATCACATGGAATCCAAATCCTTTTAGTTGTTCCATCGGGGAACATCAACTTTGGGTGAAGACGGTCTTTGTTCCCCGGATGACGGAATTTCAGTAACCTCCTACTAAACTCGGGCGTCCACCCGGCCTTTGGTTGTCGGCTCAAGGCTTCGACAAATCTCGTCCCCACTTTCGGGGGTCCCCGTTTTGTCTGGACCAGCGGTTGTGGTGTCTTATGGGCGGACATCGCCATCACGGTGGTCGGCATCTTCATCGTAGTTTTACCCCACCTGGCCGAGGAACGTTGCTCGGGGTCGACCTGTAGCAATTTCTCAACTGTCTCTCGCATCTCCCCGGACAGTCCGGCCAACTCCTCTCCCTCGTACTGCTCGTTCAAACGGGCGATCTTCTCCTCGCAGTCCGAAAAGAAGAACGGTAGGTTCCCGGTGGCCAGGTAGAGTACGGTCAATCCCATCGCCCATACATCCGCGGACAGCCCGAACGGTTGGCCGCTCGCCACCTCGGGGGCCCAGAACGGTTTGGTACCGGCTCGGCAAGTAGTGGTCGCCGATCGCAATGGGAGGCGATAGGAGAGGCCAAAATCAGCCAAACAGACTCTCGGCCCCCGCAGCAGGCAATTATCGGACTTCACGTCGCGATGCATGATGCGCTTGGCGTGACAGGCTGCCAGGCCGGCGAAGGCCTGGCCCATAAGGTTATGACACTCCTCTTCCGGAACGGGACCTCGACGCTGGACCAACTCGAATAGGTCACCCTCTATTAGCTCCATTCCTATGCATAGCTATCCCCGTTCCACATAATCCAGCAACCCCTCGGACTATGTTGGGATGTTTCAGGGTGCGCAGCATCATCCGCTCTGTCGTGGAGACGTTGTCCTTCTTCGCCACCTTCAGGGCGAACCTGACATTATCCTTCTCCACTTCCAGCACCTTGCCGAATCCGCCCTCTCCAATGATACGGATCTGTCTTAACGGTCGGGAGAGTTCGCTCGTCTGTGTCATCAGTGGCTCCTCCTCAGAAGAGGCAGAAGACACGATCACCACAGGTACGGACATCTCCTGGAAACAGACGGACGGCTAATACGGATTACCGTTAGGATTATGTATTCTTTCCACCCGACCCTCGCGGATTTTCCGCGACTATGGGCTGCTCCTTGCTCGACTCACTCTCGTGAAATGCTTTTAAATCTTTCACGTGGATATGGCGAAGATATTTACGCGACGCGTCTCGCAAATCGTATACTACGGGAGAAACTATATTGGTAATGGTATAAGGTCCTGAATATTTGGCAGCTAACTTAGACGCAAAACCGTCTGCCGCCCATGATAGCGGCTGTTCCCAGCGCAAGGAGGTTATAATACCGACTCTGTTGGTTGAAAGCTCGGGCCAACTGAAGTCTTACAAACTACCGCGTCTCCTCGAGTCGCTGAATACGGTGTGCGTAGTGGTCCACCTCTTGGACGGGCGGTTCTTCGGTTAGCTCTTCTGAGCCCTCTTCCGTGCCTGTCAGACGACTGCTAGTTTCTGGGGAGTGGACCTCCCGGCCGAAATTCAGGAATGCCGGTGTGAACCCGGTAGACTCGTGTTTGGCAGAGTTCGCCGCAAAAGCCAATTCTCCTATGCGCTCATCCCAGGAGCGATGATCTTGCTCGCAGAACTGTGCGATCATTGTCTTGATAGTTCGATTGGCTCTTTCTACGGGATTGCACTCCGGTGAGCAGACCAGAGCAAACCTATGACGGATACCCAAACTTTTCAGGTTTCCCTTAAACAGACGTCCATCATATTGTGAGCCATTGTCACTGATCACGGTCTTTGGACATCCAAACTTCAGCACTACCAAATCGTAAAACGCCTGGAACACGTCCTTACCCGTCGCCGTACGAAGGGGTTTACACTCGATCCATTTTGAGAAGCAATCTCGGAACATCACCAGGAACGTATTACCCTTCTTCGAACGTGGTAACGGGCCGATTTGGTCCTTGCTGACGGTATTCCACGTTCACTGATCTGGTACAGTTGCATCTTCCCGAGGGGGTTTCTGTTGGGAAACTTTGTACCTCTGACATCGCGGGCACCTGCGTACATATCCAGCCGCTTCACGAAACATCCCTGGCCAGTAGTAGCTTTGGGCAACTCGAGATATGGTCTTTGCGACTCCTAAGTGACCAGCCAACGGCTCGTCGTGGTTTTCGCGCAGAATTGACTGCCGATCGTCGGCTGGAACGCACAATTTCCACGGTGTTCCCATCTCGGGTTCGGTGAAGTCGTCAGCGCTCCAGAAATGCCTGTACAGCCTTCCCTCTTGTATCCGGTAATCTGGGAAGACAACGGGTTCCTTCGAGACTTCCTGGTATTTCTTGACGTACCACGGGCATCGGATCAGGTTTTCGATTGCACAGATCTATTCTTCGGACGGCAGCGGATCTTGTGACAAGGCATCTGCTACTCGGTTCAGGGCGCCCTTCCTGTACTTGATCTCGAAATCATACTGTTGCAGGAAGACGCACCATCTTGCAATCCGCCCCGACGGGGATTTAATGGATTGCAACCAGCGCAAGCTCATGTGGTCGGCGATCACGGTAAAACGGTAACCTTCCAGATACGGTCTCATCTTGTTGATGGCCTATACAATCGCCAAACATTCCTTCTCGGTCACCGAGTAATTCTTCTCGGCACCATTCAAGGTACGACTGGCGTAAGCGATTACTCGTTCGCGTCCATATAGGGCCTGCGTCAGGGCCGGTCCGTGGCCGTGCTCGGAGGCGTCGTACTGGAGGGTAAACGGTTGGGAAAAGTCGGGACAGGCTAGCACTGGTGACTCGGTGAGTTTCCTCTTCAATGCCTTAAATGCATGTTGCTGTTCCCCTTCCCATTTCCACCTTTGCTTCTTCTTCAACAATCCCGTGAGTGGGGTGACTATCTTCGTAAAGTCTTCCACGAATCGACGGTACCAACTTGCCACTCCTAAGAATCGGCGGACTTCGCGGACGTTCCGCGACGGTTGCACGGAATTGACGGCCTCAATTTTGTCTGGGTTGGTCGCAATCCCGTCTTTGGTGATCACGTGACCTCAGGGCCGGATTAGATTTATTTCCTCCCTTAGGCCAATAACAATTTGCCGCCCCTCTGAGTGAATTGGAGAAAAACACATTCCGATTTTTTCAATCAAGTGATTTTGCAGGAGGACTTGATTAAGACAATTTACTATTGTGGAAATAAAAAAATCTTATTGTGCCAGAGGGGTTTATTCATTATTATTCTACATAACATTCAAAAAAATCTTAAAAACACTGCAATTAAACTTTTCTTCGTCAATATATTAACAATTTTTCAACAACAACAACAGCTTCAATGCACAAAATGGCAGGATAATTTAAACGCTCTCGAGATTTGCTAGATCACCACCATAATAAAATTCGAGTAGTGTTTTTGGAGCACGTTCTGACTGAGCTACATAGGCTTTGAAGTGCAAACATTCATCGTGAAGCTTGTCGTCTAAATCGTCTAGAAATAAGATAACTGCTCCCTACTTCTAATTCTTCAGAATGAAGTTTTTGCAATTTCTACAAAAAAGAAAACTTCGCAGCAAAATCCTTGTAATAATTTTTGAGTTCATTCAATTCCCTGGTTACCTTTCAAAAAATTCATTAATACTGAAAATTTTCAATAATAATATCCGACAACTCTATAATGACAAGATTTCGATACTTCTACAATCTCTGATATGTTATGCAAGTTCGATGCGGCAGTCCCGCGTCCACAAAGACGGGGTGGGCTTATTCCTTTTTTATTGCGAGTTACATATTTACAATTTACGATAGAACATCAAGCTTGTCGACATTCTTTGATGAGCCTAACCGACGACTATTGTTCGGTTTTAGGGCGGCTCCTTCAGATTCAGATGTGATTGCTGATTCCGTTCCCAACTGTGTATCTAAATAAAAGAAATAACTTTTTGCTTCGAAAATGTGTGAAATTCATGAAAAATATTGAATAATTTTATGATTTTCGAAGATACGTATTTCTATATAATCTCTTTATCTAAGAAATCTTTTTTTTGTAATTTACCGTAAATTTGCCGCCCCTAAAATCGTGCCCTTAGGCCATGGCCTATGTTGGCCTATGCGCTAATAAGGCCCTGCGTGACCTAAATACTTGAGGGAACTCCGGACGAACTCGCATTTATCCGGATTGATCTTCAGGTTCGCCTCCCGGAGTCGACGGAATACTACCCTTAGGTTTGCCAGATGTTAATCGAAAGTTTCTCCCAGGACCACTATATCATCCAGATAGGCGAAGGCAATTGGGTCCAACTCAGGACCTATGACATGGTCCAAGAGCCTCTGGCATGTGACACCGGCGGAATGAAGGCCGAACGGCATAACCTTGAACTGGAACAAACCCCTTCCAGACACGGCAAAAGCGGTAACCGGTTTACTCTCACCATCTTGCAATCCGCCCCGACGGGGATTTAATGGATTGCAACCAGCGCAAGCTCATGTGGTCGGCGATCACGGTAAAACGGTAACCTTCCAGATACGGTCTCATCTTGTTGATGGCCTATACAATCGCCAAACATTCCTTCTCGGTCACCGAGTAATTCTTCTCGGCACCATTCAAGGTACGACTGGCGTAAGCGATTACTCGTTCGCGTCCATATAGGGCCTGCGTCAGGGCCGGTCCGTGGCCGTGCTCGGAGGCGTCGTACTGGAGGGTAAACGGTTGGGAAAAGTCGGGACAGGCTAGCACTGGTGACTCGGTGAGTTTCCTCTTCAATGCCTTAAATGCCTGTTGCTGTTCCCCTTCCCATTTCCACCTTTGCTTCTTCTTCAACAATCCCGTGAGTGGGGTGACTATCTTCGTAAAGTCTTCCACGAATCGACGGTACCAACTTGCCACTCCTAAGAATCGGCGGACTTCGCGGACGTTCCGCGACGGTTGCACGGAATTGACGGCCTCAATTTTGTCTGGGTTGGTCGCAATCCCGTCTTTGGTGATCACGTGACCTCAGGGCCGGATTAGATTTATTTCCTCCCTTAGGCCAATAACAATTTGCCGCCCCTCTGAGTGAATTGGAGAAAAACACATTCCGATTTTTTCAATCAAGTGATTTTGCAGGAGGACTTGATTAAGACAATTTACTATTGTGGAAATAAAAAAATCTTATTGTGCCAGAGGGGTTTATTCATTATTATTCTACATAACATTCAAAAAAATCTTAAAAACACTGCAATTAAACTTTTCTTCGTCAATATATTAACAATTTTTCAACAACAACAACAGCTTCAATGCACAAAATGGCAGGATAATTTAAACGCTCTCGAGATTTGCTAGATCACCACCATAATAAAATTCGAGTAGTGTTTTTGGAGCACGTTCTGACTGAGCTACATAGGCTTTGAAGTGCAAACATTCATCGTGAAGCTTGTCGTCTAAATCGTCTAGAAATAAGATAACTGCTCCCTACTTCTAATTCTTCAGAATGAAGTTTTTGCAATTTCTACAGAAGAGAAAACTTCGCAGCAAAATCCTTGTAATAATTTTTGAGTTCCTTCAATTCCCTGGTTACCTTTCAAAAAATTCATTAATACTGAAAATTTTCAATAATAATATCCGACAACTCTATAATGACAAGATTTCGATACTTCTACAATCTCTGATATGTTATGCAAGTTCGATGCGGCAGTCCCGCGTCCACAAAGACGGGGTGGGCTTCTTCCTTTTTTATTGCGAGTTACATATTTACAATTTACGATAGAACATCAAGCTTGTCGACATTCTTTGATGAGCCTAACCGACGACTATTGTTCGGTTTTAGGGCGGCTCCTTCAGATTCAGATGTGATTGCTGATTCCGTTCCCAACTGTGTATCTAAATAAAAGAAATAACTTTTTGCTTCGAAAATGTGTGAAATTCATGAAAAATATTGAATAATTTTATGATTTTCGAAGATACGTATTTCTATATAATCTCTTTATCTAAGAAATCTTTTTTTTGTAATTTACCGTAAATTTGCCGCCCCTAAAATCGTGCCCTTAGGCCATGGCCTATGTTGGCCTATGCGCTAATAAGGCCCTGCGTGACCTAAATACTTGAGGGAACTCCGGACGAACTCGCACTTATCCGGATTGATCTTCAGGTTCGCCTCCCGGAGTCGACGGAATACTACCCTTAGGTTTGCCAGATGTTAATCGAAAGTTTCTCCCAGGACCACTATATCATCCAGATAGGCGAAGGCAATTGGGTCCAACTCAGGACCTATCACATGGTCCAAGAGCCTCTGGCATGTGACACCGGCGGAATGAAGGCCGAACGGCATAACCTTGAACTGGAACAAACCCCTTCCAGACACGGCAAAAGCGGTAACCGGTTTACTCTCCTCGGTGAGGGGAATCTGCCAATATCCCTGTCTTAAGTCCAACGTAGAAATATATTTTGCTCGTCTCAACTTGTCCAATATCCCAGCAATATACGGCAAAGGGTACGCATCTTGCACGGAGACTTCATTTACTGCTCCAAAATCGATGGGAAACCGGGGTTTTCCGATCGCCTTCTTCACAATGATGACACAAGAACTCCACGGTGGCCTCGAAGGTTCGATAATACCCTCTTTCAGCATTCGGTCCACCTCTTGTTTCATAATTTCCTGAATCTTCGGGTTACACGGACGGTATCTTTGTTTGATCGGTATGGTTCCAGGTTTGACCCTGATCCCGTGTTGAGTCATATCGGTCAGGCCTCTTATGTCTTCAAAGTCTGCCAGTTCCTCCTTCAGAAACCTTTGGAGTACTCGTTCATTCTGTCGGTCCGAGGAACTGATTGATGAGTTGTGCGGCGTAACGGTTGGTAACACGGATCTCTCTAACAACTCTCCTCTCAGGAAACATTGAGAGGTACGGAGGTCAATCCTGAAATCATGAGAAGCCAACAGGTCCATTCCCAGGAACAAATCGACCGGTAAACGGGGTACCAGGTACAGTCGGGGTTCGATCTTCTCCTTCCCGAACTGTATTAAGGGCTCGCACACCTCTCCTACTGTGACTGAACTTCCATCGGCCACGGGGGCCGTCATGTCAGCTATTTCTGATGGATACACTTTCATTCTCCGGCAAGCCTCGGCTGCGTTGTTGCTCAGAAATTACTTCGACGCTCCATTCTAAAACACATATTGCATTTAAGCATTTTTAATATTAATTTCTCTAAGCTATATATACAAGGCTATTTACAAGGGGAAATATACAAGATATAATTGCTTAAATTATGATTTCTGAATTAGTGCCTGATCTATTAGATCTTACCAAATTTTGTAATTTTCTATATTTTACACGTAAGGAATTATGGTGACAGTATATAATGTTATGTAGAGTTATTAAAACACATATACGTCTCAGGTGGGATGAACGTGGGATGTGGATAACATCACATAAAATGATGATGTGTAAGTTTATGTTTGATTCTCATGTTTGTATTTTGGGATGTCGTGGTGCCGACGTGTTTGTATTTTTCAAGTTTCTGGGTCGTATATTCAAAGAATTTGTTGGATTGTTTGTCAATTACTTCACGTATTGGTTCTATGTTTCCTAATGAGTGAAGTTCGTGGATTCGCGGCAATCTTGATTTATTGAGGATAATTCTGAGGAATTTGTTTTGAAGGGTTTGAATTTTTCTGATATTTGTCTCAGATAGACCAGGCCACAGAGATTTTTTCGTGACAAAAATCGTAGAAGAAAACTGCGAGTGGGGGGTTACGTGGGGTGGCCCGTGGATGTTTATTGATATGTTTTCGTCTCGAAAGTATGATTACTTTTCTTGTAATTGCGAAGAAACACAAAAAAAAACGGTGTTTTTTTAGTTTTTTGCTAGTAGAATCTGAACCAATGGAGCTGTGCTGATACTTTCAACAGACGAATTGTAGAGAATGGAAAGACGAAGAAAATGAGTGCTAGTGCAATGCAATCGGTTCATCATTACCGGAGGAAAGCCGGAAAAACCGTTAAAATCAGTGTTTTTTCAAAACTCCATAACTCGGCCAATTTCGAAGTTGTAGCGCTGGTTTTCCTGATGAAAGTAGTGGCTAATAGGTACTTCGAATGTGCACAATCCGGACGTTGTCGAATGGATAGTTTTTGCGTAATTGCTATTTGAATTATTTGAGGCACTATTTGCCGGAAGAGCTGGATGCGTCGGAAGTTGTCCGATTTTCATTTACAAAACGAATTTTGAGATTAAAAGTATAGTACTACAAAACGACAATCTCGATTTTTCGTTAAAATGTTGCAAAATAGGTGAAAAAAACGTGCAAACATGACCAAAATCAGCCGAACGCTCGGTTGCAGTCAGGTAGAGGGGGTATGAATGTGAATATTCGCGCCCAGCCTCAGCGCGTTTTTCGTTTCCCCGCGTCGCCCGGCTACCCCCACTATCCGTCCCAGATGGAGCACTGAGCCGGTTTTTGCCATGTTTCCACGTATTTTCCACATATTTCGAAACATTTTAACGAAAAATCTAGATTGAAGTTTTGTAGTACTATACTTCTACTTTTTGTGAATCAAAATCGGACAATTTCCGACGCATCAAGCTCTTCCGGAAAATAGTGCCATAAATAATTCAAATCGCAATTACGCAAAAACGATTATTCCGACAACGTCCGGGTTGTGCACACTTGAAGAACCTATTAACCACTACTTTTATTCGGAAAGCCAGAGCTAAAACTTTATAATTGGCCGAGTTATGAATGTTTGAAAAAACGCTGATTTTTACGGTTTTTTCGGCTTTCCTTCAGTAATGATGACCCGATTGAGTTTCACCAGCACAATTTTCTTCGTCTTTTCAATCTCTACAATTCGTCTGTCGAAAGTATCAGCACCGCTCTATTGGTTCAGATTGTACAAGCCAAAAACTGAAAAAACACCGTTATTTTAGGAGTTTCTTCGCAATTACAAGAAAAGTAATCATATTTGCGGGTCGAAAACATATCAGTAATCATCCACGGGCCACCCCACGTACCCCCACACTCGCGGTTTTCTTCTACGATTTTTGTCACAGAATGACCCTTTATCTGCTCTATTGCCTGGTCTAAGAGGTGTTATTCCAAACTGGGTTTGCATACAAGAATACGGGTCTAATACTTTGTTTATAAATTCGAATCTTGGATTTTTTACTGAGTTTGCTTTGATAACTGATCAATGGGAAGATGTTACGGAGAATTGTGTAGCCTTTGCAGACCGTGTCGTTCGTATGATTATTGAATTTGAGCTTCTTGTCCAGGGTGAGGCCAAGATACTTAACCGAATCTTGTTTAGTTATTGTATGTCCGTTGAATATTACTTTTTTCAAGAAGTTTGAGTGCTTTGTCTTGTGTGTGAAATGGTTGAATGTTGTTTTGCTGGCGTTCATTTTGATTTTCCATTTGTTATAATATTTTTCCATTTTGTTTAGGTGTTCCTGTATGTATTTGTTAGCTTGTTTCGGATGGGTCGATTCGGATATGATTGCGGTGTCGTCGGCGAAGATTTTCAGTTTTGCTCTATATGATTTTGGGATATCATTTATATAATAGTTGAACAAAACAGGGAATAGTTAACCTCCTTGTGGGACACCTGCGGGAATTGGTAATTTGTTTGATAGTGCGACTTCTACTCTTACTTGGAACGTTCGGTTTGTAAGATAGAAATATATATTATTCATTAGGTACAGGGGTATTTTAGTTTTGAGTGATTTGAATATAAGGCCATCGTGCCATACCGTGTCGAAATCTTTTTCGATGTCCCAGTTGAGCATAGCTGTGATTTTTTTGTAATTAAAGTTTTTGGTGATTTGGTCTGAAATTGTTGCAAGGAGAAGAGTTGTGCTGTGGGATGTTCTGAAACCAAATTGTTCATCGATCATTTCGTTATGGCTTTGTTCGTGATTGTTAATTCTATTTAAAATAATTTTTTCTAAAATTTTTGACATCGTAGGTAAGAGACTGATTGGGCGATAATTCATTGCCAGTTTAAGATCCTTTTTAGCCTTTGGAATTGCGAGAACGATGCCATTTTTCCATATGGTGGGAAAGTGACATAGTTTCAGACAGCTATTGAAAATGTTGCATAGTTGGACTATGGCTTTTCTTGGGAGATTCTTCAAGGTCTCTTTCTTATTTTGTCTTCGCCGGGGGCTTTTTCGTTTCTGAATGTTTTTATAATTTGACGTATTTCAGTCGGGGAAGTTAAATTTTTGGGGAGTATGTCTATGGGTTGAGAGCGGAATGGGTTTATGGTCACCTCGACCATATTTCGAGTTTGGTTATCGGACATTTCGCGAGTTGAGTTGTGAATTTCAGAGTAAGTTTCAGCAAGATGTTCTGCTTTGCTTTCATTGTCGAAAATGTAGCCTTGAGAGCCGCGGAGAGTTGATATTCCGAACGAGTTATTATTTTTATTTTCTAGTGATCGCGTTATTCGCCACATTTCATTTGTGTTTGTCAGAGTTTTCGTAAAAGCTTCCCATCTTTCAGTTTTCAAGGAGTTTATAATGCATCTAACCACATTGATGGAGTCTTTGTACTCTTGATATAAATCCACACTGTAATTTCGTTGAAGTCTCTTTCTTAGGTTTGTTTTTTGTTTTAATCAGATCGCGGGCATATGAGGGAATTTCTAGACGATTGTTGGGATGGTTGATTTTATTGGTGGATTGATGCAGGCTTTGTTTGATCAATTTCGTGATTTTTTTTTTTTTTTTTTTTTTTTGTTTAGTCAGGGGGAATCCTCATGGACGAACTATCTCCGATAGATAGAACAGTGTGAGACTTCGTGTGAAGCACGACCTACTCTAACTAAACCTAACCTGCTGTTTTAGATTCCGGGCATTTATTACCTACTAACCTTTTGACTCTTCTTGTTCGTATCTCTATCACGATCTTTGTCGTGGGATTTTTGTGTTACCTATGAATTTGAATTTCATAGGAGTCTCTTCTTCTGGATGATTTAAATTGAGATTACTCAATTTCTGTTTCTACGTAGTTGATCTCTGGGTCTTTTGTGATAGGTGGGTATCCTAACCACATCTTCTGCGGGGTTGTAGTCAACTAATCTTCTTAGCTCATCATTTGGGTGTTGACTTGCTTTTTCAAATATCTTCTCGGCCTTCTTTTTTAGGAAATCTGTGACAGTTTCCCATTCTAAGTCTCTGTGGATTTGTTGGTTTCTTACGAACCACGGCATATTCATTGCTGCTCTGAGCAGTTTATTTTCTGTTGCTTGAATCTTCTTTATATGGCTATTGGCTGCATTGCCCCATGCCGCCGAGCCATATGTTAGTTGGGGTCTTGCAATTGACTTGATCATTCGTAGTTTCGTGCTTTGGTTCATTTGGCTTCTTCTTCCTAGTAGTGGGTAAAGTCTACTCATCGCTGAGTTTGTTTTATCCACTGCATATTTTATATGGTTTTTCCATGTAAGCCCTTTATCTAGTTTTACTCCTAGATATTTGACTTCATTTTCCCATTTTATCTCTTCTCCGTCTATCTGTAGGTTGGAATTAATTTCAAGTCTCCGCTTCTGTAGTAGAATAGCTTGGCTCTTTTTGCTATTTATTTGAATTTTCCATTTGATGAACCATTCTTCTAAAACTTCTAGTGCTTCTTGCAGTCTTCTGTGTATGACATCTGGTCGGCGATGTCTGAAGGCTATTCCCGTGTCGTCTGCATAAAGGGCTAGCAGATTCCTTGGGTTCTTAGGAATATCGTAGATATATATGTTGTAAAGCAGAGGTCCTAGAACTGATCCTTGGGGCACTCCTGCTTCTACTTGTCTGGTGGTAGATAATGTGTCGTCTATTTTGACATAAAAATTCCGGTTCCTCAGGTAGTTCCTTATTATCTTGCAGGTTTTGGTGGTGTAGCCTGCCATCATCATCTTGTAGGCAAGTCCTTCGTGCCAAACTCGGTCGAAGGCTCTCTCGACATCTAATAGCACTAATCCAGTGGCTTGTTTATTCTGAAATCCTTCAGTGACATATTCAGTGATCCTTAACAGTTGAAGTTCTGTGGAATGATTTCTTCTGAATCCAAATTGTTCCGGTGGTATCAGATTCAGCGCTTCTGTTTCTTCATTGAGTCTTTTTGCAATGACTCTTTCGACAATTTTTCCAAGTGCTGACAGTAGACTTATCGGCCTGTAGTTTTGTGGGAATTTTCTATCTTTTCCTGGCTTATTGAACACAATGACTTCTGCTGTTTTCCATCTTTCCGGATAGTATTCTGTTCTCATCACTGCGTTTGCTATATTGGTTAGCGCTGCTATTCCTTTTCTGGGCAATTTCCTTAACATAAAGTTGGTTACTTTGTCTTTTCCTGGAGCTTTTCTGTTTTTCAATTTCTTGATGATTTCTTTAATTTCCGTTGGTGTTGTTGGGTTTGGGATGGTATCGCCTTCCGGCGGTTCCAACATCAATTCTTCATTTTCTTCGACTTCTTCTTCTAAATCTTCATTGTCATCGTCTTCTCTGTAGTTGATTCTGGCTTCTCGTTCTATCGCGTCGACCAGTGCTTCGGCTTTTTCAAGCTTTGAGTAGGCCATCCCATTAGCTCCGTGTAGAGGGGGAATTTCGGTTTTCTCGCGTCGTAAGCACTTTTGCATCTTCCATGCTGAGTGGTCTATGGTGTTTAGTTCTCTAACTCTTTGGTTCCATCTGTCTGTTCTCAGTTCTCTCAGTGCATTTTTCAGCACTTGACTGTGTTTATTCAGCTCTTTCTTGTCTTCTTCTCGATGTGAAGTTCTGTAGTTCTTCCTCTTTATAAGCTCTTTTATTGCTTTTGGGGTTTCACCATGTGAATGTTTCGGGGCTGGCCTTTCGATTCTTCTGGTACTTTCCTCGTAGGCTTCTTTTATTCGGGTTTCTAATTTTTCAACTTCATCTTCTAGTTCTTCAGGGGTTCTTATCTGTGGAATTTCTGTAATTTTCTCCTGGAGTATTTCACTGTACTTTTGCCAGTCTGTGAAGTCTTTCGTTTGAAGTTCTTCTGTTATCGGTCTGCGTCCCAATCTGAGTTCTATTGGGTTGTGGTCTGATGTGCCCTCTTCTATAGTATCAAGTGTGAAATCTTGGGTAATATCTTTCATTATGACGATATCTAATACGTCCGGTAGGCCATTACTTCTGGGCAGGTAGGTCGGAATTTCAGGTCCTAATACTATGGCATTTAGTTTTTCGGCGTACTTCTTAAGCTTCTTCCCATTTTGGTTTTCAGTTCTGCTATTCCATTCTCTTGATTTGCAGTTCATATCGCCAATAATGATGTTCGGGTAGTTTCCTTCAAGCATCTTCTTCAGATCTTCCTCTATTAAGTCGTTTTGGGGTGGTTTGTAGGCTGACGTAATTTTCATTTGTCCTCGATTCGTATTAACTATAATCGAGACGGCTTCTATTTTTCCATTATTTAGTATATCGTCAAAATAGTGGTCGATGTTCTTCTTGACTATTAGGGCTACGCCCCCTCCTGTACAATTTCTGTCATTTCTGTATATTTCATGGTCGGGAAATGAAATTCTATTTCTTGTAGATAGTCTCGTTTCTTGAATGGCTATAATATCCGGTTGTTTCTCGGATATTATTTCTTCTATTTCAGATCTACGGGCTCGTAGACCGTTTGCGTTCCATGAGACTATCTTAAGGTTGTTTTTATTTTCATTAGTCACTAGCTCCATTAATTGGGTTTAGTGAGTTTTCGGAACTTTTTGTCCATCTCTATTTCCAGGAATTTCATGAGCTTGCTCATGATATTTTTGGTGAAGGTATCTAGATCCTCGGTGGTTTCGGGTCCTTTCTTGTTGGTCTCTTCTTTCTTCTTTTGGCTGCTCTTCTTGGATTTTCCATTTTTTGGGGCTTCCTTCTTCTGCTCTTGTTTGAGTGGTAGCGTTTTCTCCTTCTGTTCTTGTTGGACAGTAGGCATCTTTTTCTCTTCTTCTTTTCTTGCTTTGGTCGCAGTCTTCTTTTTGGTCACCAGTTTCCACTCGCTACATCCTTTGTAGCTGGCTGGGTGACCTGCTTTCCCGCAGAGCGCACAGGTAGCATTTCTCTCCTCGTTTTCTCTTGTTAGCGTACAATCTTTACTATTGTGCGCTCCAGAGCATTTAACACATCTCCATGGGAATGTACATTTACTTTGCGCATGTCCGTAACGTTGACATCTATGACATTGGCCAGGTCCAATGCTCTTCTTCTTCGGCTCTACTACACAATTTATACCGTAGAGCTGTTTTACTTCGAATACCTTCTTATTTTGGGTTTTCACCAAAAATAAGGGTATTGCCTTTTTGGTCTTGTTGGATGTAATCCTTATGACATCCGCGTCGGCAATGCCTTGCTCGGCGAGGTCCTCTGTGATAATGTTAATATCTGCGTCCAGTGGCAGATATCGTACCACCGCGTAGATTCTCTTCTCTTCTTCCCTTTGGAGGGTGTAGAATTCCTTATTTCTCAACTCGAGGAATTTTGTCATCTTTCTGTGGTCGTCGGGGGATTGGGGAACAACGCGAATGCCGTCTCTTACTGTGGTCGCTCTCAGGTATTTAATACCCTTCATTTGCATCTCTCTCGAAATTTGTGTCCAGTCGGCCGTGCCTCTCAATGTCACTGGAGGGACCTTCTCTTTTTTCTGCTCGATTTGAGCAGGGACTTCAATTTCTTCTGCAGGTGCAGAAGTAGCTTCTTCTGGACGTTTTCTTTTTAGCAATGCTGCTATATACGACTTCTTCGTAGGTGGCCCTCTTGCAGCTGCATCATTAGTTTCGGTAGGTTTTTTCGGGTCTTCTTTTTGGATTGTGGGGGCTGACACGGTCTCCTCTGTCCCAGAGGAGAAGCCATTTTCTTTTTTCTTAGCCCGTTTCCGCGGCTTCGAGGACTGAGATATTTCTTCTCTCAAGGATTTCACTTCGTCGGATAAAGTTTTGAGACTCTCCGTCATAACTTTCAGTTGACTCATGAGGCTGTTGATCTGGTCCTTCTGTTCTTTTATAATCCGATCTTTTTCGGATTCATCATTAACTTCTTCTTCTTCAATATCCATATCGGATATTTCTTCATCCGATAAGTTTTCGGCATCGGATTCTCTGTCCTCATTTGCAGAGTCGTATTCCGACATTTTGTCAGAGTGACTCAGCAAACACTTAAACACTTTTTTCACTTTCCACTAAATTCACTTTTGTCTCTTCAATGTAAAATAATCTGTGGAACCATCGATCTAAACCTGGACTCAACACAGTTATTTCTTCTTCTTCTTATCACTTCTATACGAGGTTCACTTGGCACACATGCGCATTTCTCAATACGTCTGCACTCCTCGAGGGTTTTTTTTTTTTTTTTTTTTTTGTTTAGTCAGGGGGAATCCTCATGGACGAACTATCTCCGATAGATAGAACAGTGTGAGACTTCGTGTGAAGCACGACCTACTCTAACTAAACCTAACCTGCTGTTTTAGATTCCGGGCATTTATTACCTACTAACCTTTTGACTCTTCTTGTTCGTATCTCTATCACGATCTTTGTCGTGGGATGCTTGTGTTACCTATGAATTTGAATTTCATAGGAGTCTCTTCTTCTGGATGATTTAAATTGAGATTACTCAATTTCTGTTTCTACGTAGTTGATCTCTGGGTCTTTTGTGATAGGTGGGTATCCTAACCACATCTTCTGCGGGGTTGTAGTCAACTAGTCTTCTTAGCTCATCATTTGGGTGTTGACTTGCTTTTTCAAATATCTTCTCGGCCTTCTTTTTTAGGAAATCTGTGACAGTTTCCCATTCTAAGTCTCTGTGGATTTGTTGGTTTCTTACGAACCACGGCATATTCATTGCTGCTCTGAGCAGTTTATTTTCTGTTGCTTGAATCTTCTTTATATGGCTATTGGCTGCATGGCCCCATGCCGCCGAGCCATATGTTAGTTGGGGTCTTGCAATTGACTTGATCATTCGTAGTTTCGTGCTTTGGTTCATTTGGCTTCTTCTTCCTAGTAGTGGGTAAAGTCTACTCATCGCTGAGTTTGTTTTATCCACTGCATATTTTATATGGTTTTTCCATGTAAGCCCTTTATCTAGTTTTACTCCTAGATATTTGACTTCATTTTCCCATTTTATCTCTTCTCCGTCTATCTGTAGGTTGGAATTAATTACAAGTCTCCGCTTCTGTAGTAGAATAGCTTGGCTCTTTTTGCTATTTATTTGAATTTTCCATTTGATGAACCATTCTTCTAAATCTTCTAGTGCTTCTTGCAGTCTTCTGTGTATGACATCTGGTCGGCGATGTCTGAAGGCTATTCCCGTGTCGTCTGCATAAAGGGCTAGCAGATTCCTTGGGTTCTTAGGAATATCGTAGATATATATGTTGTAAAGCAGAGGTCCTAGAACTGATCCTTGGGGCACTCCTGCTTCTACTTGTCTGGTGGTAGATAATGTGTCGTCTATTTTGACATAAAAATTCCGGTTCCTCAGGTAGTTCCTTATTATCTTGCAGGTTTTGGTGGTGTAGCCTGCCATCATCATCTTGTAGGCAAGTCCTTCGTGCCAAACTCGGTCGAAGGCTCTCTCGACATCTAATAGCACTAATCCAGTGGCTTGTTTATTCTGAAATCCTTCAGTGACATATTCAGTGATCCTTAACAGTTGAAGTTCTGTGGAATGATTTCTTCTGAATCCAAATTGTTCCGGTGGTATCAGATTCAGCGCTTCTGTTTCTTCATTGAGTCTTTTTGCAATGACTCTTTCGACAATTTTTCCAAGTGCTGACAGTAGACTTATCGGCCTGTAGTTTTGTGGGAATTTTCTATCTTTTCCTGGCTTATTGAACACAATGACTTCTGCTGTTTTCCATCTTTCCGGATAGTATTCTGTTCTCATCACTGCGTTTGCTATATTGGTTAGCGCTGCTATTCCTTTTCTGGGCAATTTCCGTAACATAAAGTTTGTTACTTTGTCTTTTCCTGGAGCTTTTCTGTTTTTCAATTTCTTGATGATTTCTTTAATTTCCGTTGGTGTTGTTGGGTTTGGGATGGTATCGCCTTCCGGCGGTTCCAACATCAATTCTTCATTTTCTTCGACTTCTTCTTCTAAATCTTCATTGTCATCGTCTTCTCTGTAGTTGATTCTGGCTTCTCGTTCTATCGCGTCGACCAGTGCTTCGGCTTTTTCAAGCTTTGAGTAGGCCATCCCATTAGCTCCGTGTAGAGGGGGAATTTCGGTTTTCTCGCGTCGTAAGCACTTTTGCATCTTCCATGCTGAGTGGTCTATGGTGTTTAGTTCTCTAACTCTTTGGTTCCATCTGTCTGTTCTCAGTTCTCTCAGTGCATTTTTCAGCACTTGACTGTGTTTATTCAGCTCTTTCTTGTCTTCTTCTCGATGTGAAGTTCTGTAGTTCTTCCTGAGTTTTCTATTCCTCTTTATAAGCTCTTTTATTGCTTTTGGGGTTTCACCATGTGAATGTTTCGGGGCTGGCCTTTCGATTCTTCTGGTACTTTCCTCGTAGGCTTCTTTCATTTGGGTTTCTAATTTTTCAACTTCATCTTCTAGTTCTTCAGGGGTTCTTATCTGTGGAATTTCTGTAATTTTCTCCTGGAGTATTTCACTGTACTTTTGCCAGTCTGTGAAGTCCTTCGTTTGAAGTTCTTCTGTTATCGGTCTGCGTCCCAATCTGAGTTCTATTGGGTTGTGGTCTGATGTGCCCTCTTCTATAGTATCAAGTGTGAAATCTTGGGTAATATCTTTCATTATGACGATATCTAATACGTCCGGTAGGCCATTACTTCTGGGCAGGTAGGTCGGAATTTCAGGTCCTTTTCGGCGTACTTCTTAAGCTTCTTCCCATTTTGGTTTTCAGTTCTGCTATTCCATTCTCTTGACTTGCAGTTCATATCGCCAATAATGATTTTCGGGTAGTTTCCTTCAAGCATCTTCTTCAGATCTTCCTCTATTAAGTCGTTTTGGGGTGGTTTGTAGGCTGACGTAATTTTCATTTGTCCTCGATTCGTATTAACTATAATCGAGACGGCTTCTATTTGCCCATTATTCAGTACATCGTCAAAATAATGGTCGATGTTCCTCTTGACTATTAGGGCTACGCCCCCTCCTGTACAATTTCTGTCATTTCTGTATATTTCATGGTCGGGAAATGAAATTCTATTTCTTGTAGATAGTCTCGTCTCCTGAATTGCTATAATATCCGGTTGTTTCTCGGATATTATTTCTTCTATTTCAGATCTACGGGCTCGTAGACCGTTTGTGTTCCATGAGACAATCTTCAGGCTGTTTTTATTTGCGTTAGTCACTAGCTCCATTAATTGGGTTTAGTGAGTTTACGGAACTTTTTGTCCATCTCTATTTCCAGGAATTTCATGAGCTTACTCATGATATTCTTGGTGAAGGTATCTAGATCCTCGGTGGTTTCGGGTCCTTTCTTGTTGGTCTCTTCTTTCTTCTTTTGGCTGCTCTTCTTGGATTTTCCATTTTTTGGGGCTTCTTTCTTCTGCTCTTGTTTGAGTGGTGGCGTTTTCTTCTTCTTATCTTCTTCCTTTTGTTCTTGTTGGACAGTAGGCATCATTTTCTTTTCTTCTTCTTTTCTTGCTTTGGTCGCAGTCTTCTTTTTGGTCACCAGTTTCCACTCGCTACATCCTTTGTAGCTGGCTGGGTGACCTGCTTTTCCGCAGAGCGCACAGGTTGCATTTCTCTCCTCGTTTTCTCTTGTTAGCGTACAATCTTTACTATTGTGCGCTCCAGAGCATTTAACACATCTCCATGGGAATGTACATTTACTTTGCGCATGTATGTAACGTTGACATCTATGACATTGGCCAGGTCCAATGCTCTTTTTCTTCGGCTCTACTACACAATTTATACCGTAGAGCTGTTTTATTTCGAATACCTTCTTATTTTGGGTTTTCACCAAGAATAAGGGTATTGCCATTTTGGTTTTGTTGGATGTCATCCTTATGACATCCGCGTCGGTAATGCCTTGCTCGGCGAGATCATCTGTGATGATGTTAATATCTGCGTCTAGTGGCAGATAACGTACCACCGCGTAGATTCTCTTCTCCTCTTCTCTTTGGAGGGTGTAAAACTCTTTATTTCTCGACTCGAGGAATTTTGTCATCTTCCTGTGGTCGTCGGGGGATTGGGGAACAACACGAATGCCGTCTCTTACAGTGGTCGCTCTCAGGTATTTAATACCCTTCATTTGCATCTCTCTCGAGATTTGTGTCCAGTCGGCCGTGCCTCTTAATGTCACTGGAGGAACTTTCCCTTTTTTCTGCTCGATTGGAGTAGGGACTTCAATTTCTTCTGCGGGTGCAGAAGTAGCTTCTTCTGGGCGTTTTCCTTGTTGCAATGCTGCAATATACGATTTCTTCGTAGGTGGCCCACCTGCAGCTGCATCATTATTATAGGTTGGTTTTTTCGGGTCTTCTTTTTGGATTGGGAGGGTTGACACTGTCTCCTCTGTCCCAGAGGAGAAGCCATTTTCTTTTTTCTTAGCCCGTTTCCGCGGCTTCGAGGACTGAGACATTTCTGCTCTCAAGGATTTCACTTCGTCGGATAAAGTTTTGAGACTCTCCGTCATAGCTTTCAGTTGACTCATGAGGCTGTTGATCTGGTCCTTCTGTTCTTTTATAATCCGATCTTTTTCGGATTCATCATTAACTTCTTCTTCTTCAATATCCATATCGGATATTTCTTCATCCGATAAGTTTTCGGCATCGAATTCTCTGTCCTCATTTGCAGAGTCGTATTCCGACATTTTGTCAGAGTGACTCAGCAAACAACACTTAAACACTTTTTTCACTTTCCACTAAATTCACTTTTGTCTCTTCAATGTAAAATAATCTGTGGAACCATCGATCTAAACCTGGACTCAACACAGTTATATTTTTCTTCTTCTTATCACTTCTATACGAGGTTCACTTGGCACACATGCGCATTTCTCAATACGTCTGCACTCCTCGAGGGTTCAATCGCTACTGCTCCTCGAGGGTTCAATCGCTACTGATCAATTTCGTGAGGTAGCGGATACTTTTATTTATGTCTTCCGTAGAATCGTTAATCATTAGGTTTGCGTTAATTAGATCCCTGAATTTTTTTTTTCCAGTCGGTTTTGAACGTGGCTTTTTGTTTTGGTGAGACTGTTGGGTTTGATTTAGGAATGGTTGCTAGAACAGGAAAGTGGTCAGAATCTAATGCTTGAATGGTGAATGGTTCAGATATTTGGAGATTTTTGGTTACCATTAAGTCTATTGTTGAGGGACTTTGTCGATGGGCCGGGTTGTATGTATGACTATTTCTTGGAAAATTGATGATGAAGTTCGTTTGATCCAGGTATTCTTTAAGTCTGTTACCATTTGTGTTAGCACCATTACAATTCCAGGTAGTGCTCCTACTATTGAAGTCGCCGGCTATTGAAACCTTATTACCCAAGTTCATGAGGTTGGAAATTTCTTGGGTATCTAGGGGGGTTTTATGATTGTTATAGAAGTTTACTATAATAAGGTCTTTAAGTTTCATCGCGTGAGATTCAGAATTTACAGTGCGGGTTGTTATTTCAAGGGGTTTTAGATGCTTTTTATAATAGATAAGAAGATCCCCGTTTGTAGTTTTTGGTTTATTCAAATAATAAAATTTTTAAATTTTAGGAGTTTATTTAGTTTCGATTCTTGTATTCAGATAACTTCAGCTTTGATTTCGTTCAGTAGAACTTCCAATTCCCCAACTCTGTTGAAAATGCCATTTGCATTCCAAGTTATAATATTAATGTCTTTCATAGGGAGTTTGAAATCCATATTTTTGGGGAAGGTTTTGGATAATTAGAATCTTATCAAGAGGAGATGAGGTGTTCTTGATTTGGGATTTTATGTCTCGGACTAAGGAAATTAATTGAGAGATATTACAAATCGAATTTAGTTCTTTGATCTCCTGTAGAAGAGTATGAAAATCATCTACGTTATTTTGCTGCTCGTTTGAGGCTGGGATATTTTCGAACTGGAGGCTTTCCTTTGCTGCTACCAGATAGGGATATTGGTTTGTTATGGGACTTGGGGGTGTCGTTCTGATTTTTTGTTTTTGGGGCTGTATGGTTTGCATTGTTTTAGTTTGTAATGACTCTACATACCTGATCATTTCTGGACATTTTGAGTGATTTGCGGTGTGTGGACCTCCGCAATGTGCGCATTGTAGACCTACGCCGTCGCGCGCTTTCATTGGGCACTCTGAGGTGAGGTGGTTTGTTCCGCACTTCACACATTTCGCGCCTCGATTACAGTTCGAGGAACCATGTTCGAATTTTTGGCATCGGTGGCATTGTGTCACTTTGGATTTTCTCGCGTATTTTTGCCTCTGCACTTTCACGTGATCAATTCCGCGGATTTTTTTTCAGTTCATTTGTTTAATAGTTCTTCGGAACGTTCACCAAAAATTTCTTTATAGTCTTTGATTACACCGGGCGAGTTCAATAACAGCTTCTAAATTCGCTCACTAGCAGCTTGTAAACTCGCTCCGTGTAATCGACCTTTCAATTTTCGAATCTTGTGTATTTATTTTTTAGCGCTCGTTCTACTTACACGCATTTCGTCACGACGTCTGTATTTTTCGAATTTTGAGCCGAAAATGGCCTTAATCGACAAGGTTCGACTCACTGATGACTAATCCGTCGGAAAATTCTGTCCTGCCGTCCGTAAGCACGATAGCTCTCGAACGGAACAACCTCTATACTCGAAATTTCAGTGTGGGTTCAGTTGCCGCGGTTGAATTCAATAATTTCTTTTATATTTTCAAGGAGAATGATATATTGTCGGCCTAATTCGTTAACCTGCTAAGTCCATTTTTCGATCAATTTTACTTTTTGAGCTGGTCATAAAGTTTAGACGATGACCTACCTTATGGCATAAGAAAAAAGAAAGTGTTATGGTTCAATTTTTTGATATTAATAATATTAAATTTTGTGAAAGAACCACTAACAATATTCTTATAATTTTGTTTTTCAATTTTTCTTCTATTTTTCCCGTGACTCTTTTTAAGGGGGTTCTCAAGGTGCACAAATTATATAATTTTTGGTTACAAAAAACTTATTATTTAAATCAATAAACTAATTCTAATAATTTCATAAATTCTAAATAATGACTCTTATCGAACAAGGTATAAATTAAAAACTCACAGTAAACAGCTTACTCTAAATATAGTTCATAAAATGTAAGCTTCAAATTTCTCCTCCGTTTCGTAGAGAATATCTTTGAATTCAGTGATTGATGCTATAAGATCTATTGCCTCGGGTTCCACTAATATTTCTGGTATGAGCTGTTGGAACAGTTTTATCCCACAGTTCTCTTCTCGAATTTGAAGGCTTTCAACAACCAACAGCCATCTGAATCTCACCAAATCAACAACTTCATGATGTCAGGCTGCATAAATCTTTGATGATCTTTCGTTATCAAATCTCAATTTCAATAATATAACTCAAAGAAGTTTTTCCACACTGACTTTTTGAAAAAAAAATTTCTATCTTGACATTTCTCTCCCGTCAAAAATCAGCTTCCTTAATACTAATAATCTTACAACAATGTCTATGCTAACAATTAAATTATTCAGAACCATCTTAAAAAACTCATTTTACTATAATTTGTACGATATTTTGAAAAAAATTCTTGAATTTTGTTGATCTAATTTGAATTTATTTTCACTTTTGGATTTCCATGACAATTCCCCAAATTGAATATTTAATAATTTTTTCTTCTTAAAAAAAAATTTTAAATATTGAAATTTCTTAATTTATCTGTAATTTATTAACATTAATAATGACAAAATTTTTCTCGATAAGCATTGTTTGTTTCTTGATTGGATTTCAATATGAACATCATTTATGTCGAAATTTTTTTTTAAAATATTTCTCCCCAATTCTCTTTACTTTCTTCCGTTTTTTTTTAATGGAAGTCTTCTTTGGCGCAGGTTTATGAACTCTTTTAATAATTTTTTTCTTTTTATTGTTCATCTTATAAGCTCGTTTTTGCTTCTGGGAATCATCATCGATTTCATCATACATTAGGGAACTCTCATCTTCTTCGCTGCAATCAAATTTTGCCTTCTTACGTTTGTCACCTCTTTGTCTTAATTTTGTATAATAAAATCTATCATATTTCTGAATTTCTGTTTGTATCAGCTCAATTTTGTCTGATTTTTTGTATATCAACTTGATTTCCCTTTTCTTGAATATGTATATAGAATTTTCTATTCTATGAATATTTCGAAAACAATATTTTCCTATTTCTGTTTCAGAACTATCCTCTTTAATTCCTTTCTTGTCATCATTAGATTTAAAAGCATTTTCATCTTCTTTCTTATATGACGAGTCTTGTAATTTCTGCATATTAATTTCATTCAATTTCATATATTCTTCTGCGTTTTCTATTATCACTGTAAGTTCTTTGTCTTTCTCAAAATCAATTATTTCTTCTCCAATTTTATTCTCAAGTCTGTTTTCCCTTAAATAAATTCTCTCTCTGGTTTTCTTCAGTTCCCTTGAATTTTCTTCTATTTTAGTCTCTAATCTCTCTGAAATTTCTTCCATTTTCTCAAATTTTTTATTCATGTCCAGTTTCAATCTTTCTGTATTATCTTTCATTTCTTCCATCATTTCATGATGCATTCTTTCTGAATTATCTTTCATTTCGTCCATCTTTTGATTCAAACTTTTATAATTATCTTTCGTTTCTTCCATCTTTTGTTTCAAACTTTCTGAATTATCTTTCATTTCTTCCTTCATTTCTTCCTTCATTTCTTCCATCTTTTTTTTCATCTCCATCAATAAATTAATTAATACATTTGATTCTGTTTTGTTTTGTTCTTCTCCACTTCTTTGTATTTTATCTTCTTCATCTCCTTTTTCCCCAATCAAAGTTTTACTCCTAGTTTCCATGTTGAAAAACAAATGCTTATTTTTTTTTTTATAAATATTATTCAAAATGAATTTTTATGAATCCGAAAAATAAATTCAAATCAATCACCTTTTTCGAACCAATAATCACCTTGTTCAAGCCACGCGTTGGGCGCCAAAATTGTTATGGTTCAACTTTTTGATATTAATAATATCAAATTTTGTGAAAGAACCACTAACAATATTCTTATAATTTTGTTTTTCAATTTTTCTTCTATTTTTCCCGTGACTCTTTTTAAGGGGGTTCTCAAGGTGCACAAATGATATAATTTTTGTTTACAAAAAACTTATTATTTAAATCAATAAACTAATTCTAATAATTTCATAAATTCTAAATAATGACTCTTATCGAACAAGGTATAAATTAAAAACTCACAGTAAACAGCTTACTCTAAATATAGTTCATAAAATATAAGTAAGATCTATTCCCTCGGGTTCCACTAATATTTCTGGTACGAGCTGTTGGAACAGTTTTATCCCACAGTTCTCTTCTCGAATTTGAAGGCTTTCAACAACCAACAGCCATCTGAATCTCACCAAATCAACAACATCATGATGTCAGGCTGCATAAATCTTTGATAATCTTTAGTTATCAAATCTCAATTTCAATAATATAATTCAAAGAAGTTTTTCCACACTGACTTTTAATTAATTTCTATCTTGACATTTCTCTTCCGTCAAAAAATCAGCTTCCTTAATACTAATAATCTTACAACAATTTCTATGGTAACAATTAAATTATTCAGAACCATCTTAGAAAACTCATTTTACTATAATTTATACGATACTAGATGACCCGGCAAACGTTGTTTTGCCATATCTCTCCCTTTTTTCGCAATTTCAAAATTGCTCGAGGCCTTCGGCCTCTCTTACCTTAGGAAAGCCCGTTTCTCCCTCTCGAAAACGCGGGGGGTGCTTCGCGCCTCCGGTCTCTCCCTTTTTTCGCAATTTCAAAATTGCTCGAGGCCTTCGGCCTCTCGTCTCAAAATAACCTAACCTTAACCTAACCTAACCTAACCTAGCTGACCCGGCAAACGTTGTTTTGCCATATTTCTCCCTTTTTTCGCAATTTCAAAATTGCTCGAGGCCTTCGGCCTCTCTTACCTTAGGAAAGCCCGTTTCTCCCTCTCGAAAACGCGGGGGGCGCTTCGCGCCCCCGGTCTCTCCCTTTTTTCGCAATTTCAAAATTGCTCGAGGCCTTCGGTCTCTCGTTGTTCTGGCTATTAAAAAATAAGGGTTGATCGTAGAAGGGTGAAAATTGGGAATTGTATATATTTTTGTATGTTGTATCATAAAAAAATAGAAATTAGAAATTTTGTCTGAAAAATAAAAAAAAAAAATTTAGGGGTGGACTACCCCTAACATTTAGGGGAATGAAAAATAGATGTTGGCCGATTCTGATAGATACCGGATAAGCACAAAAAATTTCATCAAAATCGGTTAAGCCGTTTCGGAGGAGTATGGCAACGAACACTGTGGACACGAGAATTTTATATATTAGATTTTGAAAAAAATTCTTGAATTTTGGTGATCTAATTTGAATTTATTTTCACTCTTGGATTTCCATGACAATAGATATCAATATAACAAGAATCATTAAAGAAACCAAAAATATTTTCAGAATCTTTATATCTAAAATAAAAAAGATATCATTCAGTTTTGTCTCTCTCCTGTAAAATATGCAAAATGGACTTAGCAGGTTAACGAATTAGGCCGACGATATTCAAACTACATTTTTTCCAGATCGCATGACCAGAACCATAGAAAATCATAACTTTCGAAATGAAAAGCCTAGAGACTTGAAATTTTCAGGATAGTTGTGGATTTCGAAAGTCTCGGTCAAGTTTATCAATGAGCAAAATTAGACTAGGGGTTCGGTAAATATGTTCTTTTGAAATTTAGTTTCATCTCTAATTTCAAAACTACCGATTTGATCGTGACGAAATTTCGTATTTCAATGGAGAATGATATATTGAAGCTTCATTTTGTCCAGATCGCATGACCAGAATCATTAAAACCATAAAAAATTATAACTTTCGAACGGAAAGGCCATGAGACTTGGAATTTCCAGGGTAGGTTCGGATCTTGAATTTCGCGGTCAAGTTTATCAATGAGCAAAATGAGACTAGGGGTTCCGTGAATATGGCCCTTCAAAATATTTTTCCTTGGTAATTTCGAAACTTTTGATTGTATTGGAATGAAATTCTGCACATAGATAATAAATAATGTATTCAAACTACGTGCAGAATTTCCAGATCGCATTACAAAAAAAATAGATACTGTTGATAAATCTATCCAATTATCGAAAAAAAATTGTCACCTAAAGCACTGACGTGAAGTCTGGAGTTCCACCTTAGATTGAAATTTTTTTTGACAGCTTTCAGACATATTTTCAATTGGTTTTTAAAACTGGTAAATGCGAATCATTCTTCAAGATGGATGAACGAGCGCTGACTTCACGGCAGTGCTTTTCATCAATTTTGTGAGTACATTTGTAGCTCCCATTGATATATTTTAGTCATATAGGGTGTCCGGGAAAATGTGGGAAAACTCTCGGATTCAGATAAAACATAAAAAAATAAGATGACAAGTTTCCATCATTTTTTTTCCTAGCGGCCCTAAAGTCATTTTACTGGAATAAATTTCAAACCACTTAATATAATTTGATTGTAATTTGATATGATAAACCGTCTAAAGACCTCTTGAAATACTGCCCTTAAATTAAAATAAGCTCGTTTAGTTTACCAGGGTCGGACTAGGTTGTACATTTTAATGTTTACATTTTTAACACCCTGTATTATAAGGAGTTAAAAATAACAAATTTGGATACCTTGAACATTGAGCTAAAGAAAAGGTACTCATGTTCATTTTCGATAAAATGAAATAACTAAAATCATAACTTTCAAACGGAAACGCCTAGGAACCCGAAATTTTCAAAGTAGGTTCGAATCTCGAATGCTGCGGTTGATTTCGTTATTGGGCAAAATTCGACCAGGGGTTCCGTAAATATAGCCGTTCGAAATATTGTTTCTCTGATTACTTCGAAACTACTGATTCGATAAAAATGAAATTTTGCATTCGGATGGAGAATGAAATTTTCAAGTTACATGCAAAATTTTTTCCAGATCGCATGACCAGAATCATAAAAAATTATAACTTTCGAATGGAAACGCCGAAGGACCTGAAATTTTCAGAGTAGGTTCGTTATTGGGCAAAATTCGACCAGAGGTTCCAGAAATATGGTCGTTTGAAATTTTGTTTTTTTGAATAATTTCAAAATTACGGATTCGATCATGACGAAATACTGTATTTTAATGGAAAATTATACATTCAAGCTACATGTAAAAAAAATTTCAGATCACATTACCAGAACCATTTTAAATTTCAACGAATTGTAGAATACAAAATTCCCAATATTTCGGTTACAACAGATACGATCGGGATGAAATTCACTTTGTATACGCAAAATAATGAGTTGAAAATTTAGAGAGGATCTAACCGATCTTATGTAACCGATAACAATGACAATATATGGCGCTGAAAATCAGAAGATGTCGGGTCGAATGATGGTTGAAATTATTCATTTCTGTCTTTCATAACGAGTAAATCAAATATTTTTTTATAATATTGCGGAATTGATAATAATAATGCCTGTGAAAGTCGAGATAACCACTTCGGACATATTTGATTATGTGGGTGAACGTGAATGTGATAACAAATGACCACTATGTAATAGAAAATTATTGAACTTACGATAAAAAAAATTATGAAAGCACCGCCTTGAAGTCAGGAGCTTTTGAGCGCTCGTACATCCACCTTGTAGAAAGATTCGCAATCTACAGTTTCAGAAATTAATTGAAGGAATTTATGACAGCTCTCAAACTAAGGCGAAACTCCAGACTTCACGTTAGTGCTTTAGCTGACCAATTTTTTTGTCGAAAATTCGCTAGAATTTTTTATGGTATCTTTGGTCTTGGCGATGCGATCTCAACACAATTTCGCAAGTAGTTTGCATACGTCATTCTTCAGCTAGGTGTGAAATTTCATTCCAATCCATTCGGTAGTTTCGAAATAAATAGAAAAAAAAATATTTTGAACGGCCATATTTACGGATCCACTAGTCCAATTTGGCTCATTGATGAACGTGACCGCGACATTCGCGATCCGCATCTACCCTGGAAATTTCTAGTTCCTAGGCCTTTCCCTTCGGAAGTTATAATTTTCTATGGTTTCTATGGTTCTGGTCATGCGATCTGGACAAAACGTTGCTTCATTATATCATTCTCGGATAACCTAATTTTATCTCGATCGAATCCGTAGTTTCGAAATTATAGAGAAAACAAAATTTCAAACGACCGTATTTACGGAACCCCTAGTATAATTCTGCTCATTGATAAACGTGAATGCGACATTTCAAATCCACACCTATCCTGAAAATTTCAAGTTCCTAGGCCTTTCCGTACGAAAGTTATGATTTTCTATGGTTTCTATGGTTCTGGTCATGCGATCTGGGGAAATGTAGCTTGAATATATCATTCTTCGTTAGTATACAAAATTTCGCCACGATCGAATCTGTAGTTTTGAAATTATCAAGAAATCAGAATTTCAAACGACCTGAAAATTTCAAGTCCCTATGCGTTTTCTTTCGAAAGTTACAATTTTCTATGGTTTCTAAGGTTCTAGTCATGCGATCTGGAGAAATGTAGCTTGAATATATCATTCTTCTTTAGTATACAAAATTTCGTCACGATCGAATCTTTAGTTCTGAAATTATCAAGAAAACTAAATTTCGAATGACCATCTTTACGGAACCCACAGTATAATTTTGCTCATAGATGAACGTGATCACGACATTCGAGATACACACCTATTTCAAGTCCCTAGGCGTTTCCGTTCAAAAGTTACAATTTTCTATGGTTCCTATGGTTCTGGTCATGCGATCTGGACAGAATTTCACATGTAGCTTGAACACCTCATTTTCCCTTTGAGTGCAAAATTTCATCTCGATCAAATCTGTAGTTTTCAAGTAATCAGAAGGACAAAACTTTGAACGGCCATATTTACGGAACCCCTGGTGGAATTTGGCCCATTAACGAACTCAACCGAGGCATTCGGGAACTGAACCCATAGTGAAAACTTCAAGTTTCTAGGTTGTTCCGTTCGAGAGTTATTTTGCTTACGGCACATTTTCAGCTCAAAATTCGATAAGTACAGACATCGTGACGAAATGATATAGCCCTCGTGTTAGTAGTACGAGCGCTTAAAAAATTAAATCATAATTGAAGTGACAACTTCTTTGAGATACGTTTCCCAATCTTCAAGATTATCTGCTATTTTTTAACTGACTCGGGATTCAACGGGAATTTATGCAAAGAAATTCCAGAAGAACCACCTATGTGATGAGCATTGAGGAACAGAGCACATTTTTCGTGATCTTATTCCCACATTACCTCCTACAATCCGCTGCATTTTCAGCTGGTATACAGTTTATTTGAAACAATTGTCCATAAATTATCATTGAAATATAATATATCATTTTCGATACATAAATGAATCAAAATCATACAAATATTTCACACTTTTCTCATATAAACACACACACGTTAGTTTGTTGTTCACCACTCGGGTAGTTCGAACGATTTAAAGTAGATGTCGCCCACTCAGTGATTTTTCCCTATACAATGTGAAAATCATTGTTTAATATATCAAATGCAGATTCTATGAGGAAAAAACTTCGAAAACATGGTCAAATCTCGGCTAGGTCATGGACGTTGTAATTGTCTGGGGGTGGGTTGAAAATGATAGAGTTTGCGAAAAATGTTCAATGTGCAGCACAGATAAAAGAGGGAAAAAAAAACAAACATAAAATTTTCTGTGACTCTCAAATTCAAATTAGTGATCAGAGAAGGTTTTTGATAAAGAAATCAAAACAATTGATGGTAAAAACGTCCACTTTCATACGCGAAAAAGTATTAGAATTATTGTTTGTTATTCAAATTAAATTAGGCTTAGTGTTAATTATTAGTGGTTTCGTTTTATTAATTACTTGTTGAGTGGTCATTTAGGTGTTATTGGTAAGTTACATCAAATCAATAGGCTCTGGCATATTTGAAGTACCTACTGTTGTTCGACAATAAATTTCTTAATGTTAACGGTCTTTGAATATAAAATTTTCATCTTAACTCAAATCTTGAACAAAAATTTCAACCCATATTCTCAAAATGTGAGTTAGATATAACATTTCATCTATCAGCTACTATCTAGAAGTTGATGTTGAAGGAAAATCGAATTTACCTTTTCAAATATATTTCTTTCATGTAAATTTTCATCGTGGTCAACTTGTGTAATAAAAAAACATTTACAGATTTATTTGAATATTTGAATAGCCTGCTTCAAAAAAGAATTTTTGGAGGAAGAATACCATGCAAAATTCACAAATACAAAAAACAGACATATTTGTATTTAAATAACAATGAAAAATAATATCAAATATTCACATTTGTTTAGATAATTTTCAATATAATTACCTATTTGTTTGAAAAGAAAAACAGAATTTTTTCCTTTCACTTTCAATGCCATAGATATCATATCATTCTCAAGCCTTTTTTCAACTTTATTACATTTTTTTTAAATGTAGGCAAGGTCACCTCGGTTAAGTATATTCAGTCGTTTTATTTCATGATCTGTTATTACTCTTGCATCTTGTAAGGCTATATATTGTTACTTATTTCAGCAATCAATTTGTTAGCAGTCATTTGTTGCTGACTTTCAGTCAAGTGTTTCAATGAATTTCACAGTTATTTCTGAAAAGATCACATAAAGATTTTATCTATTATTGTCACTTCCTGATCAAGTAATTATATGAACTACAAAGTTTTGCACACATTCTTGAGGGTTATGCTCATGTTGTTTCCAAATTTCATAGTACGTTGGCTGCATTTACTCACAAATCTTATATAAAGTAGTTATGAAATTTCAATACATTTTTTTTTAATTCCACATTATGGAATGCATTTGGATGAGTATATGCCTACCAACCTCTGTAATTACTTCGGTTACAATTATAATAAATCTTTTTCGTATTGCTGCTCGATTCAATACTACCCAATGAACATTTGGTGAGCTTTAGGTGCCGGTGAATTTGTATAACCCATCTCTAATGGTTTCCAATCTTACTCTAAGGTATATTGATGTTTCACAGAATTACCTAACAATAAATGCAACTAAAGTGCCAAAATCAGTGATATAGATTTCTATAGCAACCCATTATATACCCTAAAGTACTGGTTACTGTGAGTCTTATAATGAGGTTGTATAAATATCCCTAACACTACTTATATAACTTGTTATTGAAAGATGTATAAATATTACTATAGTGACCATTATATTACTCACGTCATTTCACATTCATCTTTTCCCACTCCGAAAAACAAAATGATGGTGATGGAATTCATGGTTTTTGACTCACAAATATTAAGTTGTAGAAATGAAAAATGCAATTGCTATTCATGATAAAATTTCTATATATGGAATTAGTCTGAAAAATCTCAACGATTATTTTGTAACTCCAATCAGATCTTCCTTTTTGAACATATATTCTTCAGAGTGTACTCCAAATCCTTCAAAAATTTACTGTTTGAATGAAATAAAATGTAATTTAGGGGCAGTAGTTGAAAAGCCGAACAAAATTGATTTTTTGCCCTTGTTCATACCTTGAATCATCAGTTTTAGATCGAAGTATTTATGAATTTTATGCATAAATAAGAATAATTATATTATAATTTTTGATTTTATATTATTATATTTCAAATTTTTCATTCAAATTGAATAAACTTCCATGTAAAACTGAGAAATTCTTAATGAACTGAATTTATTTATTTCTCTACCTTATTTCTTAATAACAGATTGCCTAATAATTGCTATCCTTATTCTCCTGTCCTGACGATAAAGTAGTTAGAGGATAGAAATGCATCATCTTCTTCATTAACAATAGATTCAGCGTTATTGTTCGAATCCTTATTATATAGTGCCTGTCGAGTCCGTACTGAACCATGAGTTCTATTTTTTTTCGTCGATCTTAGGTGTGTTACAGTATTGAGTAATAGTGATGCTCTTCTCTTTGCATTTTTGATCACTCCCTTCAAAAACTGTTCGCAATCTATTTCAGAAAAAAATTCGAAAAGCACTGCCGTTAAGGCAGGAGCATTTGAGCGCTCGTACATGCACCTTGTAGGTAGATTCGCATTCTACAGTTTTAGAAACCAATTTGAAAGATTTTGACAACTGTCAAAGAAAATTTCAAACCAACGCGAAAATCCAGATTTCACGTCAGTGCTTTGGTGACCATTTTCTTTTTCGATAATTCGCTAGAATTTTCTACGGTATCTATGGTCTTGGTATTGCGACTTGGACATAATTATACATTATTCTTCATATATGTGCGAAATTTCATTTCAATCCAATTAGTATTCTCGAAATTATCAGAAAGAATATAGTTTGAACGGCAATATTCACGGAACCCCTTGTCTAATTTGGCTCATTGATGAAAGTGATCGCGAAATTCGCGATCCGAACCTATCCTGAAAATTTCAAGTCCCTAGGCCTTTTCGTTCGAAAGTTATGATTTTCTATGGTTTCTATGGTTCTGATCATACGATCTGAAAAAAATGTAGCTCCGATATATCATTCTCAATTTGAATACAGAATTTCGTCAGGATCGAATCCATAGTTTTATAAATTATCAAGAAAAACGAATTTCAAACGGCCGTATTCACGGAACCCCTCGTCTAATTTCGCTCATTAATGAACGTGAGCGCGAAATTCGCAATCCGAACCTATCCTGGAAATTTCGAGTCCCTAGGCCTTTCCGTTCGAAAGTTATAATTTTCTATGGTTTCTATGGTCCTGATTATGCGATCTGGAAAAAATGTAGCTCGAATATATCATTCTCAATTTAAATACAAAATTTCGTCACGATCAAATCCATAATTTTGAAATTATCAAGAAAACTGAATTTCAAACGGCCATATTTACGGAACCCCTAGTCTAATTTTGCTCATTGATACACCTGAACGCTACATTCACGATCCACACCTATCCTGAAAATTTCAAGTCCCTAGGCCTTTCCATTACAAAGTTATAATTTTCTATGGTTTCTATGGTTCTATTCTGCATGTAGCTTGAGTACGTAATTATCCATCTGAGTGCAAAATTTCACCCCGATCGAATCAGTTGTTTCGAAGTAATCAGAAAAAAAATTTCGGCCATATTTATGGAACCCTTGAGCGAATTTTGCCCAATAACGAACTTAACCGCGGCATTTGAGATTCGAACCTAACCTGAAAATTTCAAGTTTCTAGGACATTCTGTTCGAGAGTTATCGTGTATACGGACGGACGGATGGCCGGACGGACAGACTCGAATTTTTCGACGGATTCGTCATCAGTGAGTCGAACTTAGTCATTTGAGACCAGTTCCGGCTCAAAATTCGAAAAATACAGACATCGTGACGAAATGATATAGCCCTCGTTTAAGTAGTACGAGCGCTCAAAAATACCAACCGCTCTCCTCACAGTTTCATGGAATGTTTTAATAACATTCGTATGGATTTTTGAACAAATTTTTTATTCTGTTTTACGACTACCCCCAGCCCAAGTGTATTTGGTGAGGAGGTTTCTATCAAAGAAAGTATCGATGAGAACGTAACTGCAATTAATCCCTTTCTTTCCATTATTTCCACAAATCATAGTCATTCTTTCTATTATTTCATTTCCATAGGTTGGATTCTCCAGGTCTTTTTCAAATTGCTTGAATTTTCTATCGAATCGATAGGAAGAAGATTCAGCAACGAAGATGAAAGTAAAGTTGTGACTAGTGTTTCATCATAATTACTTTTATCGCACAAAATATCCTATAAGGTTCGTTGTACAGCAAACTCCTTTAAAATTTATTTTGGTTCACCAGGATGGAATTCAATAATGCAGTATTTGGATCAGTGTAACTAAGTGTCTCATTACTTTCCAAGGCAAAACTTTCATCATTTTGATTCACATGAAAAATTGAGTTTGCGATTGTGTGCTTGGTTCCTGGAAAAAAATGTTTGGAGCATAGTAAATAGGAGTATATATAAATACATAGTACATAAAATACATAGATTTAGAGAATATCCACTAACCGAAGTAATGCTTCTGTTGATATTTAATAATATGTTTGAATGAATCTCTGCTTTATTGGGAAGTACTCTCTGTTTTCAGTTTTAATACCTTTGAAAGTTCACGAAATTCACGTATTGACTCTGCTTGGGGCTCATTCTGCTGCAGTAATGGAATTTCTTGCATCAATAAAACAATTCAATGTTAAGATTTTTAAATTAAAGTAATTTACCTTGTATTGACCTGAATTGCTATGTTATAGAAATCATCCTGGAGTTCTCGGCCTATTTGAGTTCTCTTTTTATTCTGTGATATTATTGGTGGCTGAACAGGTTTCCTCGGCATCAGTATCATCGCGTTTGGCCATCTCATCCATTTCATCTTTAGCTGCTGAATATGTTAAAAAACCCTATCTTTTTGAGCGCTCGTACTACTCACACGAGGGCTATATCATTTCGTCACGATGTCTGTATTTTTCGAATTTTGAGCCGAAAATGGTCTCAAACTACTATGTTCGACTCACTGATGACGAATCCGTCGGAAAATTCGAGTCTGTCCGTCCGTCCGTATACACGATAATTCTCGAACGGAATGTCCTATAAACTTGAAATTTTCAGGGTAGGTTCGAATCTCGAATGTCGCGGTTGATTTCGTTATCGGGCAATATTCGCCTAGGGGTTCCGTAAATATGGCTGCTCGAATTGTTGCTTTCCTGATTATTTCGAAACTACAGATCCGATCGAGGTGAAATGTCGTACTCAGATGGAGAATAACGAGTTCAAGCTACTTGCAAAATTTTGTCTAGCTCGCATGACCAGAACCATAGAAACCATAGAAAATTATAACTTTCGAACGGAAAGGCCTAGAGACTTGAAATTTTCAGGATAGGTGTAGATATCGAATGTTGCGGTCACGTTCATCAATGAGCAGAATTAGAATATGGGTTCCGTGAATATGGTCGTTTGAAATTCAGTTTTCTTGATAATTTCAAAACTATGTATTCGATCGTGACGAAAATTTGTATTTGAATTGATATTCAAGCTACATTTTGTCCAGATCGCATGATCAGAACCATAGAAACCATAGAAAATCCTAACTTCCGAACGGAAAGGCCTAGGGACTTTGTAATGAAAACGACTAGGGGCTTGAAATTTTCAGGATAGGTTCGGATCACGAATTGTGCGGTCACGTTCATCAATGAGCAAAATTAGACTAGGGGTTCCGGAAATATAGCCGTTCAAACTATTTTTTTCCTGATAACTACGAAACTACTCATTGGATTGGAATGAAATTTCGCACATAGATGAAGAATAATGTATTCAAACTACGTGAGAAATTTTGTTCGGATCGCATTACCAAGACGATAGATACCGTAGAAAATTCTAGCGAATTATTGGAAAAAAAACTGGTCACCTATAGCACTGACGTGAAGTCTGGATTTTCGCCTTCGTTTGAATTTTTTTTTACAGCTGTGAAAATCTTTCCAATTGGTTTCTAAAACTGAAGAATGCGAATCTATCTACAAGGTGCATGTACGAGCGCTCAAAAGCTCCTGCCTTCACGGCAGTGCTTTTCTCAATTTTTTATTCAGAGCCTCCACTTGCACTTTCCAATTCAGAGCTGTATCAATCCAAATTCCCAAAAATTTGACAGATTTAGCGGGCTCGAATAAGTTCCTTCAATTGATTTCTGAAACTGGAAAATGCGAATCTACCTACAAGGTGGATGTACGAGCGCTCAAAAGTTCCTGACTTCACGGCAGTGCTTTTCGTAATTTTTCAAATAACTTTCTATCAATTTGAGCTGATTGTTACGAATTCCACATATTTCAATTTTCTTCAGCAGTCTACGATGGTCCACACATTCAGAAGCTTTATATATATCCAGAAAAAATGCCAGTGGAATATCTCCTATCTCCAGTGCCTCCAGTATTCCCTGCGTGAATTCAAATATTGCAGTATCAATGCTTTTATTTCTGATAAAGCCGTGTTGATGTCTTGTGAAAACTATATTTTTCCTGAAAAAACATATGAGGCATGTTGCTAATAATTTTTAAAATATTTTAGTGAATTATGATAGCATACTGATCGGACGATAGTTATTGTAATCATCTTTACACCCTTTTTTGAGCGCTCGTACTACTTACACGAGGGCTATATCATTTCGTCACGATGTCTGTATTTATCGAATTTTGAACTGAAAATGTGCCGTAAGCACGATAACTCTCGAACGGAATAACCTAGAGACTTGAAATTTTCAGTGTGGGTTCAGTTCACGAATGCCTCGGCTGAGTTCGTTAATGGGCCAAATTCCACTAGGGGTTCCGTAAATATGGCCTTTCAAAGTTTTGTTCTGCTGATTACTTGGAAACTACAGATTTGATCGGGATGAAATTTTGCACTCAAATGGAGAATGAGCTACATGTGAAATTTTGTCCAGATGGCATGACCAGAACCATAGAAACCATAGAAAATTGTAACTTTTGAACGGAAACGCCTAGGGACTTGAAACTTTCAGGATAGGTGTGGATCTCAAATGTGATCACGTTTATCTATGAGCAGAATTATACTAGGGGTTCCGTAACTATGGTCGTTTAAAATTTAGTTTTCTTGATAATTTCAAAACTACAGATTCGATCGAGACGAAATTTTGTTTACTAATGGAGAATGATATATTCAAGCTACATTTCTCCAGATCCCATGACCAGAACCATAGAAACCATAGAAAATCATAACTTTCGAACGGAAAGGCCAGGGGACTTGAAATTTTCAGGATAGTTGTGAATCTGGAATCTCGAGTCCACGTTCATCAATGAGCAGAATTATACTAGGAGTTCCGTAAATACGGTCGTTTGAAATTTTGTTTTTTCGATAATTTCGAAACTACGGATTCGATCTAGATAAAATTTTGCATTTTAATCGAGAATGATATATTGAAGTAACATTTTGTCCAGATCGCATGACCAGAACCATAGAAACCATAGAAAATTATAACTTCCGGAGGGAACGGCCTAGGAACTTGAAATTTTCAGGGGAGGTTTGGATCGCGAATGTCGCGGTCACGTTCATCAAAATTAGACAGGGTGTTCCGTAAGTATAGCCGTTCAAAATATTTTTTTCCTGATAATTTCTAAACTACTGATTGGATTGGAATGAAATTTCACACCTAGCTGGAGAATAATTTATTCAAACTACGTGCAGAATTTTGTCTAGATTGCATCACCAAGACCATAGATACTCTAGAAAATTCTAGCGAATTATCGAAAAAAAAATAGTCAGTTGGAGCACCGACATGAAGTCTAGAGTTTCGCCTAAATTTTTTTGACAGCTGTCTAAAATTCCTTCAATTGATTTGTAAAACTGGAAAATGCGAATCTACATACAAGGTGAATGTACGACCGCTCAAAAGCTCCTGACTTCACGGCAGTGCTTTTATAATTTTTGAGCGCTCGTACTACTTACACGAGGGCTATATCATTTCGTTTTTTAAGCCGAAAATGATCTCAAACGACTATGTTCGACTCACTGATGACGAATCCGTCGGAAAATTCGAGTCTGTCCGTCCGTCCGTCCGTCCGTCCGTCCGTCCGTATACACGATTAATCTCGAACGGAATGTCCTAGAAACTTGAAATTTTCAGGGAAGGTTCGAATCTCAAATGCCGATGTTAAGTTCGTTATTGGGCAAAATCCGCCTGAGGGTTCCGTAAATATGACCGCTCGAAATTTTGTTTTCGTGATTACTTCGAAACTACAGATTCGATCGAGATGAAATTTTGCATTCTAATGGAAAATGAGGTGTTCAAGCTACATGCAAAATTTTGTTCAGCTCGCATCACCAGTACCGTAGAAACCATAGAAAATTGTAACTTTTGAACGGAAACGCCTAGGGACTTGAAATTTCAGCATAGGTGTAGATCTCGATTGTCGTGACCACTTTAATCTATGAGCAAAATTATACAAGGGGTTCCGTAAATATGGTCGTTTGAAATTTAGTTTTCTTGATAATTTCCAAACTACAGATTCGATCGTGACGAAATTTAGTATACTCATGGAAAATGATATATTCAAGCTACATTTCTCTAGATCGCATGACCAGAACCATAGAAACCATAGAAAATCATTACTTTCGAACGGAAAGGCCTAGGGACTTGAAATTTTCAGGATAGGTGCAGATCTGAAATGTGGCGTTCACGTTCATCAATGAGCAGAATTATACTAGGGGTTCCTCAAATACGGTCGTTTGAAATTTTGTTTTCTCGATAATTTCGAAACTACGGATTCGATTGAGATAAAATTTCGTATTTTAAACGAGAATGACTTATGAAAGGAACATTCTGTCCAGAGCGCAGGACCAGAACCATAGAAACCATAGAAAATCATAACTTCCGGAGGAAAAGGCCTAGAAACTTGAAATTTTCAGGGTGGGTTTGGATCGCGAATTTCACAGTCACGTTCATCAATGAGCAAAATTAGACTAGGGGTTCCGTAAATATGGCCGTTCAAAATATTCTGTTCCTGATAATTTCGAAACTACCGATTTGATTGGAATGAACTTTTGCAACTAGCTGAGGAATAATGTATTCAAACTACGTGCGAAATTTAGTCCAGATCGCATCACCAAGACCATTGATACCGTAGAAAATTTTTGCGAATTATCGAAAAAAAAATTGGTCAACTAAAGCACTGACTTGAAGTCTTGATTATCGCCTTAGTTTGAAAATTTGTTTGACAGCTGTCAAAAATTTCCTGAATTGGTTTCCAAAACTGGAAAATGCGAATCTACCTACAAGTTGCATGTACGAGCGCTCAAAAGCTCCTGCCTTCACGGCAGTGCTTTTCGTAATTTCTATATAAAGGTTTCACTATTGCCATTTTCGAAGCATCAGGAAAAATTCCCTCCTTGAAACATGTGTGAGCTATGTATGCTAATGGTTCAGCTTTGTTTGTAATGGTCTTATAAATAATATTCATTGGTATTCCATCATACCCTCTGGAGGATTTGTTATTCACCTGCCCAACCATTTCAATAATTTCATCATTTGTAACTTCAAACATATAAAAAGAACTTGCCACTCTATTCATATTGATGTCACAGTTAATTTTAGGCAGATCTTTAGTGAGCTTGGGGGCCGCTTCTATAAATAATGTATTGAAATCATAAACGATTTCCTGAAGATTCCCTGATGGCAATATCAGAGAATTTCGATCACTCGACTGGTCTTTAAAGTCTTCAATTATTCTCCATACCGTTTTCGATTTATTGCTTGATTTTGTAATCATTTCTGCATAATGATCTTGCTTAATTTCTGCAATAGCTTTATCATATTCCCTTTTAACCAATTTGTATTCATTTAGATATTCCTTCCGATTCCCGAAAATTATTAATAATATATCTAATTTCTGTTTCGAGAATTAAATTTTTTGGTCTTTTTAATAACATCCTTATTACCCCCATTATGCGAAGCATTAGATACCATAACACAGGGGAAGTATTTCTCAAATAGCATAGTATATTTTGTGAAAAAAAAATCCCACATTACATTAACATCTGTCTTGTCTAGTTTAAATAGTTCATCTCAGTTAATCGTAGCTAGTTCCATATCAAAGTTTTTATGTCCTCTTTTTTGAATTTACGCAATTTGATGAACCTAGGATTTACAGGTGAATCGACTGTTGTTGAAAAGTTGATAGTTTGGGCTAGATGATCCGAAAGATGTGGCTGTGTCAGTAATATAGTACAATCCTTTATATTAGAAAAAATATTGTCTATGCAAGATCTCGAGTCTGAGGTGATTCTTGTTGGCTCTGTGATTAATGGCTTAATGTTATAAATTTCCAGAACAGACTAAAATGACTGTGAATTTTTGTTAATCTCATTAATGTCTATATTAAAGTTTCCTGTTATGGTGAAATTCATATTTTTTTCCTTATTTAGTAAGTCTAAAATTTTAGATAGCTTTTCAAGGAAAGTACCTACATTCTCCAATGGAGGTGTATTCGGCCTGTAAACGGATATAATGATCAACTTCATCATACTGTTCATTTTATACTTCAATGCAGAACATTCAAAGACATGTGGTATACTAAGCTCATTGAAGTCATTTCTACTTTTACATTTAATACCGTGTACCCTTTTGGCATAAATAGCAGTTCCACCATGTGATCTCAGCTGCCTGCAGTAGCTGGTTACCAGATCGTAACCATGCAGTTTATATGCCAAAAGCTGTTCATAATTTTGCCAATGTTCAGTTAAGGCAAGAAAATCGATGTTGTGATCCTATATATTTTTCTAAACTGTTGTTGGAAGTAGATATTGATTGAATATTAATGTGAGTCACTGTGATATCATTTCCTAGTTGTTTCTTTTCAGGAATTACAGATCCGGCAAGTTGATCTGTACCTAAAAAAAGCACCTCCTTGTGCCCTCAGGAAATCCTTATGTTTAACAAAATGAAACCGTCTTATCCCGACCCCAATATTATCATCGTCGTCGTCGTCGTCGTCGTCGTCGTCCTCTTCCTCCGAAGGGATTGAGCTCTAGGAGAGCCCTTTCTAAGTTATCGGTGTTTGATTTTCGAACAATCCGAGCTGTAGATAGAAGCACCCCTTTTATTATTATTATTATTATTTTCATTAAATCTTGGTATCCACATTCCATTTTATGCTATGAAAGAGGAAGGCTCCATTCTTTACAATAATGCTGGTCCTTGAATCATAAGTTGCATTATAATTGTGTAGAAGTATCATGCTAATAAACAATGGTCCTCTAGTCTAGCCATTCGAAGATCAGCTGGTTGAGATCTGAGGGTAGGTCGTTTTTGAGCGCTCGTACTACTTACACGAGGGCTATTTCATTTCGTCACGATGTCTGTATTTATCGAATTTTGAACTGAAAATATGCCGTATACACGATAACTTTCGAACAGAACGTCCTAGAGACTTGAAATTTTCATTGCGGGTTCAGTTCCCAAATGCCGAGGTTAAGTTCGTTAATGGGCCGAATTCCACCAAGGGTTCCGTAAATAAGGTCGCTCGAAGTATTTTTTCTTCGATTACGCCGAAACCACACATTCGTCCGAGATGAAATTTTGCACTTAGATGAATGATATCGTGTTAAAAATTCTCACGAAATTTTGTCTAGATCGCATGACCAGAACCATAGAAACCATAGAAAAATATGACTTTGTAATGGAATGGCCTAGGGACTTGAAATTTTCAGGATAGGTGTGGATCTCGAATGTCTCGCGGTCACGTTCATCAATTAGCAAAATTAGACTAGGGGTTCCGTAAATAAGGTTGTTTGAAATTTAGTTTTCTTTATAACTTCAAAACTACGGATTCGATCTTGACAAAATTTTTCATTTTGATATATTCAGGCTACATTTTGTCCAGATCGCATGACTAGAACCATAGAAACCATAGAAAATTATAACTTTCGAACGGAAAGGCCTAGGGCCTTGAAATTTTCAGGGTAGGTTCGGAACGCGAATTTCGCATTCACGTAGGTACATCAATGAGCAAAATTAAATTAGGGGTTCCGTAAATATGGATGTTCGGAATTTTGTTCTCCTGATTACTTCGAAACTGCTGATTTGATCGAGGTGAAATTTTGCACTCTGATGGAGAATTTAGTGTTCAAGTTACATGCACAATTTTGTCCAAATTACAAAGCCAGAACCATAGAAACCATAGAAAATTATCACTTTGTGATGTAAAGGCCTAGAGAAATTTTCAGAATAGGGGTGGTTCTCAAATGTCGCGGTCACGTTCATAAATGAGCATAATTAGACCAGGGGTTCCGTTAATATGGTCGTTTGAAATTTAGTTTTCTTGATCATTTCAAAACTACGGATTCGATCGTGACGAAATTTTGTATTTTAATGGAGAATGATATATTCCAGCTACATTCTTTCCAGATCGCATGACCAGAACCATAAAAACCATAAAATATTATAACCTTCGAACGGAAAGGCCTAGGCACTTGAAATTTCCAGGGTGGGTTTGTATCGCCAATTTGCGGTCCCGTTCATCAATGATCAAAATTAGAATTCTGTAAATATGGCCGTTCAAATTATTTTTTCCCGAAAATTACGAAATTACTCATTGAATTGAAATGAAAATCTGCACATAGATGGAGAATAATGTATTCAAACTACGCTACGCATTACCAAGACCATAGATACCGTAAAAAATTCAAGCGAATTATCGAAAAAAAAACACATGAAGCCTGACGTGAAGTCTGGAGTTTCGCCTTAGTTTGAACATTTTTTTTTAAGCTGTCAAAAATTTTTTTAATTCGATTTTAAAACTGGAAAATGCGAATCCACCTACAAGGTGGATGAACACGCGCTAAAAAATGCTCCTGACTTCACGGCAGTTCTTTTCAAATTTTCCATTTTCAAATGAAATCGAATCACCCCAAAATCCTCAAGTGATATCGGTGAAATATTTCCTGAACTTTCAATATTACAGAATATATAGTTATCAATTCGTTTCTTATTTTAGGGCTAACTCCAACAAAACTAGTATTAGCTACTGATGTAATACCCCCTGTGGATAGATCCTGTAGAAATTTCACCGCTAGCATAGACCCCGATATTGAGACTTTAGAACTAATCGCCATCTACCCAGTGGAGTGTGTTAATCTGACCGTATTTTCTAAGCAGAAGAGACAGGCATTGAAAGCACATTTTTGTAATAATAACGTATTATATTTTGAACTAGGAGGATTTGAGAAGAGAGAGGTTAGTACAAACATATTTTATAAGCTGTATTTCTCTGGGTAGTTTTTAAACTCAGACATACATCCACCCTTTTACACAGATGGAGAATGTCGTGTTCAAACTACTTGCAAAATTTTGTCTAGATCGCATGACCAGAACCATAGAAACCATAAAAAATTATAACTTTGTAATAGAAAGGCCTAGGGACTTGAAATTTTCAGAATAGGTGTGGATCTGAAATGTCGCGTTCACGTTTATCAATGAGCAGAATTATACTAGGGGTTCCGTAAATACGGTCGTTTGAAATTTTGGTTTCTCGATAATTTCGAAACTACGGATTTGATCGAGATGAAATTTTGTATTTTAATCGAGAATGATTAATTAAAACAATATTTTGTCCAGATCGCATGTCCAGAACCATAGAAACCATAGAAAATTGTACCTTTTGAACGGAAAGGCTTAGGAACTTGAAATTCTCAGGGTGGGTTTGGATCGCGAATATCGCGGTCACGTTCATCAATGAGCAAAATTAGACTAGAGGTTCCGTAAATATGGCCGTTCAAAATATTTTTTTGCTGATAGTTCCGAAACCACTGATTGGATTGGAATGAAATTTTGCACCTAGCTGAGGAATAATGTATTCAAACTAAGTGCAAAATTTTGTCCAGATCGCATCACCAAGACCATAGATACCGTAGAAAATTCTAGCGAATTATCTTCTTAAAACTTGGTCAGCTGAAGCACTGACATGAAGTCTGGAGTTTCGCCTCAGTTTCAGAATTTTTGACAGCTGTCGAAAATTCCTTCAATTGATTACTGAAACTGGAAAATGCGAATCTACCTACAAGGTGCATGTACGTTCCTATGCCTTTCCGTTCGAAAGTTATGTTTTTCTATGTTTTCTATGGTTCTGGTCATGTGATCTGGAGGAATGTAGCTTGAATATGTATCATTCTCCATTAGTATACAAAATTTCGTCACGATCGAATCTGTAGTTTTGAAATTATCAAGAAAACTAAATTTCAAACGACCATATTTACGGAATCCCTAGTATAATTTTGCTCATAGATGAACGTGATCACGACATTCGAGATCTACACCTATCCTGAAAATTTCAAGTCCCTAGGCGTTTCCGTTCAAAAGTTACAATTTTCTATGGTTTCCATGGTTCTGGTCATGCGATTTGGACACAATTTCACATGTAGCTTGAACACCTCATTCTCCATTCGAGTGCAAAATTTCATCTCAATCAAATCTGTAGTTTTCAAGTAATCAGGGGAACAAAACTTTGAACGGCCATATTTACGGAACCCCTGGTGGAATTTGGCCCATTAACGAAATCAACCGAGGCATTCGGGTACTGAACCCATACTGAAAATTTCAAGTTTTTAGGTTGTTTCGTTCGAGAGTTATCGTGCTTACGGCCGGACGGACAGACTCGAATTTTACGACGGATTCGTCATCAGTGTGTCGAACATGGTCGATTGAGACCATTTTTGGCTCAAATCTCGAAAAATACAGACATCGTGACGAAATGATATAGCCCTCGTGTAAGTAATACGAGCGCTCAAAAAATCATGGGAACTTGTCATCTTATTCTTTTATGTTTTATCTGAATCCGAGAGATTTCCCACATTTTCCCGGACACCCTGTATATAGGTAGGTTGAAATAAAAGGAGCGGATAAATAAAATAATCCTTTATCGCATTTATCGGATGCGTTTTATGTGCAGGATGAGTCAACGTCGACGTCAAGCCAGATTACCTCCAAATATGAATGAACCATTAAGAATCTATCTCAGAGTGCACACATTTTTTCTAGAAGTTGAAATATTTCGTGCTTGCAAAATCTTTCTTCTTTGTCCCCCTTTCCTAGTGAAAATTCAGCTTACTAGCTTTTCCATGTGAAAAAAAATTAAAAAACATTCGTCCAGCCGGTCTAGTTGAAGATACTGCATTTCGATTATCCATCGCGTATATCTGTCATATTTGGTCGATTGGCGGACCAGCGCATCGAGCATCGCATCGTGAATCCAATATTCCGCAGATAATTTTCGAGATTTGTAGAGATCGCGTGAACTCACGAAGATTTGAAGTTTAAATGAATAAAACCCTCGCCAAAATCAGCGTCGATAAAAATATTCCGATTTTGATCATTTGAGTCGACTTACCTCTTGAACAGGACTTTCCTCCATCTTGAAGATTTTCGATTTTACTCAACTGAAATACAAAAAGAATATTTCATCATTAGGTCAGTCATAACTAACAAATTGATTTTATTGAAATTATTACCAGCAATAGAATTTCAACTCTACTTAAGAAGATAAATTCATGATAAGATAACCGCAAAAATGAATCATCATTTCTTAGAACTTCCGGGCTGCAATATCCAATATGCAAACATGCACTACCTCGCTCTTATTATGTATCATTCAAATATTTGAAAAAAAAATAATATCCATTGACGCCATTTTACTTATATACAAGCGTCTTTTATATACTTCCAGAAGACCCCCTTGAATAAATTATTGTGGTGTTTACTTCTCCGGTTACGTAACGTGCATCGAGAAGAACGTTGAACGTATTTGGTGCCGAAGATAAAAATAAACCGAACAGGAAGACCGGATAGAAACGTTCGATTCTCCATCAGACGAATTGCGAATAGTTTAACTGTTTATCCTGTTCGAAATTCCCGAAGGATGTTATGCCAAAATAATGGTGTTATTTGAAAATTCTCATTTTTCAGTTAGATCATCTTAAATTTTTTTTTAACTGAAACATTTTTGTATATTTCCTCACTGAGGATTCAAGTTGTGGAATAAGCTGTATATGAGTAAATGTAGCACATTTCTCGATAAGTTTACTACAGTGCCCATGAGATTTTTTTTGTGAAAATTTTTTCTAATAAGAAATCGAATGTTACCAACCTCAATCTCAGGAAACTCATGGATTAGGAAATATCTTTTTTTGAAATTGATTACTTTTGCAACTCGTAGCAAACACGTTAACGTATTGGTGGTTCTCAAATCTAAATTATCGACAAAAGCTAGGATCTTTTCATGCCTTTTATTGGTATTACTGCAGAACTGTCATGTGTCTGAAATATTTTCGAAAATTTCCGAGAAATTGGGCGAATCCAGACCTGGAATAAGCCGCATCATCTACCGAGTACAATTTGGAGGAAACCCTAGAGATCGATCGTTCGAAACGTTGTTTACTTTTATGGTTATTCTTTGTCAGAAAGTGGAAAAAGAAGTTGAAGCAAGATATGACAAGATAACTCACCCTAAGATGAGATGAATATTCAAGTTTTTCTTTCTCTCACAGATAAAATTTAAGTAACATCCGAGTGCACACTCAACTTTGAGTCGATCCACCGCAAAGCGGTTGCCAAGGCGAAGGACTGAAAATCACTAGATATTGTTGTGATAACCTGAATAACCCCAATAAATCTAGACAGAACATTTCTAAGAATTTTCACCACGGTTATCTTTCCTGTATTGCTTTACCACCCCATTACCAATTTTTCAACACTTCCTTTACCATTTTTTCGTTCGATAATAAGATTAAAATGAAGAAAAAATCAAGTTGGAAAATATTTATACAAAAAAAATTCCAAAAAGTAGTTGAAAAATAACGAAAAGCACTGCCGTGAAGGCAGGAGCTTTTGAGCGCTCGTACATGCACCTTGTAGGTAGATTCGCATTTTCCAGTTTCAGAAATCAATTGAAGGAATTTTCGACAGCTGTCAAAAAAATTCTGAAACTTAGGCGAAACTCCAGACTTCATGTCAGTGCTTCAGCTGATCTATTTTTTTTTCGATAATTCGCTAGAATTTTCTACGGTATCTATGGTCTGGGTGGTGCGATCTGGACAGACAAAATTTTGCACGTAGTTTGAATACTTTATTTCTCAGCTAGGTGCAAATTTCATCCCAATCCGCTCAGTATTTTCAGAACTATCAGCAAAAAAATATTTTGATCGGCCATATTCACGGACCTAGTCTAATTTTGCTCATTGATGAACGTGACCCTGATATTCGCGATCCAAACCCGCCCTGAAAATTTCAAGTTCCTAGGCCTTTCCGTTTAAAAGTTACGATTTTCTATGGTTTATATGGTTCTGGTCATGCGACCTGGACAAAATAATGCAATATATCATTCTCGATTAAAATACAAAATTTCATCTCGATCGAATCCGTAGTTTCGAATTTATCGAGAAAACAAAATTTCAAACGACCGTATTTACGGAACCCCTTACATAATGTTGCTCATAGATGAACGTGATCACGACATTCGAGATCCACACCTACCCTGAAAATTTCAAGTCCCTAGGCGTATCCGTTCAAAAGTTACAATTTTCTATGGTTTCTATGGTTCTGGTCATGCGATCTGTACAAAATTTCACATCTAGCTTAAACACCTCATTTTCCATTTGAGTGCAAAATTTCATCTCGATCAAATCTGTAGTTTTCATGTAATCAGGGAAACAAAACTTTGAACGGCCATATTTACGGAACCCGTGGTGGAATTTGGTCCATTAACGAACTTAACCGAGGCATTCGGGAACTGAACCTACACTGGAAATTTCAAGTCTCTAGGTTGTTTCGTTCGAGAGTTATCGTGCTTACGGCCGACCGGACGGACGGCCGGACGGACAGACTCGAATTCTCCGACGGATTCGTCATCAGTGAGTCGAACATAGTCGATTGAGACCATTTTCGGCTCAAAATTCGAAAAATACAGACATCGTGACGAAATGATATAGCCCTCGTGTAAGTAGTACGAGCGCTCAAAAATGTACAGGTACTGATTGCATCTCAGCGAGAATATTGAAGTTGATATGTGTTGATATCTGTCCTCATTTCGCTCACTTAATCAACCAGTCAATAAGTATGGGAGTATTCCCCCATATTCTTAAAGAACACATTGTAATTCCAATTCACAAAAAAAATGACGTAGAAGATATTGCTGACTACCGACCTATTTCCATCCTTAGCAATTTTTCAAAAGTTTTCGAGAGGATTGTGCCCGACAGAATGATGAAATATCTAGACAAGTTCCACATACTTGATGAGGCTCAACATGGGTTTAGGTCTGGACGCTCAACTTCAACTGGAGCTATGCATTTCATTGAATATGTCTATGTAAGTTTGGATGAAGCCTTTATGGTCGCTGGATTGTTTTTCGATCTATCGCGGGCATTTGACAGTCTTTCAAATCTATTATAAATAAATGTTATAATCTGGGCTTCAGAGGAGTATTTTTGGACTGGCAGTTGAGTAATCTTGAGGATAGGACAATGTCCGTCAGAGTCCAAGATTCTTTTTCTGCGGAGCATAATGTCAGCTTAGGTGTGCCTCAAGGCTCCGTCATTGGCCCACTATTGTTTCTACTATTTATTAACGATCTCCTCTCGAATCTGACGACAAAGGCGTCCCCTATTTGATGATGATACATCAGTTGTGGTCAAGGCTCGAAACTTTGAGGAGCTTCAGGAGTTGTGTACGATTCTGGTTCATAGCTTTGTTCATTGGTGCCAAGAAAACGCTCTGATAATTAACATCGGTAAAACGGAATGTGTTCAGTTTTCTATCGGAAATGTTTGTAGTAGAAGGCTGATCGTTCACTATTCAGATAACATCATTACATCTAAGGATATTGCAAAACTTCTTCTCCCCCTCCTCCCCAAACTCCTCAACCGAATCTGTACTTAAGGTTAACAAAGTCATGCAATTTTTCCCTTCCGTAAGATATAATCCAATTTTTCGACCTCTTCTTGAACAAATTTATGTTGTTGACTACTCTAACATCAGTTGGAAGTTGGCTGTAGAGTTTCGGCGCCAGAAAACCACAGTGACGCTGCCCTATAGTTTTTGCACATCGGGGTACACTCAATGAACTCACTTTGCTTCTTGTGTTATAACAATGTACAATGGGGTCGGAATTCACTCTTGATTTTTTCACATTTTAAGCATGTTCAAACAGAAAAGTTGTCTTACATCAAGCATCTTGGTCTCATCGTGCAATCTATCGTTAGAGTAGGTAAGTGGTTTTTTATATATAACTCTCAAAATCCATCTTTGCACAACATTCAATTTTTCCAGGTGAGTATCATTGACACCACCCCAACCTACAATTCCGTATGTCAACTGCGACTGTACCAACGCATAGTGCACCAGTTTGAGGTGGTGAGGCTTGAACTGGTTCGCTTCTATACTCCCTCATAAACGGATCCATTTTGAATAGATAAAGCAAGAAGGTACATACTTTCTCCACTTATTCATTTATTTTTTCCTCTTATCTCTTTTTTTTTAACTTTATTTTGATTTATTTTGGTTCTAACAACAACACAACAATTACAGCAGAAGCAGAAGTTGAGCAACTATTTTTGATCCCTTTTTTGCTGATTAGTACGGAACCTGGTGACGACTTCCGGCCTTGCGATTTTTTTAAATGTTTTGTCAGGTGCTGGTGTACCAGGCAAAGGGTCATGCACCAAATTCACCGCCTGATCGACTGGTTGCCTATCGCGAACCCGCTACCTAGTTTTCCTCGGGTGAACCGTTAGGGCCTGAGTAGGTGTCGCCGGAGTACTATTTGACTTGGGGGTGACTCTATTCCGAGATCTTTGCAATTCGTGAATACTATATTCTCTATTGTTTATAACTAGTCTACCACCCTTAATGTAACAATTTTCACCCTTTTCTCTTTCCTCAATCAGATATTTTCTAAGTACCCTATATTCGCTTCGCTGCTGTTCCGTTGAATCGCCCGCGACAACAATACCAGTTCCTTTCAGTTTCTTACTGTTTTGAATAACCTCAATTTTCTTGAGATACGCAACAAATTCAATTTTCACTGCACGATTCGACTTTTTGAGCGCTCGTACTACTTACACGAGGGCTATATCATTTCGTCACGATGTCTGTATTTTTCGAATTTTGAGCCGAAAATGGTCTCAAACGACTATGTTCGACGCACTGATGATGAATCCGTCGAAAAATTCGAGACTTTCCGTCCGTCCGTCCGTCCTTCCGTCCGTCCGTCCGGCCGGCCGGCCGGCCGGCCGTATACACGATAACTCTCGAACGGAATGTTCTAGAAATTTGAAATTTTCAGGGTAGGTTCGAATCTCAAATGCCGCAGTTAAGTTCGTTATTGGGCAAACTTCGCCGAAGGGGTTCCGTAAATATGGCCGCTCAAAATTTTGTTTTCCTGATTACTCTGTAACTACAGATTCGATCGCGATGAAATTTTGCACTCTGATGGAAAATGAGGTTTCCAAGCTACATGCAAAGTTTTGTTCAGATCGCATCACCAGGACCATAGAAACCATGGAAAATTGTAACTTTTGAACGGAAACGCCTAGAGACTTGAAATTTTCAGGATAGGTGTGGATCTCGATTGTCGTGATCACTTTCATCTATGAGCAAAATTTTGATAGAGGTTCCGTTAATATGGTCGTTTGAAATTAAGTTTTCTCGGTAATTTCCAAACTAGAGATTTGATGGTGACGAAATTCTGTATACTAATGGAGAATGATATATTCAAGCTACATTTCTCTAGATCGCATGACCAGAACCATAGAAACCATAGAAAATCATTCCGAACGGAAAGGCCTAGGAAGTTGAAATTTTCAGGATAGGTGTAGACCTGAAATGTGGCGTTCACGTTCATCAATGAGCAGAATTATATTAGGGATTCCGTAAATACGGTCGTTTGAAATTTTGTTTTCTCGATAATTCCGAAACTACGGATTCGATCGAGATAAAATTTTGTATTTTGAACGAGAATGATATATTAAAGCAACATTTTGTCCAGATCGCATGACCAGAACCATAGAAAGTTATAAGTTCCGAAGGGGAAGGCCAAGGAACTTGAAATTTTCAGGGTGGGTTTGGATCGCGAATTTCACGGTCACGTTCATCAATGAGCAAAACTAGACTAGGGGTTCCGTAAATATGGCCGCTCAAAATATTTTTTCCTTATAGTTTCGAAACTTCTAATCGGATTGAAATTAAAACATGCACCTAGCTGAGGAATAATGTATTCAAACTACGTGCAAAATTTTGTCCAGATCGCATCACCAAGATACCGTAGAAAATTCTAGCGAACTACCGAAACAAAATTGATCAGCTGAAGCACTGACATGAATTCTGGAGTTTCGCCTTAGTTTCAGAGTTTTTTTGACAGCTGTCGAAAATTCCTTCAATTGATTTCTAAAACTGGCAAATGCGAATCTACCTACCAGGTGCATGTACGAGCGCTCAAAAGCTCCTGCCTTCACGGCAGTGCTTTTCTAATTTTTTTTTCCCAAGCAGTAGAAATCATTTATATCCCCACCGTGAACTTCCACCCCACCAATTTTGTGAGCTCCGTACAAACGAAATCCAGAGTGATGTCCTCATTCGACATCGTCCATCCAAAAACAATAATATTGTTCTTTCTGGACTTCCTTTCGAACTGGTTGATTTTTTCTTTCAAAAACTCATTTTCCGACCCGAGCTGACGAAATCGAAACTTCAAATCTTCGAGCTCCAGCAAAATGTTGGATTCGGAAGCCTGAATACTATTTTTCAATTCGGTCTTGATATCGTCTATCCTTTCTAGAATATGCTGAACTGCTTTATCATCCATAGTACTCTTCTAATTGATTTTTCAATATACAATATAGCTTCGATAATCAGCTAAACAGCAGCGATGCAATTTCACAACAACAATAAGAAATACAGGACGACACACTTCACTTCCTTGGGCCCCTAAGGAAGACTTAGCACAGACAAGGCAGGCCACGGAAAAAACGGGATCAGGGAATTCCGTGCGATATAAAAGGTCTAATTTATTGCAGTCGCGTTCTGAGAACGAATCACAAGATAAATATGTTCAATCGTATTCCACCTGGGCAACGTACGCTGTTCGTCGACACCGACGAAAAAAGGAGCGATATTCAAACAAAGTAAAAAGCAATTTCCCAATAAAACTGACTGAATCAACGTTTTTGCGCCCTTGTTTCAACAAATATCTACACAATTAATATAAGAAACACTCTCCGAAAAATTAAACTCAAATTACCTCTATAAACCACTGAAATTTCACCACTGAAACAGAGCTTCAAACAATACGTGTTCACTTCATCAATATACAATACAATATATCATCAATAATAATCATCTTCATAATTATATTGAATGGGCAAACTCAAATAGATATAAGAAGTTAGTGAAGGAATTGCTATTGTCTTAGTCTTATTATAGTGTTGAGGATTATTGTCTTGAGTAAGTTTGTAATTCATTAATTTTTTTTTTCTCGACTTGTCCCTGCCAAAAATGTCTCATAGAAACTGATAGAAAATGGTTTAAGAGATCCAAATTGGATAATGAAACCGCAAATCCGTATACGATATTCATAAGTATTTAATGCAGATTACAGATACATATTGCTTCAGTTTCTAATGGCATTCCCTAAAGTGATTCCTATCCGTTTCTATCAGCGATTCCTGGGATGAATGCTTTATGTTTCTATAAGGACATGCAGTTTGAAAATAAATGAGAATGTATGAGATCCAAATTTGATATCGAAACCGAAAATCGGTATAGAACCGTATACGATATTCATAAGTATTTAATGGAGATTACAGATACATATTGCTTCAGTTTCTAATGGCATTCCCTAACGTGATTCCTATCGGTTTCTATCAGCGATTCCTGGGATGAATGCCTTATGTTTCTATGAGGAAATGCAGTTTGAAAATTAATGAGAATGTATGAGATTCCATAGTAATTCTTATAAGGGTATATGGTTTTCAATTGTGGTTCTCGCATATAACACCCATATGTTCCTGATGGAAATTCCAAGAATGATTGCTATATGGTTTGTATTTGTTTAAACACATACAAATGAAAATTAGAAGAATATAAAAAAAAGGTACACTACTCCGTGATTTTTATCAAAATGAAACAGTTTGATATATCTATTATTTAGAAACAAAAGGATCTTGAAAAGTTTAAGCTGAAAAATTTAAGTTTAAAATCCCTACAGTGTCTTTCAATTGCTGCTATCCGATTCATCCAATAATATGATAATATTTCAGCTATTTCCCTCTGTTTTGGATTGCTGCATCCTTCCTTTGATATTTGCTACTCTAGCCGACGCCTTCACACTACTTGACTGTGTCCCTAAGAAAATATATTATTAAGTCAAATCCAATACATATTGCAATATTTGTCGAAGGAACTGAATGGAAAAATATATTCAAAAATAAAATTTTCTATTTATTGTCAGACTATAAAAAGTTGTGTACACTAAGTGGACTATTTCAGCATTGAGCACTTGTTTCCCTCAAAAAATGATCGAATAAAAGGTGAAGCTTCCAAATAATTGAACACTGTCATCAAACTCAAATAGTGCTCCATTTTACTGTTGATTTATTATCAATTTCGATATAATTAATATCAAAAAAATTACGAAAAGCAATGCCGTGAAGTCAGGAGCTTTTGAGCGCTCGTACATCCAGCTTGTAGGTGGATTCGCATTTTCCCGTTTTAGAAATCAATTGAAGGAATTTTCGGCAGCTGTCAAAAAATTCTCAGACTCAGGCGAAACTCCAGACTTCAGCTGACCAATTTTTTCTCGATAATTCGCTAGAATTTTCTACGGTATCTATGGTCTTGGTGAGGCCATCTTTATTCTTCAGCTAGTTTTAAAATTTCATTCCAATCCAATCAGTAGTTTCGAAATTATCAGGATCAAAATATTTTGAACGGTCATGTTAACGGAACCCCCAGTCTTATTGTGCTCATTGATGAACGTGACCGCGACAATCGAGATACAAACCTACCCTGAAAATATCAAGTTCCTAGGCTTCTCCCTTCGGAAGTTATAATTTTCTATGGTTTCTATGGTTCTGGTCATGCGATCTGAACAAAATGTTGCTTTGATAGTTTAATTTATCATTCTCGATTGAAATACAGAAATTTATCTCGATCGAATCCATTGTTTAGAAATTATCGAGAAAACAAGATTTCAAACGACCGTATTTACGGAACTCCTTGTCTCATTTTGCTCATTGATGAACGTGCGCGCGAAATTCGCGATCTGAACCTACCCTGAAAATTTCAAGTCCCTATGCCTTTTTGTTCGGAAATTATGATTTTCTATGGTTTCTATGGTTCTGGTCATGCGATCTGGAGAAATGTAGCTTGGATATATCATTCTCCATTAGTATACAAAATTTCGTCACGATTTAATTTCAAATGTAGTTTTGAAATTATCAAGAAAACCAAATTTCAAACGACCATATTTACGGAACCCCTAGTATAATTTTGCTCATAGATGAACGTGATCCCGACAATCGAGATCCACACCTATCCTGAAAATTTCAAGACCCTAGGCGTTTCTGTCCAAAAGTTACAATTTTCTATGGTTTCTATGGTTCTGGTCATGCGATCTGGACAAAATTTAACATGTAGCTTGAACCCCTCATTCTCCATTCGAGCGCAAAATTTCATCTCGATCAAATCGTCACGATGTCTGTATTTTTCGAATTTTGAGCCGAAAATGGTCTCAAACGACTATGTTCGACTCACTGATGATGAATCCCTCGAAAAATTCGAGACTGTCCGTCCGTCCGTCCGGCCGGCCGGCCGGCCGTATACACGATAACTCTCGAACGGAATGTCCTAGAAATTTGAAATTTTCAGGGTAGGTTCGAATCTCAAATGCCGCGGTTAAGTTCGTTATTGGGCAAACTTCGCCGAGGGGTTCCGTAAATATGGCCGCTCAAAATTTTGTTTTCCTGATAACTCTGAAACTACAGATTCGATCACGATGAAATTTTGCACTCTGATGGAAAATGAGGTTTTCAAGCTACATGCAAAATTTTGTTCAGATCGCATTACCAGGACCATAGAAACCATGGAAAATTGTAACTTTTGAACGGAAACGCCTATGGACTTGAAATTTTCAGGATAGGTGTGGATCTTGATTGTCCTGATCACTTTCATCTATGAGCAAAATTTTGATAGGGGTTCCGTTAATATGGTCGTTTGAAATTTAGTTTTCTCGATAATTTCCAAACTAGAGATTTGATGGTGACGAAATTCTGTATACTAATGGAGAATGATATATTCAAGCTACATTTCTCTAGATCGCATGACCAGAACCATAGAAACCATAGAAAATCATAACTTTCGAACGGAAGGGCCTAGGAACTTGAAATTTTCAGGATAGGTGTAGACCTGAAATGTGGCGTTCACGTTCATCAATGAGCAGAATTATACTAGGGGTTCCTCAAATACGGTCGTTTGAAATTTTGTTTTCTCGATAATTCCGAAACTACGGATTCGATCGAGATAAAATTTTGTATTTTGAACGAGAATGATATATTAAAGCAACATTTTGTCCAGATCGCATGACCAGAACCATAGAAAGTTATAAGTTCCGAAGGGGAAGGCCAAGGAACTTGAAATTTTCAGGGTGGGTTTGGATCGCGAATTTCACGGTCACGTTCATCAATGAGCAAAACTAGACTAGGGGTTCCGTAAATATGGCCGCTCAAAATATTTTTTCCTTATAGTTTCGAAACTTCTGATCGGATTGAAATTAAATCATGCACCTAGCTGAGGAATAATGTATTCAAACTACGTGCAAAATTTTGTCCAGATCGCATCACCAAGACCATAGATACCGTAGAAAATTCTAGCGAACTACCGAAACAAAATTGATCAGCTGAAGCACTGACATGAATTCTGGAGTTTAGCCTTAGTTTCAGAGTTTTTTTGACAGCTGTCGAAAATTCCTTCAATTGATTTCTAAAACTGGCAAATGCGAATCTACCTACCAGGTGCATGTACGAGCGCTCAAAAGCTCCTGCCTTCACGGCAGTGCTTTTCTAAATTTTTTTTCCCGAGCAGTAGAAATCATTTATATCCCCACCGTGAACTTCCACCCCACCAATTTTGTGAGCTCCGTACAAACGAAATCCAGAGTGATGTCCTCATTCGACACCGTCCATCCAAAAACAATAATATTGTTCTTTCTGGACTTCCTTTCGAACTGGTTGATTTTTTCTTTCAAAAACTCATTTTCTGACTCGAGCTGACGAAATCGAAACTTCAAATCTTCGAGCTCCAGCAAAATGTTGGATTCGGAAGCCTGAATACTATTTTTCAATTCGGTCTTGATATCGTCTATCCTTTCTAGAATATGCTGAACTGCTTTATCATCCATAGTACTCTTCTAATTGATTTTTCAATATACAATATAGCTTCGATAATCAGCTAAACAGCAGCGATGCAATTTCACAACAACAATAAGAAATACAGGACGACACACTTCACTTCCTTGGGCCCCTAAGGAAGACTTAGCACAGACAAGGCAGGCCACGGAAAAAACGGGATCAGGGAATTCCGTGCGATATAAAAGGTCTAATTTATTGCAGTCGCGTTCTGAGAACGAATCACAAGATAAATATGTTCAATCGTATTCCACCTGGGCAACGTACGCTGTTCGTCGACACCGACGAAAAAAGGAGCGATATTCAAACAAAGTAAAAAGCAATTTCCCAATAAAACTGACTGAATCAACGTTTTTGCGCCCTTGTTTCAACAAATATCTACACAATGAATATAAGAAACACTCTCCGAAAAATTAAACTCAAATTACCCCTATAAACCACTGAAATTTCACCACTGAAACAGAGCTTCAAACAATACGTGTTCACTTCATCAATATACAATACAATATATCATCAATAATAATCATCTTCATAATTATATTGAATGGGCAAACTCAAATAGATATAAGAAGTTAGTGAAGGAATTGCTATTGTCTTAGTCTTATTATAGTGTTGAGGATTATTGTCTTGAGTAAGTTTGTAATTCATTAATTTTTTTTTTCTCGACTTGTCCCTGCCAAAAATGTCTCATAGAAACTGATAGAAAATGGTTTAAGAGATCCAAATTAGATAATGAAACCGCAAATCCGTATACGATATTCATAAGTATTTAATGCAGATTACAGATACATATTGCTTCAGTTTCTAATGGCATTCCCTAAAGTGATTCCTATCCGTTTCTATCAGCGATTCCTGGGATGAATGCTTTATGTTTCTATAAGGACATGCAGTTTGAAAATAAATGAGAATGTATGAGATCCAAATTTGATATCGAAACCGAAAATCGGTATAGAACCGTATACGATATTCATAAGTATTTAATGGAGATTACAGATACATATTGCTTCAGTTTCTAATGGCATTCCCTAACGTGATTCCTATCGGTTTCTATCAGCGATTCCTGGGATGAATGCCTTATGTTTCTATGAGGAAATGCAGTTTGAAAATTAATGAGAATGTATGAGATTCCATAGTAATTCTTATAAGGGTATATGGTTTTCAATTGTGGTTCTCACATATAACACCCATATGTTCCTGATGGAAATTCCAAGAATGATTGCTATATGGTTTGTATTTGTTTGAACACATACAAATGAAAATTAGAAGAATAGCACTGCCGTGAAGTCAGGAGCTTTTGAGCGCTCGTACATCCAGCTTGTAGGTGGATTCGCATTTTCCCGTTTTAGAAATCAATTGAAGGAATTTTCGACAGCTGTCAAAAAATTCTCAGACTCAGGCGAAACTCCAGACTTCAGCTGACCAATTTTTTCTCGATAATTCGCTAGAATTTTCTACGGTATCTATGGTCTTGGTGAGGCCATCTTTATTCTTCAGCTAGTTTTAAAATTTCATTCCAATCCAATCAGTAGTTTCGAAATTATCAGGATCAAAATATTTTGAACGGTCATGTTAACGGAACCCCCAGTCTTATTGTGCTCATTGATGAACGTGACCGCGACAATCGAGATACAAACCTACCCTGAAAATATCAAGTTCCTAGGCTTCTCCCTTCGGAAGTTATAATTTTCTATGGTTTCTATGGTTCTGGTCATGCGATCTGAACAAAATGTTGCTTTGATAGTTTAATTTATCATTCTCGATTGAAATACAGAAATTTATCTCGATCGAATCCATTGTTTAGAAATTATCGAGAAAACAAGATTTCAAACGACCGTATTTACGGAACCCCTTGTCTAATTTTGCTCATTGATGAACGTGCCCGCGAAATTCGCGATCTGAACCTACCCTGAAAATTTCAAGTCCCTATGCCTTTTCGTTCGAAAATTATGATTTTCTATGGTTTCTATGGTTCTGGTCATGCGATCTGGAGAAATGTAGCTTGGATATATCATTCTCCATTAGTATACAAAATTACGTCACGATTTAATTTCAAATGTAGTTTTGAAATTATCAAGAAAACCAAATTTCAAACGACCATACTTACGGAACCCCTAGTATAATTTTGCTCATAGATGAACTTGATCCCGACAATCGAGATCCACACCTATCCTGAAAATTTCAAGACCCTAGGCGTTTCTGTCCAAAAGTTACAATTTTCTATGGTTTCTATGGTTCTGGTCATGCGATCTGGACAAAATTTAAACCCCTCATTCTCCATTCGAGCGCAAAATTTCATCTCGATCAAATCTGCAGTTCCTAAGTAATCAGGACTACAAAACTTTGAACGGCCATATTTACGGAACCCCTGATGGAATTTGGCCCATTAACCAACTCAACCGAGGCATTCGGGAACTGAATCCACACTGAAAATTTCAAGTCTCCAGGTTGTTCCGTTCGAGAGTTATCGTGCTTGCGGCCGGACGGACAGACTCGAATTTTCTGACAGATTCGTCATCAGTGAGTCGAACATAGTCGATTGAGACCATTTTCGGCTCAAAATTCGGAAAATAGAGACATCGTGACGAAATGATATAGCCCTCGTTTAAGTAGTACGAGCGCTCAAAAACCAATTTGTTCACCTGAACTCAATAAACTTGACACTAAAGTATCAGTAATACAATCATTCACTAAAAAGTCTTCACATAAAACTCACAAAATCGAAGAAAAACCTGGAAATGACCTAAAATAATCCGTTTCACCACAATAAATTCCGAAAAGGTATTGTTACCGTCCATGTTGTTGCATCGTCATTCGTCATCGCCAGTTGGAACTGTTGGAAGTTGGTTGGATTGGATTGGAATAACGAAAACTTCGAAATTCGCCTTTGTTTATGTTCATTCAAGTGACTGGACATTTTGTAACAGCGTGATCATAATATTGGGCTATGATATTTAGTGATATTGTAGTATTCAGAATTTAGAACGTCCGAAGAAGATAAGGAATTTACAAGGGCGTAGATCTTTCTTTTTTCTTGGGAGGGTAAACGATAAAAAAATTTCGTCAGGTACACATCAAGTCTTGGCGATAATTCTGAAACTTGATATTTTGGATGTCTTGGGGGAAAGGGGTGGGGAAGGTAATTACCCCCCAGTACCCCCTATATTTACGCCCTTGGAAAGTTATTCCTCGACCCAAACATTTCCCCCAATCGAATCCAAGGGCGGATCCTGGATTTTTTTCTGGGGGAGGCACAGGATTTTTTCTGGGATTGGCACAAGATGCGGAAGGCAAAAAAAATCTTCTGTGTTTGTACTGTGATGGAATTCGAAGTACACAAAAATACCGTCTGGGGGGCCGGAGGGAGGTACGTGCCGCCTTTAACACCCACCCTCCCTTGATCGAATCTTATAGTAACTTCGAACCTCCACTAGATATCGTAGATATAGGAAGGGGTACTGGGGGTAATAACCCTCTCCCCCCAAGACATCCGAAATATAAAGTTTCAGAATTATCGTCAAGAAGAACAAAAATTTTTTCATAAAAATAAACCGGACGAAATTTTTTATCGATTACTCCTCTCAAGAAAAAATAAGATTTACGCCCTTGCTACCACTGCCTAATAAAAACTCTTATACTTTGTTTTCATGTTTTCCTATCGAAACTTATAAATTCTCAGTTATTCTTAGCCTTAATAATGCTTATAGAAACCGCATAAAATTAGATAAGGAATCCCTGATCAAAACCATCAAATCCTGAACCCACTGTGTCCCCAAGATACTCAATAAGATTTTAATTGTGAATTCCCACTCATTTCTGATACGTTCTCAAGCTTATGACTGAGCATACAATATCGTTATCGTTATAATTGAAAGTGGAAAACCTCATCGAATCTCATAGACTCCTTCAAGCACCACTGCCTGATACAAACCTGTACACCATGTATTCGGATATGCTTATAAATAACATCTACTTACCAATTCTCATAAAACCTTATAAAAAGTTTATGTGTCACGGATAACGTCCGCATAGATTACAGACTCCCCTCATAGATCCCTAGATAGACTCCCAAAAATTGTCCATATTTTTTCATGAGATTTCATGAAGTATTTTGGGCAGGGGTTCTATACATTTTCTGTGATGTCTGAAAGGATTGATAAAGTTATTATTATTATTATTATTCATGTTGTCGGTGCTACCAAACTCAGCTCAAAGCTGGTATCATTGGCCTATCCCGGGTACGAAGTACCAAAGAAATTAGACTCAATTTACATTGTCAACTTCCGTACTGTATGACAGGTGTTCAATATAATAGTCTTTTGGATGTCTGAATAGGTGTTTTTAGATATTCCCAAATTTAGCGATATTTTCGTGCAGAGTCTTGGGCACCACTCCAGTTTTTGATATTATCACCGATTTCCACTTCCTCGACACATATGTTTGATTTCGATGGCGAGATCCGCATACTTGGCCATCTTCTCCTGATATTTATTGATAATGTTGTGAGTGTTCGGAACCTCTACATCAACGAGGAAGACCGAGTTGACTCTTATATCCAATACCACAATAGCTGGTCTGTTATTCGTCACCTGTCTATCGGTAATAATGGACCTATCGTAGTAAAGTCTAAAATTGTCATTCTCGAGAACCATCTGTGGCTGATACTTATAGTATGGTGTATAGGTGCTGAGAAGACCGAACTTGTTTGCCAGTTTCTGGTGGGCGATTTTGCACACTTGATTATGTCTTTGCAGGTAATCAGTGTTAGCCAGCGCGCTACAGCCAGATGTTATATATTGAATAGTCTCTGATTTTTGATGACACTTCCTGCATTTGTCGGATTGGGTATAATAATCCTTAATTATTAATATTATTATTATAATTATCTCGATGTTGGTGCTACCAAACTCAGCTCAAAGCTGGTATCATTGGCCTATCCCGGGTACGAAGTACCAAAGAGATTAGACTCAATTTTCATTGTTGTGGTGTATTAGCATTGCGCATGTGCTTAGGGAATTATAGGGAAATGAAGTGTATTCAGATGCCAATCAGTAATCGTTGATGAAGTGAGAAATACGGATATGGTATAAGAGTAATAAAGTGTAAATAGTTACAACAGTATTTTACAATAAAAACCTTCCCCCGAATACATCATAATTGTGAACTTCCGTACTGTATAACAGGAGTTCAATATAACAGCCTTTTGGATGTCTGGATAGGTGTTTTTAGGTAGTCCCAGTTTAGCGATACGTTCGTGCAGAGTCTTGGGCACCACTCCGGTTGATGATATTATCACTGGAACGATTTCCACTTTCTCGCAATGCCACATTTGTTTGATCTCGATGGCGAGATCCGCATACTTAGCCATCTTCTCCTGATATTGATTGATAATGTTGTGAGTGTTCGGAACTGCTACATCAACGAGGAAGACCGAGTTGACATTTCTATCCAATATCACAATATCTGGTCTGTTAGTCTAACAGTGATAATCGACCTATCGTAGTCTAAAATTGTCATTCTCGAGAACCATCTGTGGCGGATATTCATAGTATGGTGTATAGGTGTTGAGAAGACCGAACTTGTTCGCCAGTTTCTGGTGGACGATGTTGCACACTCGATTATGTCTATGCAGGTAATCAGTATTAGCCAGCGCGCTACAGCCAGATGTTATATGCTGAATAGTCTCTGATTTCTGTTGACACTTCCTGCATTTGATGAACTGATCTTGAATAGCGATCATAAAGCCCTCAGTTTCTGGAAATAAATTTCCGCTAGTGAGCCATCTATTTGAAGCCTCCTTATCAATGTGTTGCTGGTTGAGTTTTTGGTGGTGTCGACCATGCAATGCCTTTTGCGACTATTGTTCTTGTTTCTCCACATCTGCAACAACTCCAAAATCTGCTTCCAGTAACGCGAGGTTCAGGGGCGTGTAACTTGTATCCGCTCTAGTTACAGTCCGATGAAGATCGGAGGTTTCGGCGATCTTATAGAAGAATTCGCGTAATTTCTGGATCTGTCGATTGTGCAGATTGATGAGGTCCATAAACCCCCTTCCTCCTTCCTTCCGAGGTAGTGTCGTCCTTATAGTGGATGAATTTGGATGGTGGTTGTTGGTTTTGTCATCATTGTTCTTGTCGACCTCTGAATAGCATCCAACTCAGTTTTTGTCCATTTGAGTATTCTGAAAGAATATGTTGAAACTGGTATGGCATATGTGTTGATTGCCTGTACTAAGTGACCTGCATTTAGCTCAGACTTCATCAGTGCTTTTACTCTTCTGGTGTATTGATCCTGAATTCTTACTTTAGCCTGCTTGTGTTCCAGCAACCTGGCTTGTTGGAATCCCAGGTAAGATTCTCCGTTTTCCATTGCCTCTAAGATATCTCCGTTTGGGAGTGTTATATCTGCATCTATGACATTGCCTTTTTCAATATGAAGGATTTTGCTCTCGGATAGACCTAATTCCATATTAGACCAGGCAATAGAGCAGAAAAAGGGTCATTCTGTGACAAAAATAGTAGAAGAAAACCGCGAGTGGGGGGGTATGTGGGGTGGTCCGTGGATGTTCAGTGATATGTTTTCGACTCGCAAATATCATTACTTTTCTTGTAATTGCGAAGAAACACCAAAAAAAACGATGTTTTTTTAGTTTTTTGCTTGTAAAATCTGAACGAATGGAGCGGTGCTAATACTTTCAAAGGACGAATTGTAGAGAATGAAAAGATGAAAAAAATGAGTGCTAGTGTAACTCAATCGGGTCATCATTACCGGGGGAAAGCCGGAAAAACCGTGAAAATCAGCGTTTTTTCAGATCCTCATAACTCGGCCAATTTCTAAGTTGTAGCGCTGGCTTTCCAAATGAAAGTAGTGGTTAATAGATACTTCAAGTGTGCATAACCCAGACGTTGTCCGATAAATAGTTTTTCCGTAATTGCGATTTGAATTATTTAAGGCACTATTTTCCGGAAGAGCTGGATGCGTCGGAAGTAGTCCGATTTCAATTTACAAAACGGATTTTGAAAGAAGAAGTATAGTACTACAAAACGGCAAACTTGATTCTTCGTTAAAATGTTGCAAAATAGGTGAAAAATAAGTGGAAACATGACCAAAACCGGCTCAGTGCCCCATCTGGGTCGGATAGTGGGGGTAGCCGGCAGACGCGGGGAACCAAAATCGCGCTGAGGCCTGGCGCGAATATTTACGTATATACCCCCACTACTTGACTGCAACCGAGCGTTCGGCTTATTTTGGTCATGATTGCATGCTTTTTTCACCTATTTTGAAGCATTTTAACGAAAAATCAAGATTGCCTTTTTGTAGTACTATACTTCTTCTTTCAAAATCCGTTTTGCAAATTGAAATCGGACTACTTCCGACGCATCCAGCTCTTCCGGAAAATAGTGCCTTAAATAATTCAAATCGCAATTACGCAAAAACTATTTATCGGACAACGTCCGGGTTATGCACACTCAAAGTATTTATTGACCACTACATTCATTTGGAAAGCCAGCGCTACAACTTCGAAATTGGCCGAGTTATAAGGATTTGAAAAAACGCTGATTTTCACGGTTTTTCCGGCTTTCCTCCGGTAATGATGACCCGATTGAGTTGCACTAGCACTCATTTTTTTCATCTTTTCATTCTCTACAATTCGTCTGTTGGAAGTATTAACACCGCTCCTTTGGTTCAGATTTAACAAGCAAAAAACTAAAAAAACATCGTTTTTTTTGGTGTTTCTTCGCAATTACAAGAAAAGTAATGATATTTGCGAGTCGAAAACATATCACTGAACATCCACGGACCACCCCACGTAACTCCCCACTCGCGGTTTTCTTCTACTATTTTTGTCACGAAAAAATCTCTATTGCCTGGTCTATATGAATATCACTAGAGAATCCATGCGCTATCTCTAGAAGACGTTCAATTTGACGCTGGTTCGCCGCATAAGGCTTAAGATCATCCATGAATAAGAGGTGTGAAATTATAAAATTCGCATTTCTATTAGCTTTGACATTGAAGCCGTATTTCCTACTATTGAGCATAGTGGAGAGGGGATTCATTGCGAGGTAGAACTCTAGTGGGCTCAAGGTGTCACCCTGGAAGATTCCCGTCAGGATCGGTATTTCTTGGGTGCTAATTGAGTTTTGGCCGAGATGCACATGCAAGTTTGTTCGCCAATCTTTCATTATTATTATTATTATTATTATTATTACTAACCAAGAGTTATATAAAGTTGAACCAACATTGTATCCTCTAGTGTATAATATAGTGTTTCTCAATAGGGGGAATTTTATTTGCTTCACCTGTAGTCTCCTCCTCACTGGTGTAAGAAATCAGCTCTTGTCGATCGGTACCATCTTAGATTGGACCGAACCTTTTCTCCAACTGTATAAATGCTACCCAGGGTTAATCATAGAAGGTGTCATAAGGAATTGCATTCTTATAAAACCCATCGCAATTAGCGCCCGAGTAAAGTCGTAAAAGGAATAATAGACAATATTCCCGATCCAGAGAAAAACGCCATCACACCATCAATCTCACATTTGATGATTACTGTGAAACCCATTTTGAAGGTGAGTTTTTATCGAAAAATTGTCGGTGTAAAGCGGCCATGTTGCTGTCTCGAACAGAAAGTTGAGGTAGATTCTTTTCAGGGTCTCTATTGTATGTCCCCGAATATTTGTTGTATTATTTAGACGTTATCGCGAATTTGTTGAACCTTGAAGTACAAGATCTTCGCGCCTCTTTCCATTTCCAGCGTTGTCTTGCTTGAGGAAAAATTTCACGATTTCTGGCCAGTCTTTGGACAGTCTGTGGCAGTCCACCCCAAGGATATTTGTGCAAGTTGAACTGCATTCGACAAATAAATCACTCCAAACATCGTTTCTTCATTTTTTATTGTTGAATATCATCATTTGAAATAATTTTTTTTTTCATCATATATACAGGGTGTCCGGGAAAATTTGGGAAATTTCTCAGATTCAGATAAAACATAAAAAAATTACGAAAAGCACTGCCGTGAAGGCAGGAGCTTTTGTGCGCTCGTACATGCACCTTGTAGGTGGATTCGCATTTTCCAGTTTCAGAAATCAATTGAAGGAATTTTCGACCGCTGTCAAAAATATTCTGAAACTTAGGCGAAACATCAGACTTCATGTCAGTGCTTCAGCTGATCAATTCTTTTTTGAGCGCTCGTAGTACTTACACGAGGGCTATATCATTTCGTCACGATGTCTGTATTTTTCGATTCGATCGAGATGAAATTTTGCACTCAGATGGAAAATGAGGTGTTTCAGCTACATGCGAAATTTGGTCCAGATCGCCTGACCAGAACCATAGAAACCATAGAAAATTGTAACTTTTGAACGGAAATGCCTAGGGACTTGAAATTTTCAGGATAGGTGTGGATCTCGAATGTCGTGATCACGTTCATCTATGAGCAACATTATACAAGGGGTTCCGTAAATACGGTCGTTTGAAATTTTGTTTTCTCGATAAATTCGAAACTTCGGATTCGATCGAGATGAAATTTTGTATTTCAATCGAGAATGATATATTGAAGCAATATTTTGTTCAGATCGCATGACCAGAACCATAGAAACCATAGAAAATCTACCTACAAGGTGCATGAAATAGCGCTCAAAAGCTCCTGCCTTCACGGCAGTGCTTTTCTAAATTTTTGGTTAATCCGCTAGAATTTTCTACGGTATCTATGGTCTTGGTGATGCGATCTGGACAAAATTTTGCACGAAATTTGAATACATTATTCCTCAGCTAGGTGCAAAATTTCATTCCAATCCGATCAGTAGTTTCGAAACTAACAGGAAAAAAATATTTTGAATTACCATATTTAGGGAACCCCTAGTCTAATTCTGCTCATTGATGAACGTGACTGCGATATTCGCGATTCAAACCCACCCTGAAAATTTCAAGTTCCTAGGCCTTTCCGGTCAGAAGTTACAATTCTCTATGGTTTCTATGGTTCTGGTCATGTGATCTGGAGAAATGTAGCTTGAATATATCATTCGCCATTAGTATACAAAATTTCGTCACGATCGAATCTGTTGTTTTGAAATGATCAAGACAACTAAATTTCGAACGACCATATTTACGGAACCCCTAAAATAATTTTTCTCATAGATGAACGTGATCAGGACATTCCAGAACCTCACCTATCCTGAAAATTTCAAGTCCCTAGGCGTTTCCGTTCGAAAGTTACAATTTTCTATGGTTTCTATGGTTCTGGTCATGCGATCTGGACAAAATTCCACATGTAGTTTGAACACCTCATTCTCCATTTGATTGCAAAGTTTCATATCGATCGAATCTGTAGTTCTCAAGTAATCAGGGAAACAAAACTTTGAACGGCCATATTTACGGAACCCCTGGTGGAATTTGGCCCATTAACGAACTTAACCGAGGCATTCGGGATCTGAACCTACACTGAAAATTTCAAGTCTCTAGGTTGATCCGTTCGAGAGTTATCGTGCTTGCGGCCGGACGGACAGACTCGAATTTTCCGACGGATTCGTCATCAGTGAGTCGAACATAGTCGATTGAGACCATTTTCGGCTCAAAATTCGAAAAATGCAGACATCGTGACGATACGATATAGCCCTCGTGTAAGTAGTACGAGCGCTCAAAAATAAGATGACAAGTTCCCATATTTTTTTTTCCTAGCGACCCTCCCTACAGAGATACGGCTCCTAAATGGCGCCACTGGAAATTCATTTTACTCGAATAAATTTTAAACTACCTAATATAATTCAATAAAAATTTGGTATGATAAGCAATATTAAGGACCTCTTAAAATACTGCCGTTAAATTTGAATTAGCTTGTTTAGTTTACCAGGGACGGACTAGGTTGTACGTTTTGATGCTTACATTTTCAACACCCTGTATGATAACAAGTTAAAAAAGACAAATTTGGATACATTGAACATTAAGCTGAAGAAAAGGTACTCCTATTCATTGTCGATAAAATGAACCGTTTTCGAAAAAAAAAAAATAATAAAAGAAGTAATTTTTTTATTTCTATCAAAAAGGACCACGAATTCTAATTTTTTTGTCTGCAACAAAGTGTGATACAAAAGTTATTGAAGGAACAAAAAAGTTTTAGTTTACGTTATTGAATCCGACAAAATTACAAAGATTCTCAACAATGCAGTTTTGGCCCAGAAAGGCACCTCAACCAAAATACATACATTTCATTGCGATGTGATAAGAAACAAATTTTGTCGGATTCAATAACATGAACTAAAACTTTTTTGTTCCTTGAATAACTTTCGTATCACACTTTGCTGCAGACAAAAAAAATAGAAGTAATGGTTCTTTTCAATCAAAATAAAAAAGATACTTCTTTTATTATTTTGTTTTTCGAAAAGGATTCATTTTATCGACAATGAGCAGGAGCACCTTTTCTTCAGCTTAATGTTCAAGGTATCCAAATTTGTTTTTTTTAACTCCTTATCATACAGGGTGTTAAAAATGTAGGCATTAAAATGTACAAGCTAGTCCGCCCCTGGTAAACTGGACGAGCTAATTCAAATTTAAGGGCAGTATTTTAAGAGGTGCCTACTACTGTTTATCATATCAAATTCTCATAAAATTATATCAAGTAGTTTAAAATGTATTCCAGTAAAATGAATTTCCAGTGGCGTCATTTAGGAGGCCCTATCTCCGTAGGGAGGGCCGCTAGGAAAAAAAATCATGGGAACTTGTCATCTTATTTTTTTATGTTTTATCTGAATCTGAGAGATTTCCCACATTTTCCCGGACACCCTGTATATTATCATTGTCAGTTATTGGTTTCTGACAATTGGCACATAACTTTCACCAGAAAACAATTGGCACCATTAAAGTAGAACTCATACTCTTCAACCCATTTTGCTCACCAACCTAGAGCTGCCGCTCGCAATTATTGTGTATCTAACTAATCTAACTTCATTGAAACCATATGAACTGTTGTCAGAAAAATCTTGCAACCATAACATAAATTTGATAGCGACCGGGTCAGTCGGACAAAAGGATAAGTTGAGCGTGTAATGAGTACTCTGAAGAAGATGCTTACCGCTGTTTTGACCAGCCAATAGACTTGGTAAAATGCATTGGGAGAAATTCGAATAGCCCCCCAAATTGTACGGTAAATAGGACTATTAAACCTAGCCCTTTCGGAATGTTCATAGGAGAAATAGCAGAACCATTTGGATCAATAACATCAAGTGAAGACAAGGTTGTTTATGATCAGGAAAATTCAGCGAAGAATGTAGATTTTATAGTGATAAAGCACACGTTGCTAACTTGATGATTGGGTATCATGTTTTGCAGAAAGATGAGGATATATATTAGACGAAATTAGAACCAAAATATGGATGACCATTTTCTGATTTTCTTGATTTTGATCATAACAGTCCAGTGCCGGAATTTTTTCCTATTGTTACAAAAGTAAAACTTGGATTTCCACGTTGCGACTATCTCCAAAGTTCCCTCGATTATATGAAATAGCACGAGTGTGAGGCAAATGTATCTATCAACTAGAATAATAAAAATCAAAAATAGTTTTCTAGGAGAAATAAAAAGTAGAAATGCAACAGGGAAAAATTCAGGTATGAATACCTACACTTCAACTTGCGAAAAGGTATAATTGAGACAGGAGTATTTCGAAATTCATTAACTGACCTACATTTGTGAGCCCTAGAATATTGAATACATTTCATTCTAATTTCCTTATATATTTCCACTAGATGTTCTGGAATCTTTGGCAGGAACGCATCAAGTTCCTTTGTCCTGAATACAACGGCTCCTCCAAGTCCCAGACGTCCGTCGCCTCGTCTTCCACAAGTAGCACGCTTTATCTGGTTGAGAGCAGAGAGGTGGCCAAGCCAAACGGCCTTAAGCAGGTGTGGTGTGAATTTGGAACTATTGATAGTCAATCAGTAACAATATGCCACGAATCATCACAATAGTCAATGTTGGTATTATATTTCAGATCCTGCTCCAAAAATGGACAGACCGGTATCTGTATATGGGTAAAAGCTTTGAGGACCAGATCAATAACTACGTCCCTCGAGTGAAGAAGCCAACACTCAAGGAGTTCGTTCATCATGCAAACATTACAAGGTGAAAATGATCATTTTGATAATGAGTATCTGACGTTGAAGGGGACGACTCTTCAAAGAATTATTTTTGTGTCTATAATTAAGGCGTTCTATCGTTTTTGAGCGCTCGTACTACTTACACGAGGGATATATCATTTCGTCACGATGTCTGTATTTATCGAATTTCGAGCTGAAAACGTGCCGTATACAAGATAACTCTCGAATGGAACAACCTTGAGACTTGAAATTTTCAGTGCGGGTTCAGTTCCCAAGTGCCAAGGTTGAGTTCGTTTATGGGCAGAATTCCACCATGGGTTCCGTCAATATGGCCGTTCGAAGTTTTGTTTTTCTGATTATTCCGAAACTACACATTCGACCGAGATGAAATTTTGCACTCAGATGTAAAATGTCGTGTTCAAAATACTCACAAAATTTTGTCTAGATCGCATTTCCAGAACCATAAAAACCATAGAAAATTATAACTTTGTAATGAAAACGACTAGGGACTTGAAATTGTCAGGATAGGTGTGAATCTCGATTGTCGCGGTCACGTTCATCAATGTCGCTCATTGATGAACGTGACCGCGACAATCGAGATTGGGCCAGGGGTTCCGTAAATATGGCCGTTCAAAATTTACTTTTCTTGCTAATTTCAAAACATTGGATTCGATCTTGACGAAATTTTTATCATGATGGAGAATGATATATTCAAGCGGATTTTTTTTCAGATCGCATGGCCAGAACCATAGAAAATTATAAGTTTCGAACGAAAAGAAATTTTGTATTTTAATCGAGAATAATATATAAAAGCAATATTTTGTCCAGATCGCATGACCAGAACCATAGAAACCATAGAAAATTGTAACTTCTGAACGGAAAGGCCTAGGAACTTGAAATTTCCAGAGTGGGTTTGGATCGCGAATATCGCAGTCACGTTTATCAATGAGCAAAATTAGACTAGGGGTTCCGTAAATATGGCCGTTCAAAATATTTTTTTCCTGATACTTTCGAAACTACTGATCCGATTGGAATGAAACTTTGCACCTAGCTGAGGAATAATGTTTTCAAACTAGGTTGCAAAATTTTGTCCAGATCGCATCACCAAGACCATAGATATCGTAGAAAATTCTAGCGAATTATCGAAAAAAAATTGATCAGCTGAAGCACTGACATGAAGTTTGGAGTTCCGCCTGAGTTTCAGAATTTTTTTGACAGTTGTCGAAAATTCCTTCAATTGATTTCTAAAACTGGAAAATGCGAATCCACCTACAAGGTGCATGTACGAGCGTTCAAAAGCTCCTGCCTTCACGGCAGAGCTTTTCGTAATTTTTCAATTGGTTTCTAAAACTGGAGAATGCGGATCTACCTACAAGCTGAATGAACGAGCGCTCAAAAGCTCCTGAATTCATGGCAGTGCTTTTCTTCATTTTTTTTTCAAATTTTCTTTTTATGTGTTCATTGTTGAAATACAGGTAGGTTAGGTTAGGTTATGTTATGTAGGGTAACGGTTCGCCGTTATCGGCCAAAGTTTTCTCGGGCGACGACGGCCGAACTCGGACGATTTTTTTTTTTGTTTAGTCAGGGGAAATCCTCATGGACGAACTATCTCCGACAGATAGAACAGTGTGAGACTTCGTGTGAAGCACGACCTACTCTAACTAAACCTAACCTGCTGTTTTAGATTCCGGGCATTTATTACCTACTAACCTTTTGACTCTTCTTGTTCGTATCTCTATCACGATCTTTGTCGTGTGATGCTTGTGTTACCTATGAATTTGAATTTCATAGGAGTCTCTTCTTCTGGATAATTTAAATTGAGATTACTCAATTTCTGTTTCTACGTAGTTGATCTCTGGGTCTTTTGTGATAGGTGGGTATCCTAACCACATCTTCTGCGGGGTTGTAGTCAACAAGTCTTCTTAGCTCATCATTTGGAGTTGCTTTTTCAAATATCTTCTCGGCCTTCTTTTTCAGAAAATCTGTGACAGTTTTCCATTCTAAGTCTCTGTGGATTTGTTGGTTTCTTACGAACCACGGCATATTCATTGCTGCTCTGAGTAGTTTATTATCTGTTGCTTGAATCTTTTGTATATGGCTATTGGCTGCATGGCCCAATGCCGCCGAGCCATATGTTAGTTGGGGTCTTGCAATTGACTTGATCATTCGTAGCTCCGTGCTCTGGTTCATTTGGCTTCTTCTTCCTAGCAGTGGGTGAAGTCTACTCATTGCTGAGTTTGTTTTATCCACTGCATATTATTATATGGTTTTACCATGTTAGCCCTTTATCTAGTTTTACTCCTAGATATTTGACTTCATTTTTCCATTTTATCTCTTCTCCATCTATCTGTAGGTTGGAATTAATTTCAAGTCTCCGCTTCTGTAGTAGAATAGCTTGACTCTTTCTGCTATTTATTTGAATCTTCCATTTAATGAACCATGCTTCTAAATCTTCTAGTGCTTCTTGCAGTCTTCTGTGTATGACATCTAGTCGTCGATGTCTGAAGGCTATTCCCGTGTCGTCTGCATAAAGGGCGAGCAGATTCCTTGGATTCTTAGGAATATCGTAGATATATGTTGTAGAGCAGAGGTCCTAGAACTGATCCTTGGGGCACTCCTGCTTCTACTTGTCTGGTGGTAGATAATGTGTCGTCTATTTTGACATAAAAATTCCGGTTCCTCAGGTAGTTTCTTATTATCTTGTAGGTTTTGGTGGTGTAGCCTGCCATCATCATCTTGTAGGCAAGTCCTTCGTGCCAAACTCGACATCTAATAGCACTAATCCTGTGGCTTGTTTATTCTGAAATCCTTCAATGACATATTCAGTGATCCTTAACAGTTTAAGTTCTGTGGAATGATTTCTTCTGAATTCAAATTGTTCCGGTGGTATCAGATTCAGCGCTTCTGTTTCTTCATTGAGTCTTTTTGCAATGACTCTTTCGACAATTTTTCCAAGTGCTGACAGTAGACTTATCGGCCTATAGTTTTGTGGGAATTTTCTATCTTTTCCTGGCTTATTGATCACATTTACTTCTGCTGTTTTCCATCTTTCCGGATAGTATTCTGTTCCCATCACTGCGTTTGCTATATTGGTTAGCGCTGCTATTCCTTTTCTAGGCAATTTCCGTAACATAAAGTTTGTTACTTCGTCTTTTCCTGGAGCTTTTCTGTTTTTCAATTTCTTGATGATTTCTTTGATTTCCGTTGGTGTTGTTTGGTTTGGGATGGTATCGCCTTCCGGCGGTTCCAACATCAATTCTTCATTTCCTTCGACTTCTTCTTCTAAGTCTTCATTGTCATTGTCTTCTCTGTAGTTGATTCTGGCTTCTCGTTCCATTGCGTCGACCAGGGCTTTGGCTCTTTCAAGCTCTGAGTAGGCCATACCATTAGGAATTTCGGTTTTCTCGCGTCGTAAGCACTTTTGCATCTTCCATGCTGAGTGGTCTATGGTGTTCAGCTCTCTAACTCTTTGGTTCCATCTGTCTGTTCTCAGTTCCCTCAGTGCATTTTTCAGGACTTGACTGTGTTTATTCAGCTCTTTCTTGTCTTCTTCTCGATGTGAAGTTCTGTAGTTCTTCCTGAGTTTTCTATTCCTCTTTTTGAGCTCTTTAACTGCTTTTGGGGTTTCACCATGTGAATGTTTCGGGGCGGGCCTTCCGATTCTTCTGGTACTTTCCTCGTAGGCTTCTTTTATTCGGGTTTCTAATTTTTCAACTTCATCCCCTAGTTCTTCAGGGGTTCTTATCTGTGGATTTTCTTTGATTTTCTCCTGGAGTATTTCACTGTACTTTTGCCAGTCTGTGAAGTCTTTCGATTGAAGTTCTTCTGTTATCGGTCTGCGTCCTATTGGAGTGTGGCCTGATGTGCCCTCTTCTGAAGTATCAAGTGTGAAATCTTGGGTGATATCTTTCATTATGACGATATCTAATACGTCCGGCAGGCCATTACTTCTGGGCAGGTAGGTCGGAATTTCAGGTCCTAATACTATGGCATTTAGTTTTTCGGCGTACTTCTTAAGCTTCTTCCCATTTTGGTTTTCAGTTCTGCTATTCCATTCTCTTGATTTGCAGTTCATATCGCCAATAATGAGTTTCCTTCAAGCATCTTCTTCAGATATTCCTCTATTAAGTCGTTTTGGGGTGGTTTGTAGGCTGACGTAATTTTCGTTTGTCCTCGATTCGTATTAACTATAATCGAGACGGCTTTTATTTTCCCACTATTCAGTATATCGTCAAAATAGTGGTCGATGTTCCTCTTGACTATTAGGGCTACGCCCCCTCCTGTACAATTTCGGTCATTTCTGTATATTTCATGGTCAGGAAATGAAATTCTATTTCTTGTAGATAGTCTCGTCTCCTGAATGGCTATAATATCCGGTTGTTTCTCGAATATTATTTCTTCTATTTCAGATCTACGGGCTCGTAGACCGTTTGTGTTCCATGGGACAATCTTTAGGTTGTTTTTCATTCCGTTAGTCACTAGCTCCATTAATTGGGTTTAGTGAGTTTACGGAACTTTTTGTCCATTTCTTTTTCCAGGAATTTCATGAGCTTACTCATGATATTCTTGGTGAAGGTATCTAGATCCTCGGTGGTTTCGGGTCCTTTCTTGTTGGTCTCTTCTTTCTTCTTTTGGCTGTTCTTCTTGGATTTTCCATTTTTTGGGGCTTCTTCCTTCTGCTCTTGTTTGAGTGGTGGCGTTTTCTTCTTCTTATCTTCTTCCTTCTGTTCTTGTTGGACAGTAGGCATATTTTTCTTTTCTTCTTCTTTTCTTGCTTTGGTCGCAGTCTTCTTTCTGGTCACCAGTTTCAACTCGCTATATCGTTTGTAGCTGGCTGGGTGACCTGCTTTTCCGCAGAGCGCACAGGTAGCATTTCTCTCCTCGTTTTCTCTTGTTAGCGTACAATCTTTACTATTGTTCGCTTCAGAACATTCCACACATCTCCATGGGAATGTGCATTTACTTTGCGCATGTCCGTAACGTTGACATCCATGACATTGGCCATGTCCAATGCCCTATTCTTCGGCTCTACTACACAGTTTATACCGTAGAGCTGTTTTACTTCGAATACCTTCTTATTTTGGGTTTTCACCAAAAATAAGGGTATTCCCTTTTTGGTTTGGTAATGCCTTGCTCGCCGAGGTCTTCTTTGATAATAATAATATCTGCGTCTAGTGGCAGATAACGTACCACCGCGTAGATTCTCTTCTCTTTGGAAGGTGTAGAACTCTTTATTTCTCGACTCGAGGAATTTTGTCATCTTCCTGTGGTCGTCGGGGGATTCGGGAACAACACGAATGCCGTCTCTTTCTGTGGTCGCTCTCAGGTATGTAATACCCTTCATTTGCATCTCTCTCGAGATTTGTGTCCAGTCGGCCGTGCCTCTTAATGTCACTGGAGGAACTTTACCTTTTTTCTGCTCGATTGGAGCAGGGACTTCAATTTCTTCTGCGGGTGCAGAAGTAGCTTCTTCTGAGCGTTTTCCTTTTTGCAATGCTGCAATAGACGATTTCTTCGTAGGTGGCCCACCTGCAGCTGCATCATTAGTATTGGTAGGTTTTTTCGGGTATTCTTTTTGGATTGGGGTTGACACTGTCTCCTATGTCCCAGAGGAGAAGCCATTTTCTTTTCTCTTAGCCCGTTTCCTGGCTTCGAGGACTCGGACATTTCGTGGGATTCTCTGTCCTCATTTGCAGAGTCGTATTCCGACATTTTGTCAGATTGACTCAGCAAACGGCACTTGAACACTTTTTTCACTAAATTCACTTCTGTCTCTTCAATGTAAAATAATCTGTGGAACCATCGATCTAAACCTGGACTCAACACAGTTATTCCTTCGATTCTTATCACTTCTATACGAGGTTCACTTGGCACACATGCGCATTTCTCAATACGTCTGCACTCCTCATCGGGCGATGGCGGTCGTGTTGGTGTGCTCTCTTTCTTTTACAAGTGTTTGATTCGATCGTCCGAGTTCGGCCGCCGTCGCCCGAGCAAACTTCGGCCGATGACGGTTTTGGTGTAAGCGAGCTGTAAGGGGTATACAAATCACCACTCCGAAAACGTTTCATGATTTTGGCCTGCTTGTTATCCACGAGCAAGAGCGTCATAATTCCGTCCGGCTGGTCCAATGGAAACATGATAACTTCCGAAAGATGGGGAAGAACATTTTTAAATTCTCAGGGTACGTTCGAGGTCTGAATGCGCCGGTTGAGTAAGTTAATCGGTGAAATTTGCCAAAGAATTCAGTAGATATAGATATCAGCATATTGCTTTCTCGATAATTCGAACAAGAAAATGATGCCACGAAAGAAAATTTAATTTTTTTGGTTGAAAGGGGGTGAATCTCGAATTAAATAAGCTCTGAGCTTCTGAAGCTCTGAGCATTTGAGGGGTCTCACAGAGACCTAGGATAGTCGGAATATGAACAATATACAATACAATACAATAAAAAAAAATCATTATAACAAAAACCAATCGACCATTCATCTGATTGAATAATATTTGGCTGATGATCTAATTCAAATGAATGCAATGAAACAATTATTCCGAAGAAAATATGTTTTAGACAACATTATGTCGAAGGTAATCTAATAAGCAGGTAATCAATCAATGTAAACCAAGAGAATATCAAATTCATCAACTGTATACTGGTTTCGGCGTATTAAGTCCCATCCGAGGGGTTAATCGCTGGGATGTCTGGTGTACAAGATTGGGGATGTCCAAGGGATGTCCGGGAATGTCCGGGGATGTCCGGGGATGTCTCGGGGATGTCCGGGGATATCCAAGAATATAATATTCAATTTCTGAGTTATCGGAGCGTAAAAGTAAAGGTCCCTAATATCTCTAACCGATGAAGAGCTACAGCGCTATGGATAGACAGGTAGGGCGACCGAAATTAGGAATCATAATTTTCGATATCGACCTATGGATCTATGGATCATGAAACTTATTGAAATACAGCAGGGTTCACTTTTAACAAGCAATTTCGACAGTGGATAGAAAAATGTATTTCAAGATGAAAATTTTATATCAACATATGCCCATAAACGCTTCATTTCAAAGAGGGGCATTGAAGTGCCGAAAAAGATCGAATTTTTTGCATAATACCTGAAGCTCTGTAGATCACACAAAATTTGGTATAAGGCTCGGTATAAAGCATAACATTGTGAACTAGCATATTTAGTGGGAATATGACGGCCAGAGAGAAATCCGTGCCGGAATTGTGAGGTTTCACTACCATAAAAATAGAAAAATGTTTGTTTCGACTCTGTCCAAAAACAAGTTTTGTATTTTTGCCTGAAATCCCATTTCTCGGTTCAATTCATTCTCTTCAAAGAACATCTCCTGACACGTTTTCGTAACTTCCCCAGTTTGGTAACAAAACTGACTGTTAGGGTTTCGCATATTTTTTGGTTCGTGAATTTCGGAACAGATAGACCAATGTCGAAATATTTTGTTTGTTTTCCCTTGTTTGCACCACAATGTGTAATGCTGGCAACACCGGAATTTCGAGGGAAGAGATATTTTCCCGAAGATCGGAAGAGAGGAGATTTTTTTTTCGCATCGTCGTCGACGGTAGATTTTCGTTGCATTTTTGGAGAGTGTCGTTCACATTCGGTGAAGTTTTATGGTCGAAAGTGAAAGAAAGGTGAGTCAGATTATCGTTCTGGTGTTACTTTTTGATCGTTTGATTTGTTATTATTGTTCGAATTTCATACAGTCCATTTGCTCTTTTGTCGCGCTTAAACATTGGTCCATTCGGCGCCTGATTCGTTTTTGAGAAAAATTGATTTTCATTTCATTATATTTTGTCAAATTCATTCGATTTCGATCAGTTTATTATCAAAAATCTTTTGAAAATTAAACTCGATAACGTTCATATCAGATAAAGTGACTACAGCTGCATATGTGCATACATCTTCGAACGGACGAAAAAAAACGTTCATATTTCGTTTTCACGATAAGAGTTCCATCGTTTATCTTGAATATTGGAATAAATCATCGGCATTTGTTTCAGCGTTGTTGCCAAATTTTGTTCAATTAATTTGCATTTTCCTGTTTCGGAAAATTATTCAGGATGCCATCTGACGCGTCTGCGTTAGCTATTCCTTATGCCAATCGTAAGACCGCTTCCAATCGTATTTCAGAAATCCTCGAGGTAGCGCAGAATGCTCAGGGCGATCCCGCTTTGATTTCGGAGCTGAAGATGCGAATGAATAGGTTAGAGTCAATTTATAAACAATTCGAAGCTAGCCATTTCAAGATTGTTAATGCGAGGGCAAATGAGGGTGAAGAAGTTCTTCAAACACAGGAAGATATTCGTTCTTTAGTAGATAAACAATATTTCACTGTTAAATCTATCTTTTATAATTTGGTTGAAAAGGTAAATCGAAACAGTGAAACGGGGACTGCTCCACCTAAAGTATCGCACGTTAGATTACCCAAGATTTCACTACCCACTTTTGGAGGTGTTTTGAAAGAATGGCCTAATTTTCGTGATTTGTTCGTATCATTGGTTGATAAAAATTTGTCGTTGAGCAACATTGAAAAATTTCAGTACCTTTTGAGTAGTACATCCAATGATGCTCTGGAAATAGTTAAAGGAATACCTTTGTCAGGGGACAATTATCCGATCGCTTTCGGTAGTTTACTTAAGCGTTATAATAACAAGAGGCCTTTAGCAGTTTCGTATTGGAACGAAATTTTTCGTTTTCCAAAATTAGAAAAGGAGAATGTTACTTCATTGAGGAAATTGTTAAATGTATTTTCTGAAAATTTATCCGCTTTGGACAATTTGGATTTTCCGGTTGATTCGTGGGATTTTCCATTGTTTAATATACTTTTGGATAAAATCTATTTCAAAACAAGAACTAAATTTGAATTAGATCACAGTAAGGTAGAATTACCTCAATATACCGACTTTATAGCATTTTAGTCATATCATTGTAAAGCCTTAGAGGCAGTCGAATCATCGAATGATAAGTTTCAAGTTCAGAGGAATAATTCTTCGGCTTGTGCTCCTAAAGTTGTTAGAAATAATAGTTCGCGGGTTTCATTCTTAGCTGATGCACATTCTGTTGAAAAATTAACACGTGTTTTTTGTAAATCATCGAACCACGTGAACCTGAATTGCTCAATTTTTCAGAATCGCTCTCCATATGATAGATTTTTGTTAGCTAAAAATCATCAGTTGTGTTTAAAATGTTTGCAATCTTCTCATCGTTGTAATAGTTGTCCGAGTAAATCGTCATGCGGACGTTGTGGAAGTAGTAGACATCATTCATTTCTACATTTTGAGCGAGTTGAATTTAATCGATCATTGGAAAATAAACCGAGCACTTCAGCTTCAGGTTCTTTGATTCATAAAAATAATTCGGATAGTTCTAAGGCTATAGTTGATAATAAGTCTCAAACTAGTTTAAATCAGGCAGTTTCTCTGCAAAGTTCTCCTATTAAATCGTCAGAATCGTTTGTTTTGCTTTCGACAGCAGAAATTTTGGTAAAAGACGCATTTGGTAATAAACAAAAATTTCGTGCATTGCTTGATAATGGAAGTCAGGCTAATTTCATAACATCAAAATGTTTGAATAAGTTAGGTTTGAGATATTTTCCCTTGACAACTTCGATTCATGGAATTGGTAGCTCTCCCGTTGTACCCAAGGGATCTTCAACTTGTACGATTAGTTCATGTTATGACACCGAGCAAGAATTAAAAGTTGATGTCTTTGTTTTACCAAAAATATGTTCGGATATGCCAAATTTCAAGATAACTTCGTTTAATTGGCCTCATATAACTTCTCTGAAATTGGCTGATCCCAAATTTCATAGTTCGCGTTCGATTGATATGCTCATTTCTGCGGATATCTTTGCTCAGATATTAATTCCAGGTAAAGTTGAAAATAATATTGGAGAACCTATAGCTATCAATACATTATTCGGTTGGGTTTTGACTGGACGAATGGGTTCAGAAAATTTTTTTGTTGATAGTGCTGGTTTAACATCATTTTTGGTTTCATGTCCAACTGAAGTAGAATCATTGGAAAATACGCTAAAGAAATTTTGGGAGTTGGAACAAGTACCTGAACATAATGTCATTTCTGAAGATGATCAGCTCTGCGAAGATATCTTCTCGAAAACTACAACTCGGGATGTTGATGGTCGATATATAGTTGATTTGCCTTTTATTTCGAATTTGGAACCATCTTTTCAAGATTCTCGGGAGATAGCTATCAAAAGATTTTTCAACTTGGAATGTCGGTTAAGCAAGGATGATGTATTGAAAATTCAGTATGATGACTTCATGCGTGATTATTTGAATTCGGGACATATGACCATTGCTCCAAATTTGACGGATTATTCTAAATCCTATTATTTGCCACATCACTGCGTTATAAAACCTGACTCATTGACAACTAAATTGAGAGTAGTCTTTGATGCATCTCAAAAATGCACATCGGGGTTTTCACTTAATGATTCGTTGTACGTCGGCCCCAAATTACAAACTGATTTGGTGGGTCTTTTGGCTCGTTTCAGAACACATCGTATTGCTTTTACTGCTGACATTAAGCAGATGTTTCGACAAATTATAGTTTCGCCTAAGTTTCGAGATTATCAGCGTATTTTTTGGCGTTTCTCTAGTGATGAACCACTTTTAGAATATACGTTGAATACGGTTACATTCGGATTAACATGTTCGCCGTTTCTTGCAAATAGAGTAATCAAACAGCTCGCCATTGATGAGGGTTGTAACTTTCCGTTAGTCATTTCAATTTTAAATAATGATATTTATATCGATGATGTTCTGTCGGGAAGTGATTCTTTAGATGATGCTCGTGTAATTATCGAACAATTGATTTGTGCTTTTGGAAAAGCCGGTTTCCCTCTGAGGAAATGGGCTTCAAATTGTTCTGAATTACTTAGTTTTCTGCCAGATGAATTTAAACAGATTCCTCTTGATTTGGACGACAGTTCTATTGTTAAAGTCTTGGGTTTGAAATGAAATCCTACTAAAGACGTATTTTGTTATACCGTGAATGTTTCATCTAAAGAATGCACTAAACGCACTATTTTATCGGAGTTAGCGAGAATATTTGATCCTTTAAGCTATCTCGCACCTATTACATTTTTCGCTAAATATTTGAACCAAATTTTATGGAGTTTGGGATTAGATTGGGATGACGTTCCTCCAGAGAATATCGTTTCTCGATGGAATCAATATAGATCAGAACTCGAGTCTCTTTCAAATCTTGAAATTCCTAGATTTTTAGAAATTCCTCGATCCAAATCTTGTGAATTGCACGGATTTTGTGACGCGAGTGAACGAGGTTATGCTGGTGTTGCGTACTTGAGAATGAAGATTTCGGAGTTCGAATACAAGTCGATATTAGTTCTGGCAAAAACAAAGGTTGCTCCCTCAAAAAAGGTATCGATACCAAGATTGGAGTTGTGTGCCGCCGTGTTGTTAAGTAACATGTTAAGTTATATAAAATCGGTATTTGTTTCCAATTTCACTATAACTCGCACATTTGCCTGGTCAGATTCAAATGTTGCATTATGTTGGATCAAGTCTCCACCAAGTAGATGGAAGACTTTCGTCGCCAATAGAGTAGCTTCTATTCAAGAAAAGGTTAGTCCAAGTTGCTGGCATCATATTAATGGTTGTGAAAATCCAGCAGACATCAGATCTAGAGGTTGTCTACCCTCTGAGCTTTTAGATAATTCGTTATGGTGGGCGGGGCCCCCTTTTCTTAGAAGTGTTTTTTCTGTTTCTAATGGAATTGCAGAAAATTTCTCTGATGATGAGATAATATCGGAAACGAAACTTTATAGTTTCAATGTTCATGTTGAAGATGGAGTAGTTTCTTCTTTATTAGAAAAATATTCGTCTTTATGTGAAATACAGTCTATTATGGCCTATCTTTATAGATTCATGAATAATATTCGGAAGGATAAACATAAGATGAGTGGTATTCTTACTGCCATAGAATTGAATACGGCTTTAATGATCGTTGTTAGAAACGTTCAGAGTATTGTTTTTGCGGAAGAAATAAAGCGGTTAAAACAAGGTTTACCTCTTTCGAAACCTCTACGCAAATTGATGCCGTTTCTATGCGATTTCGGTTTGCTCAGAGTAGGCGGTCGTATTATTAATAGTAAATTATCTTATGATAAGAAATATCCGATTTTGCTACCTAGAAAACATAGATTGACGGAATTAATAATCGAAAGTTTTCATCGCTAGTATTTGCATCCCGGTCTACGTACACTGCAGTATTTGCTCTCGCAACAGTATTGGATTCTGTCACCTAGAAGGGCAATTCGCAGTATTATTTCAAAATGCTTCAAATGTTTCAGGACGAATCCTAAAACTTTTCAGCCATTGATGGGAAATTTGCCCCCCTTTCGTATATCCCAGGCTAAACCGTTTTCGTGCGTGGGTATCGACTTTGGTGGTCCGTTCACCATCAAAAGTAGCGGATTGCGATCTGCTAAAATGCAGAAATCGTATCTTTGTCTGTTTGTTTGTTGTGCTACAAAGGCATTGCATTTAGAATTGGCTTCGGATCTAAGTACTGCCTGTTTTCTGGCCTCCTTTCGTCGTTTTATTGGAAGGCGCGGTCGAGTATCACACATTCACACGGATGGTGGTACTAACTTTGTAGGGGCAGCAAATTATTTGAAGAACATCTTGAGGGATGCTGCGGAATACGAAAAATTGGAATGGTCGTTTAATCCTCCCGCCACACCACATTTCGGTGGTCTTGCTGAGAGCGGTATCAAGTCGGTCAAAACACATTTGTATCGTGTAATAGGAGAACAAATTCTCACTTTCGAAGAATTGAACACATTATTAGTTCAAATAGAAGCTGTGCTCAATTCGCGCCCTCTGACAGAACAAAGTTCAGATCCCAATGATTTTTCGGTTTTGACTCCAGGTCATTTTTTGACATTGGAACCGTTATCGGCTTTGCCGGACCCTGATTTGACTTCGTTGAATTTCAATCATCTCGATAGGTGGCAATTATTGACTCGATTGCACCAAGATTTTTGGAAGCGATGGCACATTGAATACTTGCATTCTTTAAATCAACGATTGAAATGGACGAGCGACGGTGTTGGAATAGATGTCGGTGATTTAGTTCTGATAAAGGATGAAAATCTTCCCCCATTAAAGTGGAAGATTGGTAGAATCACGGAATTATATCCCGGCAGGGATGGAGTTGTTCGAGTGGCTTCGGTGAAAACACCTGATAGTCAGTTCAAACGTGGACTTACTAAATTATGTCCACTACCAAAATCAAATAAGTTTTTTTTGAATTTTTTCATGTATACATGGAGGTTCGAGTATATATGCACTTGTTTATTTTATTTTGCTTGAATCAAGCTGTACATTGATTTTTTTTTCGGGTTCTATTTTTAAAAGAAATATCTTGATATTTTTGGTGAGCGGAATGTTAGGGTTTCGCATATTTTTTGGTTTGTGAATTTCGGAACGAATAGACCAATGTCGAAATATTTTGTTTGTTTTCCCTTGTTTGCACCACAATGTGTAATGCTGGCAACACCGGAATTTCGAGGGAAGAGATATTTCCCCGAAGATCGAAAGAGAAGAGATTTTTTCGCATCGTCGTCGACGGTAGATTTTCGTTGCATTTTTGGAGAGTGTCGTTCACATTCGGTGAAGTTTTATGGTCGAAAGTGAAAGAAAGGTGAGTCAGATTATCGTTCTGGTGTTACTTTTTGATCGTTTGATTTGTTATTATTGTTCGAATTTCATACAGTCCATTTGCTCTTTTGTCGCGCTTAAACACTGACCAACTGATAAATTTGTATTTTCTGATCGGATAGCACATAATTTTAATCCTCGTTCTAATCGAAAACGTTCCTGGCATAATTGAAATGTGAAGTTCATCATTATTTAATACAGACAAACTACAGACGTCGCAGATGTTGAGAGGGAGTTTTTATTTTCTGGACCTTCAACTTTGAAAGCCTCTGAACAACCAAACCAGTCTTCAAACTCAAAAAGCTACTAGTTGGGGGAAGCTGTTTATAAAAACATTAAAGATAAATATTTTTAATTGAAATCCCAACGAATTGGACTATGAACTAATTAAAAGACTGAAAGAATTCCAAAGATTAATTTTAATTTGAGTAGGTACCACTATGTTTTATTATTATTTAGAGATTATTGAAGAGCATTTATTTTTGTGTTTTTAGTTATTCTATCCGTTTGGAAGATGAGAATTATTTCTTTTATATAATTTCTTTATATATTTTTCATATATACAGCTTCACAAGAGTTAGGGATATCGTATTCAATCGTTTTTAATCTTCGAGAAAATCGCTGTAAAATCATTTAAAACTCAATAACAACTTGAATCGATTCAATAAAAATCAGTATGAGACATTTCGTCAATCTGGTCGCCTTTTTTCTGAAGTTTGGTTCTTTGAATATGCTTCATGAATGTTCTTATTTTGAAATGAATCAGTTTATCAACGGCTTCGATTTGAAACGAGTTTTCTGAAAATGCCAAGACGTAAATTAACAAACACTGAGGCTAATAGGGCTATCGGAATGCTACAGGGTGGCCTAACTCAGGCTGTTGTAGCGAAAAGGCTCCAAGTCAGCCAAAGTGTGATATCTCGACTTTGGAATAGGTTCAAAGAGACAGGTTCCGTGTTGGGAAGACTAAGGCTTGGTGGGCGACGAAAAACAACACATGCTCAGGATCGTTTCGTCACCGTTTCGGCGAGAAGAAACCCTACATCTACGAGTAGAATGCTACGGAATACTCTTCAAAATGCAGATGTGGTCCAAGTTATGAAACAATCAAACGACGTTTGAGAGAGGTGAATCTAGGTTCTAGACGTCCATTAAGAGGAGTTCCGTGATCATAAGCGTCAAAGACTGGAATGGGCAAGGCAACATATCAATTGGAACGATCAATGGCGTACTGTCCTCTCCACTGATGAATCCAGATATGGACGATTTTCAGATTCTCGAAGAATAAGGGTATGGACAATCCCACGCATACCCCGTAATCGTCGCTATGTCCAAGAAGTCCTTCCATTCCGAGGGGGTAGTGTTATGGTATGGGACGGGATATGTTTCAACGGGCGCACAGAACTACACATTTGTTCTGGGAATATGACCGCCTTACACAATAGGGAGCATGTCATTGACAATGTTGTGCCAAATTTTCACGCTACAATTGGTGAAACTTTTTAATTTCTAGACGATAACGCTAGACCGCACCGTGCAGCCATAGTTGAGAATGCGCGCGAGGAGCACATTTACAATACCTCCGCACTCACCAGATTTGAATTGCATAGAACAGGCATGGGATATGCTCCAAAGAAGATTATAATCATCAACCTACCCCAGAATCCTCAAATGATCTGAGAGAGCTTCTGCCCCGTTCATGGAAACAAATTCCTCAAGAAATGTTCAACAACCTCGTGTGTAGTATGCAAAGAAGATGCCAAGCTGTTATTGATGCCCGTGGAGGCCATACATTGTATTGATAGTCTTAAAATGCTTGAATTCTCTGGGAATAAAATTTCGTTATTTTACTCAATTTTACTTAACCAACCTGTATACGCCGCAGACCTAAAGGCTAAAATAAATTTGCAACTTGAAATCATAATAATATGAATTTTCATCACAAAAATCTCATTTTAACTATATTTTTTTGCACTTTGAGTCAATATCCCTAACTCATGTGGAGCACTTTATTCCCTATGTTATTTGAACGCTCGTACCTACTACTTATATTATTATGTCTGTATTTATCGAATTTTGATCTGAAAATGTGCCGTGAGCACGATAACTCTCTAATGGAACAACCTAGAAACTTGAAATTTTTAGTGTGGGTTCAGTTCCCGAATGCCTCGGTTGAGTTCGTCAATGGGCCAAATTCCACCAGGGGTTCTGTAAATATGGCCGTTCGGAGTATTGTTCTCCTGATTACTTGAAAACTACATATTTTATCGAGATGAAATTTCGCACTCGAATGGAGAATGAGGTGTTCAACCTATACTCCGTTTAAGAATTATTGACATCTCGGTTGGCTGTGAAAAATCGAATTTAAGTTGGTAATAGACTATTCAGTAATATTTTGGGTTGCTGAATTCAGGTTGGTATAGGAATAACACTAACATTACCCATAGAAATCTTGCTTTGATGATTTTATCGAAGATATTGGTGAATATGTAATTATAAAAATTTGCTCTGAATTTGAGTATTTTTTGTCTTATGCTATTAAAATGGCTGGAATTGACCAGGATACATCGCGCCTAACACGAGAACGCCAGGCAGTTTGTCGGTGTTGCTTCGAGTTTTTCAAAGAATTGGCATATATTTCCGCTAGTGTTTCAGGTAAACTGTTATACACCGACTCAAAGTGTATTCTGATTGATCAATGTCTCTTTAATTTTCAGATTTCACCAAGCCCTGTCCGTAGAATATTAGCATGTTATTATAGCCTGGAATTAGCAGTGGAAGAAAACCTGTGCGATACGATTATTCCTTCAAAGAGACATTGAATGACTTTGTTTTTGCTTGAATTAAAAACAATGAATATATCAGTTTAGATATTCTTTTCGAACTGGCCAAAGAGCACCTAGATTTCAATTGATCGAAGTCAACATTATATTATATCATAAAAAAAATTGAATACAAATACAAAAAAGTTGATCGAAGGAAAATTCTTATTGATAAACAGAAAAATATAATTAAAATAGTACGATATTATGATAAATACCGAGAATACATGGAACAAAACGTAAAATTCATTTATCTATATGAAATTTGGATATTTGAAAACGGTATTGAAATTCGTCAGTGGACAGTAGAAAAGAATCCAAAAGGTATGCTGAGTATACTCAAAGGTAAAGGCAGAAGGTGCACTATTTTGAATGCTGGAACAATTCATGGATTTTTACCTGGATGTGATCCAATTCTTGACAGTAGTATTAATGATAAGGATTACTATGAATGGTGAATTATTTCATAATTGGGTTATTGAAAAATTGAAAGCTTCCCTGCAAAAGGATGCCCATCAATAGGATTATGTCAGCTTATTCAATAAACACATCCAAATCACTACACTACGTGGAAACAAAGTTTTCAATGATATTTTTATCTTTGCTCTTGTATCATTCATAGATATTTTAAGTTTATTTATTATACTTATACTGTATGGTACCCTGTTCACATTCCCTCTGCTAATACACATGCTATATTGTTCCCAATTCAAAAGTATACTGAATAATTGTAAAATTGCTCATCAATTATAATATTTTCAATAATTCATGGACAGTTTTAATGAATGAAAATAAAAATTGGCTTTCTTAAAGTATTCAACACCGAGCAATAAATAATTCAGAAATTGGTTTATATATTGATAGTTCGGTACAAAGCTCATGTCAAAATTCTTCATGTACTAGATAGATTCTTAATTTTTGTTTCTCTCTTATTTCTTAATACATTATAACGTTTATTCCAATCCATTCTTTTGGCCCTGTGCTTGCGAAGTATCCAAATTTTTTTTTCTGTTGCACCACTAGCTACCTGCTAGAATTCCATTAATTATCCTTCTTGAATCCTGACATAAAATGGTGCTCTTATAGTTATATGGTTAAAATTTTGCAAGATTTCCAATAACAATAAATATTGCATGGTCCTGAGTGAAAATAAATATTTATTTGAATGATCTTCAATTTTCCAGGGTTCAGATAATTTCATATGAAAGCATTCCACGATATTTTTGCGCTTTCAAACCTGAATTCCCATGTTTGAACTGCAATCGAAATATTCCGGCTTAATTATTCGATAATTCGTATACTCAACACTTTTCTAGGTTATATTTATGTTCCATTTCTGTGATTAAAACAGTAACTTTTTTGTAACTAGAAATAAAGCCTCGACTGGACGTTCATGGCCTGCTTCGATGTCAATAATTCTTAAATGGACTATACATGCGAAATTTTGTCCTGATCGCATGACCTGAACCATAGAAACCATAGAAAATTGTAACGTTTGAACGGAAACGCCTAGGGACTTGAAATTTTCAGGATAGGTATTCATCTATGAGCAAAATTATACTAGGGGTTCCGTGAATATGGTCGTTTGAAATTTAGTTTTCTCAATAATTTCGAAACTACAGATTCGATCGTACCGAAATTTTGTATACTAATGGAGAATAATATATTCAAGCTACAATTCTCCAGATCGCATGACCAAAACCACAGAAACCATGGAAAATCATAACTTTCGAACGGAAAGGCCTAGGGATTTTCAGGATAGGTGTGGATTTGAAATGTCGCGTTCACGATTATCAATGAGCAGAATTATACTAGTGGTTTTGTAAATACAGTCGTTTGAAATTCTGTTTTCTCGATAATTTCGAACGGATTCGATCCAAATAAAATTTTGTATTTTAATCGAGAATGATATATTGAAGCAACATTTTGTCCAGATCGCATGACCAGAACCTCTGAAACCATAGAAAATTATAACTTCCGAAGGGAAAGGCCTAGGAACTTGAAATTTTCAGGGTAGGTTTGGATCGCGAATGTCGCGGTCACGTTCATCAATGAGCAAAATCAGACTAGGGGTTCCGTGAATATGGCCGTTAAAAATATTTTTCTCCTGAAAATTCCGAAACTACTGATTTGATTGGAATGAAGTTTTACACCTAGCTGAAGAATAATGTATTCAAACTATGTGCGAAATTTTGTCCAGATCGCATCACCGAGACCATAGATACCGTAGAAAATTCTATCGAATTATCGAAAAAAAATTGGTCAGCTGAAGCACTAAGTTTGGAGTTCCGCCTAAGTTTGAGAATTTTTTTGAGAGCTGTCGAAAATTCCTTCAATTGATTTCTAAAACTGGAGATTGCGAATCTACCTACAAGGTGGATGTACGAGCGCTAATTACGTTTTAGTGGTGAACAACTGGGTTTATAAAAATGTGTTTATTTAAGAATTACAAGGATGGAAAATGTCGAACGATTCGTACATAAATTCACGATCTCGATTATGTCAAGACTAAATAGAAGTTCTCCAGTGGTCCCCTTTTATGTATCATGTAACATAACACTCATCAAGGTTGGAATGTCCCTGTCAGCATGATTGGTGTTGGGAACTCCTGGATGTGAGCGTATAACACCTCCCTCCTCAGAAGTTGCCTCAGGGGGCGAAGAAGGGTTTGCTGGGTTGTTGAACGGTCGCTGTCGGTTCTGGTCCTGCAATTGGTTGTCTGGATTTCCAACATTCTTTCGCTTTCTTGTGATAGAAAAAGTACAAAAAAAATCAATATGTATAAAATTTCAATAAGTTCTCCATGAATTGAACTTTTTGGCTGTTTTTTCTCAATTATGGGTTGAATTTCTTCTTGAGGTTGTGGATCTGGTCCAGCGAAACATTTTTCAAGGGGATTCTGAAGTTGTTGGTATTTGAAAAATATAGTCCTCCACCTTGGATCGAGGTTGTTCTCCTCACAGTAGAATAGGTTTTGCATTTTCACACAAGAGGACGAGGTATACTGATACAGTTTTTCATTTAATGTCAGATAGGTGTTTTTGGTATTATAATGGGGTTATTAATCGTTGGGATGGAATGACGGTGATAATGAGAAAATAATTGGGAATTCATAATTGGAAAATGTAAAATGAAAACAATTCTAGATTGAATTTTGTATGCATCTACTTTGATTAATTCATAAAATTTATGAAAATCTTCTTCATTCGTGAACATTAAATTATCCTGGGTATTTTGTTTTGATATCTTCGTGACTCAGAGTAATAAATAAATGTTTACTTTTTACTCAGAGCAAATTTTGATTATGCTGATGTAAAACTCCTTATTTTGAGAAACTGATAGCATTTTCGATTTCATCGATCATTATCATAAAAATATTGACTGACGTTCCAATTTGATCCACAATAGTTTTAATTCTCATGAAAAAATTAAAATTATCCTCAAGATTATTGAATTTTCCATAGATTCTTTCGAACTGGGAAGTTATCATCAATCACTTCTCCTGTTAGCGAAATTTCAGAATTTAATTTGGAAATTACTTCTTTTTGGTTGTCTTGAAGTTTTCTCAGAGCTTTTTCATAATAAACTGCATCGTCAGCGTCTAAAATTCCTGAGATACGATAATTGTACCCAAGCCCTAACTAAACCTCTTCTTGTTCTCCCTTTCGGAATTAAACTATTCAATTTTTGTTTCGCAACATTAAATTGATAATCAACAATTTTTCCATGATTTTCCAGTTCTTCATAAAACATATTTTTCGGATTATTTAGGAGGGATTCTTTTACAGTCAAATATTGATTTTGAAGATAATTCAGTTCAACAACATAATTGGTTCGACATCCTAAAAATGTCTGAAATAGTGGGATTTTATTTTAATTTTGGCTTTGCCCAGATAAATCGGGAGGATTCCTGGATTCTCTTGAAGATTCGTTATATCTATTTCCTGGGCTGCTACTAGATGCACTAGGAGCATCCTGTAAAAGTATTTTGGATTAAGATTTTGGTTTTTTCAAATTTTGCTTATGAATTATTTTAGTATCACTATGAATTTTAATTTTTGCATCAGTTAAAACATTCTCTTTCGCAAATTTTGGGGTGAGCTTATTTCTAATGTTTGACTTAACTTTACGATATGCTACCGCGTTTGATTTATAATCAAGGGGTTCATGCCTTTTTTCATTATGTTTTTCAATCAAATGTATTTTTCTGTTCCTCATTTCTTCATTCAACTTTTTGTAGATTTCTATAGTTTTTTCTCTATGATTTTCAATGTAATTATTCACTAATTTTTCGTTAAAATCGATATTCAATGGGTCTTTTGTGTCGAGATGGCCATTAATAACATCAATAGGTTTTTGTTTCGTGGATGAATGGATTGAGTTATTATAGCCGAAAATTGCATAAGGCATCAAATTCTCAATATTACTAATTTCTTTCTCCCGAATTTTTACTATTTTCAGATGTTCTATAAGTGTTGAATGAAATCTTTCAATTAATCCATTTGATTGAGGATTATTAGGGGTTATATAGTGAGGGGTGATCTGATGGATTTTCAAAAATTCTGTAATAACACCATTTTTTAGTTCTGTTCCGTTGTCCATTATTATTGTTGAAGGCGAACCATGATGTGTCATGAATATCAAAAGTGAACGTACGACTTCGATACCTGTTAGAGAAATCAATGGGTAGGCCTGTGCGTATTTTGAGAAGGCATCAATAATCGTTAAAAACTTTTTATTTTGAGCTTGGAAGGTGTCAATATGAATAATTTCGAATGGTTTAGACGGTGTTGGAGTAGGCATAAGCTTTTGACATGGAGGATCTCGATCGTATTTATTTATCTGACAAATTTCACAATTATTGATATATTCAGTGACGTCTTTTTGGATACTAGGCCAATAAGATCTTCTTCTGATTCTAGCGATGGTTTCAATGATTCCTCTATGATTGGTTTCGGCTTCGTGCATGAATTGAATGGTTTGAATTCGTAAATCCTCATTTGTTACATCTTCTAATATATCATTGCACTTAACGAAATTGAAAGCAGATTGTTTGAAAGTTTTCCTCAAAATTTCGCAAATAACGAGGTAGTGCTTATGTTCCTTAAAATGTAAAGCGTATAAAATTTTTGGGCGAATATAGGTTTTGAAAAATTCTATTATCTCTTTCTCTAAATTATTGATTGATAATTGAGCGGAAATTCTTTGTTTGTTTGGAAAAATTGTTTCTACTCTAGCTTCATCTGGAATGAAACACGAAATCAAAAACTATTCGGTTGTCGAAGACGTTCAACGCTTTTTCCGAAATGGGGATTTCCTGAATTGGGTTCTCACGAGTGGAATGAACGGTATTGTCATCCGATATTTCCTCGTTGATGACTTCTACGGATATTTCTTGGTTCTTTTGTGGAAAGGAATAAATTGCGATATTCATGTTACTCTCCGCGAATACGAACTTTATCATCTCAAATATTTTTCGCCAAGTCAGTTTATCAAGTCCGCTTGCAATTCTTGGTAACGCTAGATATCTGTCTCCATTCTGTTCACACGATTTTCTGAGATTAACAAGTGTTTGGAAGACCGTTACGTATTCAGGTTTCTCGTAACTGAATTCCTTTGTTATGAGATAATAAATTCTTCGGTCTTTAACATTGATTGAAGTAATTTCTCCGACTTTCTTATTTTGGGATTTCAAATTATGAACCGGACCAAATCTTTGTTTGAATGTTAAAGCAATGCCTTTATTCATATAGAGGTCTTCTGAAACACAATGGCCTAAAGAGTAAAATTCTGGACATTCAAAAAGATCTCCTTCCCGTTCAGTAATGTGAGCACAATCTTCCATATTATTTGATTCGTAAAGTTCTAAAAATTTTTCAAATGATAATAATTTTCCTTCGGTTTTATTATTTCGAAAATCAGATTCATCAAAGTTTACCATCATAGATTCACTATCATCATTTAAGTTTGACTTTGGAAAAGCTTCATTAAAATTTTCCATATATTCAAAAATTTCTTTGTTATGATTTTCAATGCGAGAAAGTGCATCGGCATTAGTGTTGGCAGTACCCTTTTTGTACACGATTTCGAAATCATATTCCTCTAATTTTAACCTCCATCTCAAAAGTTTGCTGTTCGGTTCTTTGAGTGACATTATCCATTGCAAAGGTTTATGATCTGATACAATTTTGAATTTTCGGCCAAACAGATATGGCCTAAAGTATTTTGTTGCCCAAACGACAGCAAGAAGTTCTTTTTCAATGGTACTGTAATTTTGTTCATTGTCATTCAATGTTCGTGAAGCATATGAAATTGGTCTATCTGATCCTACAATTCCTTGAGATAGGACAGCACCTATAGCAAAGTTACTCGCGTCCGTGGTCGAAATAAATTCTTTGGAAAAATCTGGATACTGAAGAATAGGTTCATTTGTTAAGATATTTTTACAATATTCAAAACAATTAATGAATTCTGGTGTATGTTCAATTTTTGCACCTTTTTTCAAACATGAAGTTAGTGGTTTGGTAATATTAGCAAAGTCTCGAATGAATTTCCTATAGTAACCTACTAAACCTAGAAAACTTTTTATTTCTTTGGTGGTACGTGGCAATGGGTATTTTTGAACCGCAAGTATTTTATCGGGATTTGGTTTCACTCCGTCCGGGGTGACTATGTGCCCTAAATATGCTACTTCTCTCTTTAAAAATTCGGACTTGTCCAATTGAATTTTGAAATTTGCATCTTTAAGCCTTTGGAAAACTTTATTCAGATTAACAATGTGCTCTCTGCAATCTGCAAGGAAGTCGAAAATATTATTTTATCATCAAGATAGACTAAGCAATTTACTAATCCTCTCAGAACATTATCCATCACACGTTGAAAGGTAGAAGGAGAATTTTTTAAACCAAATGGCATTCTTAAAAATTCGTAATGCCCATTTTCCACGTTGAAAGCTGTTTTTGCAATATCTTCCGGATTCATTTCAATTTGGTGAAAACCACTTGCCAAATCTAATGTGGTAAAATATTGACACTTTCCAAGTTTATCCAAAACATCATTAATATTAGGAATAGGGTATTTATCGTCTATAGTTTTTTCGTTGAGTTTACGAAAATCTATTACGATTCTCCATTTGTTCTTTCCCGATGCATCGATCTTTTTAGGAACTACCCAAATAGGAGATGACCAAGGGGATTGACTAGGCCTGATAATACCTTGTTTCAACATTGAATTTATCTGATTTTTCACTTCTTCTTTATGAACATACGGGTATCTGTGAGATTTTCTATGGGCAGGAATATCATCTTTAGTGTTAATTTTATGTTTAATTTGGTTTGAAAATGACAGTGGTTGATTTTCTCTATGAAAAATATCAGAATATTTCTTACATAATTTGAGAACATGAAGTTTTTCTTCGTCATTCATATGTGCAGTTCTAATTAATTTTTCTATATCGGTATTTTCTGATGGAATATTTGTATCTATTTGAAATATTTCGAAATCATTATTATTGAAACAAAATGACTCAATTGGATTATTCAAAATTAATATTATATCTTCATTAGTCCTATTCGAAATTTCCACATTGGCTAATCCTTTGTTAGAAAGAGTTAAAATTTCAGGGATTTCGCAATCTTGTATAACTTGTTTAGGAACTATGATGTCGCCAGATATTTGCTTGACAGGAATTTTGGTGATTATTTTTGAATTTGCATCAACTTTAATTTTAAAAGGAATTTTCTTAGCAGTTTCTTGATAATGAATCGCTAAGGTAGAAGAAGGTGTATTCAACTTTGAGATTTGGAAATCTAGAGTTGCATTCAGGAGTTTTATGTTATCTAGTCCTATAAGACCATCATAAAAATTGTGAAATTTGAATAAGTAAAATTCGAAATTACCATGTTGATTAAATTCAGGAAAAATTGGAATATTAGCACAAAAATTATGGGTTGATTTTTGGTGAACGATGGAAACAGTAAAAGATTTTTCGAAAATAAATTTTGAATAAAATTTTCTTGCAAGTTCAGGATTTATGAAAGATTTTGTGGAGCCTGTGTCAATAAGTAGTTTTAAAGGAGGGTTTCGAATAGATATGAACGGTAATTCTCGTTTATTAGAAATATGAAATTCTATCAACTCAATGGGTTTTCTTTTTGAATATTCCGAAAATGTTGATCAGCAGAGTTATTTTCGAATTCAAAGTTATTTTGATCATAATTTTCCGTGTTAAATAATTCTTCACTGATGAAATCCTGATTTCTATTTCTATTCGGAAAATTTCTCTGAGATGGGTATTTTTGTTTAAATTTTGGGACAGTATTATTTGTGGAAATACTCATTGGAGTTGGATAATTTTGTTGAGGTCCTTTGAAAACTTGGGAATGTCCAGGAAATCTTGGAGTAACATGATTAAAATTTCTTTGTAAAGTTATAGGTTTACTTGGAAACTGTTGATGATTAGCTTGAACATTTTGAGAATATGACGATTGATTATTACCTGAAAAATGAGGTGATTGAAATCTAGAATTTCCACTATGGAATGTTTTATAGTTCGCGTTATTTTGGATTTGCTTCGTGTTAAAAGTTTTTCTGGGCGTTTGGAAATTATTGCTTTTTTGAAGGTGCCTAATATTGTCTTCTTCAATTATAAATTGTAGAGCCTGAGCTAAAGTAGCAGGTCTCATTGCTCTTATAATAGGGCCTAAAGGATTTCTTAATCCAGCAAGAAAAGTTTTCAAAGCCTGATTTTTGAAAAACGTTCTTTTACTTTCCTTTTCCGCATCGTTACACCTCAGATCTATATAATTACAAATGGTATTCAATAAATGCACAATTCTTTCGTAAAATTCCTGGGGTGGTTCATTCCAATTTTGCCTAGAATTGACTAAATCTTGATTAAAACTATTTTCATCCCTTTGATCACTAAAATTCAAAATAAGTGCATTTTTGATCTCTGACCAATCGTTCGTTGCTCCATGAATTACAACAATTTCTTCGGCACGACCATGCAGTTTATTTAGTATGCCATTTAGCAAAACTATATTTTGAAAATTATCTGTATTATTCACATCAAAAAACTGTTTTAAAACAGCTTCCGAGGTCGTAATGAATCTATGGAGCTTATTTGGGCTCCCGTCAAAGTCAGGAATAATGCTTAAATCTCTAGAATCGAATTTCGGAACTAAAGCCATCTCTATGTTATTAATTGTTGTTTCTGAAATTGACCTCATACTTAGTCTTCTGAAAGAATTTGATAAATTTAGCTCCAAATCAGAGTCGTTTTCGATGATGGAATCGGACAAGGATTCAGGAGGGTCTGACATAAAATGTAAAAAAAAATTTTAAGTATCAGTATAACTCACCACTTAGCAAAAATTGCAATTTCCATTCGATTTCCTTGATGGATCCAATGGAAGGTAGGTTCAGGTCCTTGTAGTTTTCTCTGAAGAACTTTCACAAGAACTCCTTTATCGACTGCGCCAATTACGTTTTAGTGGTGAACAACTGGGTTTATAAAAATGAGTTTATTTAAGAATTACAAGGATGGAAAATGTCGAACGATTCGTACATAAATTCACGATCCCGATTATGTCAAGACTAAATAGAAGTTCTCCAGTGGTCCCCTTTTATGTATCATGTAACATAACACTCATCAAGGTTGGAATGTCCCTGTCTGCATGATTGGTGTTGGGAACTCCTGGATGTGAGCGTATAACACGCTCAAAAGCTTCACGACTTCACGGCAGTGCTTTTATAAATTTTTCTTTATATATTTTTATCGAGATTTTCATATATTTCTCCATATATTTATCATTCGAAAATAATTGCCAATGTTTTTTTTTTGTTTACTCGTTTTATGAAATGTTTATTTTCATGCTCTTATAAGTTTGTTCGAATAATAAGATTATTAACTTTGACTACTCAATTTGACTTCCAATTCTACATTTTGTTTGTCACAGTTAATTTCATCCTAATTTACTCGAAAGTTTGGATAGGAATTTGAAAAATATAAGCGTTGTCATGACCAAATGACGCATATTTAAAATGAACGAATTTTTATTTTTGAAGGAATTGAAAAAACATTTTTTTTTTTGAGTATGATATATTTCATACGAAAGCTTACATTGTGTAGACAAAAAATATTTTTTTTTCGACTTTCAACATGCATAGTTTATGAAATATTCAGAAGAAAAATTTGAAGAGCACTGCCGGGAAGTCAGGAGCTTTTGAGCGCTCTTTTATCCACCTTGTAGGTAGATTCGCATTATCCAGTTTTAGAAACAAATCCAAAAAAATTTTTGACAGGTGTCAAAAAAATTTCTATCTCTTTTTCTAACAAGGCCAAACTCCAGACTTCACGTCAGTGCTTTAGGTGATTTTTGTTCGATAATTGACTAGAATTTTACGGTATCTATGGTCTTGGTAATGTGATCTTGACAAAATTTTCCAGGTTGTTCGAATACATTATTCGTCATCTATGTGCAGAATTTCGCGTCAATCCAATGAGTAATTTCGAAATTATCATGAAAAAAATATTTTCAACGGCAATACTTACGGAACCCCTAGCCTAATTTTGCTCATTGGTGAACGTAACCGCGAAATTCGCGATCCAAATCTACCCTGAAAATTTCAAGTCTCTAGGCCTTTCCGTTCGAAAGTTATTATTTTCCATGGTCCTGATCATGCGATCTGGCAAAAATGTATCGCGAATATATCATTCCCAATTCAAATGCAAAATTTTGTCACGATCAAATCCATAGTTTCGAAATCATCAAGAAAACTGAATTTCAAACGGCCATATTTACGGAACCCCTAGTCTAATTTTGCTCATTGATGAACGCGACCGCGACGTTCGAGATCCACACCTATCCTGATAATTTCAAGTACAAGCGCTCAAAAAGTATGTAATATTCCGCCATTGCTGTGTGGATTTTTAGACCATTGATGTTTTCTTCCCCATATGTTTTTTTTTATTTCGTCAGGGGGAATCCTCAGGGACGAACTATCTCCGAAAGATAGAATAGTGTGAGACTTCTTGTGACGCCCGACATACTCTAACTAAACCTAACCTGCTGTTTCGGATTCGGGGCTTTTATTACCTATTATCCTTTGTCTGTCATTCACGATCTTTGTCTTCCGATCATTGTATTACCTATGAATTTGAATTTCATAGGAGTCTTGATATACGAATTTGAATTTACCCAATTATGTTTCTACGTTGTCGATCTGTGGGTCTTTTGTTATAGGTTAGGACTCAATTTCAAGTTTCCGCTTCTGAAGTAGAAGAGCCTTGGCTCTTTTTGCTATTTAATTGAATTTTCCATTTGATGAACCATTCTTCTAAATCTTCTAATACTTCTTGCAGTCTTCTGTAAATGACATCTGGTCGTCGATATCTTATGTCGTCTGCATAAACGGCTAGCCGATTTCTTGGGTTTTGAGGAATATCGTAGATATATTACAGAGCTGTGCCAAAGCATTGTGCTTGGTAATTGTGAAAGCACTCGAAGCCCTTTTGTGCTCCCAAGCACTGTGCTCTCGAGCACTTTTTAAAAGCAGTGCTTGGTTCTTAGTAATTGGAGGCTTAAGGCTTAGTGCTTAGTAATCCCCAAAGTGCTCCCGAGCACTTCTGCGGATTACTAAGCACTAATAGACCAGGCAATAGAGATTTTTTCGTGACAAAAATCGTAGAAAAAAAACCGCGAGAGGGGAGTTACGTGGGGTAGTTCGTGGATGTTCAGTGATATGTTTTCGACTCGCAAATATCATTACTTTTCTTGTAATTGCGAAGAAACACCAAAAAAAACGGTGTTTTTTTAGTTTTTTGCTTGTAAAATCTGAACCAATCGAGCGGTGAGGATACGTTCAACAGACGAATTGTAGAGAATGAAAAGATGAAAAAATGAGTGCTAGTGCAAATCAATCGGGTCATCATTACCGGAGAAAAGCCGGAAAAATCGTGAAAATCAGCGTTTTTTCAAATCCTCATAACTCGGCCAATTTCGAAGTTGTAGCGCTGGCTTTCCAAATGAAAGTAGTGGTCAATAGATACTTTGAGTGTGCATAACCCGGACGTTGTCCGATAAATAGTTTTTGCGTAATTGCGATTTGAATTATCTAAGGCACTATTTTCCGGAAGAGCTGGATGCGTCGGAAGTAGTCCGATTTCAATTTGCAAAACGGATTTTGAAAGAAGAAGTATAGTACTACAAACAAGCAATCTTGATTTTCTGTTAAAATGCTTCAAAATAGGTGAAAAAAGCATGCAAACATGACCAAAATCAGCCGAATGCTCGATTGCAGTCAAGTAGTGGGGGTATATACGTAAATATTCGCGCCCGGCCTCAGCGCGCTTTTGGTTCCCCGCGTCTGCCGGCTACCCTCACTATCCGTCCCAGATGGGGCACTGATCCGGTTTTGGTCATGTTTCCACGTATTTTTCACCTATTTTGCAACATTTCAACGAAAAATCAAGTTTGCCGTTTTGTAGTACTATACTTCTTCTTTCAAAATCCTTTTTGTAAATTGAAATCGGACTACTTCCGACGCATCCAGCTCTTCCGGAAAATAGTGCCTCAAATAATTCAAATCGCAATTACGCAACAACTATTTAACGGACAACGTCTGGGTTATGCACACTTAGAGTATCTATTAACCACTACTTTCATTTGGGAAGCCAGCGCTACAACTTCGAAATTTGCCGAGTTATGAGGATTTGAAAAAACGCTGATTTTCACGGTTTTTTCGGCTTTCCTCCGGTAATAATGACCCGATTGAGTTGCACTAGCACTCATTTTTTTCATCTTTTCAGTCTCTACAATTCGTCTGTTGAAAGTATTAGCACCGCTCCATTGGTTCAGATTTTACAAGCAAAAGACTAAAAAAACACCGTTTTTTTTGGTGTTTCTTCGCAATTACAAGAAAAGTAATGATATTTGCGAGTCGAAAACATATCACTGAACATCCACGGACCACCCCACGTAACTCCCTACTCGCGGTTTTCTTCTACGATTTGTGTCACAGAATGACCCTTCTTCTGCTCTATTGCCTGGTCTATAAGCCCTTTTCCAAGCTTGTCGTAACACGAATATGTGCGACCGACGCCAACACCTTGATACCTTGAGATTTAGTATTGATATTCAGTCCAGTGAAAATGAATCGATATATTTATGAATATATATTATTTGAACCAAAGAGATCCGGTGTCCTTGAACATTTTTTTCCAGCACACATAGCTCTCGACATACTCAAAGTGAGCATCGAATTCGGGACACCCTATACATCTTTTCTGACCTGTCAATAATCTCACATATTATCATATAACAGCTTAACCAAATAAGTACAATTTTTCTTCCGATCGAAATGACCTTACCTCAACAGTTCTTAAACAAATGCTTAGGGCTTAGAGCTCGAAATATCGAATTACTTTCACAAAGTGCTCAGTAATCGCGAGCCTTTTGTGGAAATTGGTGCTTAGTGCTCGCGACTCGGGAGCCCTTTTTTCCAAGTGCTTCGTGCTTAGTGCTCGAAGCACTAATATTCAGTGCTCGGCACAGCTCTGGATATATATGTTGTAGAGTAGAGGTCCTAGAACTGCTCCTTGGGCCTCTCTAGCTTCTGCATGGCTGGTGGAAGATAATGTTTCGTCTATTTTGACATAAAAATTCCTGTTCCTCAGGTAGTTTCGTATTATCTTGCAGGTTTTGGTATAGAAGCCTGCCATAATTATCTAGTAGGCAAGTCCTTTGTGCCAAACTCGGTCGAAATCTCTCCCGATATCTAGAAGCACTAATCATGTGGTTGGTTTATTCTTCAATAAACTTACAATAGAATAACTAGTATGATTTCCACTGCTAACCTTACCTAACCCAATGTAGTGGAAATCATACTAGTTATTCTATTGTAAGTGTTATTATGGGTTTCCATCAAGTATCGGCTGATACTATTAGAATTTTTGAGCGCTCGTACTTCTTATACGAGGGCTATATCATTTCGTCACGATGTCTGTATTTTTCGAATTTTGAGCCGAAAATGGTCTCAAACGACTATGTTACACCCACTGATGAAGAATCCGTCAAAAAATTCGAGTTGAAATTTTCAGGATAGGTTCGGATCGCGAATTTCGCCCATCTTTTTCATCAATGAGCAAAATTAGACTAGGGATTCCGTAAATATAGCCGTTCAAACTATTTTTTTCCTGATAATTTCGAAAATACCTATTGGATTGAAATGAAATTTCGCACATATATGGAGATAAATGTATTCAAACTACGTGTGGAATTTAGTCCAGATCGCATTACCAAGACCATATATACCGTAGGAAATTCTAGCGAATTATCGAAAAAAAAATGGTCACCAAAGCACTGACGTGAAGTCTGAATTTTCGCGTGAGTTTGAAATTTTCTTTGACAGCTGTCAAAATCTTTCCAATTGGTTTCTTAAACTGGAGAATGTGAATCTACCAACAAGGTGCATTTACGAGCGCTCAAAAGCTCCTGACTTCACGGCAGTGCTTTTCGTAATTTTTTATTTATTTACTTTTGTGGAATATTCAGTGATTCTTAGCAGATGAAGTTTTGTGGAACTATTTCTCCTGAATCCAAATTGTTCCATTGGTATCAGATTCAGTGCTACTGTTCCTTCATTGAGTCTTTTTGCAATGACTCTCTCAACAATTTTTCCAAGTGCTGACAGTAGACTTATCGGCCTGTAGTTTTGTGGGAATTTTCTATCTTTTTCTGGACAATTTCCGTAATATGAAGTTCATCACTTTGCCTTTCCCTGGGTTTCCTGTTTTTCAATTTCTTTAATATCCGTTGCCGTTGTTGGGTTTGGGATAGAATCGCCCTCCGATTCCTTCATTCCTTCTTTTAAGTCTTCATTGTCATCGTCTTCTCTGTAGTTGATTCTGGCTTCTTTTTCTGTTGCGTCGAAAGCTTCGACTTTTTCAAGCTTTGAGTAGGCCATTCCCTTTGCTCCGTGTAGAGGAGGAATTTCGGTTTTCTCACGTCGTAACTAATTCCGCATCTTCCATGCTGAGTGGTCTCTGGTGTTCAGCTCTCTAACCCTTTGATTCCATCTGTCTGTTCCCAGTTCTTTGAGTGCTCTGAGTTATTCAGCTTTTTCTTGTCCTCTTCCTTATGCGAAGTTCTGTATTTCTTCCTGAAATTTAAATTCCTCTTTATGAGCTTTTTTATTGCTTTTGGGGTTTCACCATGTGAAAGCTTCGGGGCCTGCCTTTCGATTCTTCTGATACTTGCCTCGTAGGATTCTTTTATTCGGGTTTCTAATTTTCAACTTCATCTTCTAGATCTTCAGGATTTCTTATCTGTGGTGTATTCTTCTCCTGGGGTATTCCTCTGTACTTTTGCCAGTCGTGGAGTCTTCCGTTTGAAGTTCTTCTGCTATCGGTCCGAGTTTCAGTCTGAGTTCTTGGGTTGTGGTCTGATGTGCCCTCTTCTATAGTATCAAGTGTGGAATATTGGCTAATATCTTTCATTATGACGATATATTCTACGTCTGGTAAGTCATTACTTCTGGGCAGGTAGGTCGGAATATCAGGTCCTAATACTATGGCATTTAGTTTTTCGGCAAACTTCTTAAGCTTCTTCCCATTTTGGTGTTCGGTTCTGCTGTTCCATTCACTTGATTTGCAGTTTATATCGCCGATAATGATGTTCGGGTGGTTTCCTCTTAGCATCTTTTTCATTAAGAACATTTTGAGGTGGTTTGTAGGCTGACGTAATTTTCATTAGTCCTCGATTTGTATTAACTATAATCGAGACAGCTTCTATTTGTCCATTATTCGATACATCGTTAAAATAGTGAAGGATGTTCTTTTCAAATATCAAGGGGAAGCCTCCCCCTGTAGAATTTATGTCATTTCTGTTCATTTCATGGTTGGGAAATGAAATTCTATTTCTTGTAGAGTCTTCAATATCTGAGTCTCTCGGGTATTATTTATTTTATTTCAGATTAACGAGCTCGTAGACCATTTGTGTTCCTAGAGACTATCTTTAGGTTGTTTTCATTTCAGTTATTCACTAGCGCCATTAGTTGGGTTTAGTGAATTTGCGGAACTTTTTGTCCATCTCTATTTCCAAAAATTTTATGATATTCTTGGTGAAGGTGTCTAGATCCTCAGTGGTTGCGGGTCCTTTCTTGTTCGTTCCTTCTTTCCTCTTTTGGTCACTTTTCTTGGATTTTCCATTTCTCGGGGCTCCTTTCTTCTGCTCTTGTTAGGGTGGTTGGTCTCCTGTTCTTGTTGAACAGTAGGCATCCTTTTATTTTCTTCTCCTCTTCTTGTTTTGGTCGCTGTCTTATTTTTGGTCACTAGTTTTCACTCGCTACATTCTTTGTAGTTGGCTAGGTGCTTTTCCGCAAAGCGCACATGTAGCATTTTGCTCATCGTTTTCTCTGGTTTGCGTCTTCAACTTCGTGCGCTTCAGAGGATTCAACACACCTCCATGGGAATGTGCATTTACTTTTTGCATGTCCGTAACGTTAACATCTATTATGTGATTGAACACCTCGGATGTTTGACGTTTGCTCCGAATAATAATTTATCACAAAGTGCAAAAGAGAAGCCATACCTATATATTCCATCTGATACCTCAATTGGAACTAGTTCTGTAGTTGATTTGAAACTCATTTTCTTTGAATCCTGAATGTTCATTCGGTTTGTTTACCTCCCGCTTTCGTTGACATATGTGTGTAGGAGATATCACCATCGAATCCGTCTACTAATATCGACGTATATACGGGGTGCATCCATTTCTGAGATTTCGATATATTGTGTAACCTTATTTCATTGCATACTGGTGTAACCTATCCCTCATTCTGTTTGTTATCCGGCGGCCCTCTTGTTTGTCTGTTAGTCACCAGCTATCGGCCCGGCTGTTGTGAAAAAAGTTCCAGTTTAATCCTTTCTCACCAGTACACCCTTGTTTTTGTTATTCCTGATGGCAACTATGTCGTGTTTGAAGTGTAATGTAGTTATCGAGGAGGGCACTGATGAAATGTTGAGGTGTGATGGCTGCAGTAGGCCTATTCATGCATCATGTTTCGAGCTTACTCCCGCGGAGTTGAAGTGTTTCAACTTACGCTCAAACCTCAGAAGACGTGTGAAATACCTCTGTCTTGAATGTGAGCAGGGACTCCATCAGATTCCTAAGATTTTACAATTAATTAAGGAGCTTAAAAATGAGATACGCGAACTCAAATGTTCCCAATCGGTTGATGTTGGGATGACACAATTAGATTCTGCACACTCGCCCCATTCCAGTGAGCAGATTATATATGAAGTGTTCGAAAGAACTAGGCGCTCTCACAATATCATCATACACGGTAATGTTGAGTGCGGTGCCAGCAGGCAGGATCAGATGCGGAAGGACACTGATTTGGTTCAGTCTATCCTGGCTGAATGTAAGGTTGCTGAGCAGAGTGTGAAGCCTTTAAGAATTGGGAAATTCGATCCTACCAAGGACTCGCGAACTCGTCCTTTGAAAGTACGCTTATCCTCTCCTGATTTGGTTGCGGTTGTCTTGCGCAGATTCAGGGGGTTGAAGACCAAATTCGGGAATGTATATGTATCTCCAGATAGAACTCCCCAGCAGATGGCGCTCCACAAATCGATCAGAACTGAAATAGATCAGCGCTTGGCTGCGGGAGAGTCTAATCTCCGCATAAAATATATATCCGGGGTTCCCTCAATTTCGAGCTCGACCTCGGAAAACTAAGTTGCTCCAACAGGAATTTTTCTGCTAATTTGCCCCATGAGTCTGAGAGTGTCACAGTTTATTATCAGAATTCAAGAGGGCTCAATACGAGTTGTCAACATTTTTCAATGAAAATGCTTGTGAATATACATACGACATCATTTGTATAACAGAGTCCTGGCTTAGTATTTCGGTTTTCGATGGTGAAGTGTTGCCGACCGGCTATAAGGTGGTACGGTGTGATAGACAGTTTACTAGGGTCAATAGATCTCGTGGTGGTGGTGTTCTTGTTGCTTTTTCGGATGTCATGGTTTTCAGTATTTTGGATACATCATTTTTGACAGATCGTGTTCCTTTAATGTACCGTTGTACCGAGCCATTTGCTTTAATTGTTTGTGCACTCCATATTCCCCCCGATATAACTGTTTTCCAGCTTGAAACATTTACAGCGGTTCTGGATATGAAATTTGTTGTAGAGACCGTCCTGTTGGTGGGCGACCTCAATTGTTCAAACTTTACTGGACCTGATAGTTGTCCCAAGTCTATCTTACTGAGGAACTTTTGTGACCTTCTGGGGTTGCACCAGTTTAACAACAGTCTCAACAAAGATAGCAGGTTGCTAGATTTGGTTCTCGCTAGCGATAATGTTGGGGTTTCAGCGGTGCGTTCTGATTCCCCTTTCATTTCTGAGGATGCATATTATCCTGCATTGCACATAGTTCTTACTCATGAATCTTCCAAGCGCCGAGTGCATAGGAATATACGGTATAATTTTGGACGTGCTGATTTTTCATCTTTGAGTTCTTCAATCAGTTCCTTTGATTGGAGTTTCATGGAAACATTCAAATGTGTCAATGACGCTCTGGACTACTTTTATGTCAGACTGTTCAGGATTTTGGATGAACTTGTACCTAATACGACCTATTCATCAGCGCAGCTTGCCCGTGTGGTTCACAAAAGAGCGTAATATCCGTCTCAAAAATTATTACCGAAAGAAATGGCGTACTGGAGGTGAAGAAAAATATATGGATGAGTTCAGGCGTTTGAGAGCTTTGGTCAAGTCAGAGATATGCTCTGGATATAACAGTTATCTGTCTGAGGTGCAGGGTCAGATAAAGTCTGATCCTTCTGCTTGCTGGAGATATTTGAACCAGAGGAGATGTGCTACGAGAATACCTGGGGTCTTTCACAGTAGCGGTCGTCTTCACGATGATCCCGGTGAAATTGTCGATTTGTTTGGAGTACACTTTTCTGATGCGAGGAACTTAACTGTGGTTGATGGTGGCCACTCCGACAGTGTTGATCAGCTTCCGCCAATTTTTATTCCGCCTTTAACCGAGGAAGAGATACGAATGATTATGGATAAATTTCCTGATAAATTGACGTCTGGTGATGATCAGATCCCCTCATTGCTCCTTCGAAAGTGTAGCTCGGCACTTGCCAAGCCACTCCATCATATAATTACCATTAGTCTTCGTACTTCTGCCTTTCCCAATAGATGGAAGAGAGCTCGGGTTATTCCCATATTTATATAAAATTACGAAAAGCACTGCCGTGAAGGCAGGAGCTTTTGAGCGCTCGTACATGCACCTTGTAGGTAGATTCGCATTTTCCAGTTTCAGAAATCAATTGAAGGAATTTTTGACTGCTGTCAAAAAAATTCTGAAACTTAGGCAAAACTCCAGACTTCATGTCGGTGCTTCAGCTGATAAATTTTTTTCCGATAATTCGCTAGAATTTTCCACGGTATCTATGGTCTTGGTGATGCGATCTGGACAAAATTTTGCACGTAGTTTGAATACATTATTCCTGAGCTAGGTGCATAATTTCATTCCAATCCGATCAGTAGTTTCGAAACTATCAGGAAAAAAATATTTTGAACGGCCATATTTACGGAACCCCTAGTCTAATTTTGCTCATTGATGAACGTGACCGTGAAATTTGCGATCCAAACCCACCCTGAAAATTTCAAGTTCCTAGGCCTTTCCGTTCAAAAGTTAGAATTTTCTATGGTTTCTGTGGTTCTGGTCATGCGATCTGGACAAAATATTGCTTCAATATATCATTCTCGATTAAAATACAAAATTTCATCTCGATCGAATCCGTAGTTTCGAATTTATCGAGAAAACAAAATTTCAAACGACCGTATTTACGGAACCCCTTGTATAATGTTGCTCATAGATGAACGTGATCACGACATTCAAGATCCACACCTATCCTGAAAATTTCAAGTCCCTAGGCGTTTCCGTTCAAAAGTTACAATTTTCTATGGTTTCTATGGTTCTGGTCATGCGATCTGGACAAAATTTCGCATGTAGCTGAAACACCTCATTTTCCATCTGAGTGCAAAATTTCATCTCGATCGAATTTGTAGTTTTCAAGTAATCAGGGAAACAAAACTTTGAACGGCCATATTTACGGAACCCCTGGTGGAATTTTGCCCATTAACGAACTCAACCGAGGCATTCGAGATCTGAACCTACACTGAGAATTTCAAGTCTCTAGGTTGATCCGTTCGAGAGTTATCGTGCTGACGGACGGACGGACGGACAGACTCGAATTTTCCGACGGATTCGTCATCAGTGAGTCGAACATAGTCGATTGAGACCATTTTCGGCTCAAAATTCGAAAAATACAGACATCGTGACGAAATGATATAGCCCTCGTGTAAGTAGTACGAGCGCTCAAAAATAGTTTGAACGGCCATATTTACGGAAACCCTAGTCTTATTTTGCTCATTGATGAACGTGACCGTGAAATTCGCGATCCAAACCCACCCTGAAAATTTCAAGTCCCTAGGCCTTTCCGTTCGAAAGTTATGATTTTCTATGGTTTCTATGGTTCCGGTCATGCGATCTAGAGAAATGTAGCTTGAATATATCATTCTCCATCAGTATACAGAATTCCGTCACGATCGAATCTGTAGTTTGGAAATTATCAAGAAAACTAAATTTCAAACGACCATATTTACGGAACCCCTGGTATAATTCTGCTCATAGATGAAAGTGATCACGACAATCGAGATCCACACCTATCCTGAAAATTTCAAGTCCCTAGGCGTTTCCGTTCAAAAGTTACAGTTTTCTATGGTTTCTATGGTTCTGGTGATGTGAGCTGAAAAAAATTCTGCATGTAGCTTGAACACCTCATTTTCCATTAGAGTGCAAAATTTCATCTCGATCGAATCTGTAGTTTCAAAGTAATCAGGAAAACAAAATTTCAAGCGGCCATATTTACGGAACCCCTCGGCGAATTTTGCCCAATAACGAACTTAATCGCGGCATTCGAGATTCGAACCTACCCTGAAAATTTCAAGTTTCTAGGACTTTCCGTTCGAGAGTTATCGTGCTGACGGACGGACGGACGGACGGCCGGACGGCCGGACGGACGGACAGACTCAAATTTTCCGACGGATTCGTCATCAGTCTGTCGAACATAGTCGTTTGAGACCATTTTCGGCTCAAAATTCGAAAAATACAGACATCGTGACGAAATGATATAGCCCTCGTGTAAGTAGTACGAGCGCTCAAAAAGGTGATTCATCTCTTGTGGAGAACTACCGACCTATTTCTGTGCTACCTAATTTTGCCAAGGTGTATGAAGAGATATTATATTCTAGTATTTGCCATCACGTTAAGCCGCATTTGTCATCAAGGCAGCATGGTTTCATACGAGGTAGGTCAACTATAACTAACCTGGCCACAATTTCACAACGCCTTGTAGAGTCTCTTGATGACGGGGGACAAGTGGACGTGATCTATACAGACTTCTCTCGTGCTTTCGGTACTATGGATCATGAATTGCTTTTGAGCAAACTCGCATCATTTGGCTTCGCTCCTTCTTTTCGGAGACTTATCAGTTCTTATCTGAGGGAAGAATGAACTATGTATTTTACAATGGCTTCAAATCTTTCGAGTATGAGCTCAAGACTGGCGTACCTCAGGGATCAAATTTAGGTCAATTTTTGTTCAACATCTTCATAAACGATCTCCTGTGCTCTCTTGATTGCAAGGCATTGGCCTATGCGGATGATTTGAAGCTCTACCTGAGAATATGTGGAATCGGTTATCTTTTGCGTCTCCAGTGGAGTCTCGAATTCGTCAATGATTGGTGCTCCCGGAATGGTCTCATATTAAATTTGAAGAAATGCTATAAGGTAACATACACGAGGAAAACACAGCCGCTCATCTTCGATTATCATATTGGTGATCAACTGATTTCAGCCGGAGACCGTTTTCGTGACTTGAGAGTCCCTTTCGACAGCGAATTGAGTTTTGTTCCACATGTTGAAGAGATGTGTGCCTCTTCTTGTAGGTCACTGGGATTCATGTTTAGAAGCTTCAGAGAGTTCGATGATTTGTCCGCTCTCAGGAGCGTTTAGTTTTCGCTTGTTGTGGGTAAATTGGAGTACGCGAATTTGATATGGTTCCCAATATATGCTGCCCATCTTACACCTATCGAACGAATTCAGAGAAAGTTTCTGAAATATGTCTTGTTCAGAAAAACAGGATATCCCGAACGTGGAGCGGATCTATCAGGCATCATGGCAGAGATGAGAGTATCGACTTTTCTTACGCGTCAGAACCTACAAACCTACTGCGCAAAGTTCGCGCAGAAGCTCCTTAGCGGTAGGATAGACTGCTCTTTCCTGCTCTCTCGAGTCAACATCCATGTTCCAAGAGTGATGACCAGGCATCCACTTGCGTTTAGCCTTCCTACCCCTCGGACCAACATAATCCAGCGGGCACCTGTGTATCGGGCTTGTGAAACAGCTAATAAGCTCGGTACTAATATGTTTCAATAGTTGTATAAAGGATTTTTTTTCTTGTTTTTTGTAATTTTGCTATTTTTTGGTTATGGATATATTTGTTTAGTTTTACCCTGTAATTGGGAATTTTCCTGTTGGGTATAATAAAGTGTTATTATTATTATCTATGACATTAGCCAGGTCCAATGCGCTTATTCGGCTCCACTACACAATTTATACCATAGAGCTGTTCCACTCGAAGAATGTTTTTATCCTGGGTTTTCACCAAAAATAAAGTTAGTGCCTTTTGGTTTTATTGGATGTTATCCTTATGACATCCACGTCGGTAATGCCTTGCTCGAATAGGTCTTCTGTGATGATGTTTATATCTGCGTCAAGTGACAGTTAACGTACCACGGCGTAGATTCTCTTCTATTATCCTCTTTGGAGGGTGTAGAATTATTATCTTCTCAACTCGAGGAATTTTGTCATCTTCCTGTAGTCGTCGGGGGACTGAGGTACAACACGAATACCTTCCCTTACTGCGGTTGCTCTCTGGTATGTTCTACCTTTCGCGTGCATCTCTCTCGAGATTTGAGTCCAGTCGGCAGGGCCTTTCAAGGTCACTGTTGGGACCTTTTCTTTCTTCGGCTCGGTTAAAACAGACGCTTCAATTTTTTTTGCGGGTGGGGAAAATAAGGAGACTCAACCAACCAAACAAGAACAGGAAAGGAAGCCCCAAAGAATGGAAAGTCCAAGAAGAGTGACCGAAAGAGGAAAGAAGGGAAAACAAGAAAGAACCCCTAAACCACTGAGGATCTGAATACCTTCAGCAAGCTCATGGAATTCCTGGAAATAGAGATGGAAAGTTCCGGAAACTCACTAAACCTAATTAATGTCACTAGTGAATAACGGAAATAAAAATTACGAAAAGCACTGCCGTGAAGGCAGGAGCTTTTGAGCGCTTGTACATGCACCTTGTAGGTAGATTCGCATTTTCCAGTTTTAGAAATAAATTGAAGGAATTTTCGACAGCTGTCCAAAAAATTCTGAAACTTAGGCGAAACTCCAGACTTTATGTCAGTGCTGATCAATTCTTTTTCGATAATTCGCTAGAATTTTCCTCGCAATTTGCTATAGCATCTTCCCAATCTACATTATTTACTATTTTAATATTATTATTTTTTTTATAACTTGATTTTTGCTCTTTTAATCTACACATATTTTCGGGGTGGAATCTATTTGGGAATCCTAACTTCTCACAATTTGAACATGGTTTATGATGATGTATTGTTTTTTTATTTTCTTGTTTTTTATCATTCAAGTGTCCCATTTGTTTTAATTTTGACATTAAGTCCTCAACTGTTCCTATTGTGCTTCTATCTATCCTGTTTTGAATAAAATTTGGTAAGCTAATAACAATTAAGTTTATTTGAGAAATTAGCGAGATATTTTCATCTACTTCCATTAATAAATTTCGTTTTTTTAGTGCAAAATCTAATGAAGATCCATTTAAATATTTAAAATTATAGGCGTAAGCTATTTCAGTCCAGGACTGTACTGAGAAAGTTTCTATGAAAGAATTATTCCATAACTCCCAATTGTCTAGAAAACTTTGTTTCACGCAAACATGGTACCAATTGACAGCCGAATCAGTCAAAAACAGCCTTAAAGTTTCTGCATATTTATTTTGAGTGATTCCGACTCTCGTACATTCCTGAACAAATAATCTAATCCAATTATTGGCTTTAAAATTTTCTCCATTAAAATTTTCAATCACCATATCTTTTGCTAATGATCTAGTTGATTTTTCATGGTTACCTGTGTTATTCGCTTTTACCAAAGTTGCAACCTCTTCTAAATATTCATCGTTGAATGCAACATTTCCCTCTTCATCCAAATAAACAGCTTGTAATTTGTCATCCAGAGTAATCATCACATTACGAAATTTATTTCGAGTTTTCAAACTTTTCACAACATTTTTGACTACATTCGTATCGAAAAGTTCCGTATGATGGGTGCTGCATTATTTGTCTTTCGGAAATTGAAAAATTTCTGGTTGATTCACGAGTTAAATTGTTTTCACTTTCACGATAGTGCCTTTAGCATCTCTACCTGCTTCAGAGATTAATTGGAATTTAGCTTTTTCCATAATATTGAATTATAAGGTCCCGAAATCAGAGACCTTGAACGGAGTGTGAGGCAACATTAGTAAACACAGATTGACGCAGTAATATAACTGTAATAAATAAAACAATATTCCTAATAACTATTTACAACAATAATTAATGATTAATTTACCTGATTCAATATTATTGTGGATAACTAAAATTAATTAACAATATTCTCACACACGTCTTTAATTATTCTTCGGACATTTTGTATTCTTATCTATCAGGAAATGTCATTAATGGAAGTAGTTAGTGGTGTTACCATCAGGGTAATACCAAACAGTTTGGCGGAACGTTCAAACTTACAAACAATATAAATGAATCAAAATAAGAAGTAAAATGGACCAATAGTGGATTCGAATCTAAATAAATTCCAAACGATCATCTCTCTGTTTTACAAGCCAAGTTCTTAGTTTTTTTTTTAATAAGGAAAAGTTGTTCAAATCTCTCATAGACTGCGGAACCTGGCTGAACATCCTGGGTGCAATGTAATAATAGGATCTCTGTCCCATTGATATTCGTGCTCTGTCAGTAAAATACCGAGTGTGTTCTCTGAATCTTGTATTGTGCTTATGTTCAACTGGTATTGATGTACTTTTACTCTTATACTGTAAGCACAATACTTTATAATAATAGAGCTTTGTTAAATTGAAAACTGGAATTTCCTCAAAGAGTCTTACTGTGGGGTACGTACGGTCTTTCTCATAAATAATTTTCAAAAAATATTTTTGTATCACATTGAGGTGTTTTTTATGACAACTGTATGCTCCTCCCCACCCGGAGAGACCATATTGTATGTGAGTCTCGACAAGTGAATGATATAAAATTTTCAGTTCTTTTGATATAGATGACAAAGTTCGAAAAATCACTGATAAGATACAGTCAGCTATGTCGGAATCCATTGAAAGGACTCGCAGATGTAGCCTCGACAACAGCAGTGTCAACAAACTAAAGAACCAAGCCCTCAGACTATCCCAACTGCCTCAACCCTGAGTACAAAACAGAGGCAAACACATTATCCAATACTAGCTAGACCGATATTCAGAACCTCAGAAAAGAAAGTATCAATTAAGACTGTGGAGAACAAGACACTCACTATAAACCTCTGTGGCGTCTCAACAGAATCCTGTAGCCCAGAAGCATTAGATCCGCTCCACTACAAAGCGCGGGTGGTATACTTTATGCTAACCAAGAAAAAGCTACATGTTTGCCGAAAGAGTTGAATCGCAATTTCTCCCAACCATTCCCTATACGAAGACGAAGGATACGGAGAAAAAATCGGGCCCGCAACAACATAAGGAATCGATGAGAAATTAAAACGACTCAAGTTTGCGTCCGGTGGGGACGGGATCACGTCGACATCTCCCAGGCGAATATCAATCGTTGTGAATAACACAAACGGTATCTTTCAACTTCAACAATTCCCAGCAGCTTGAAATAATGCCCTGAAAATAATAAACAACAAAATAGGTTATGGTTCATATTATCATCCATGTTATTCATAAAGTAAAACTTTTTCAGGTATTTGGACTAGGGTCAAGTGGTGTAAAAACGAGACTGGCAAAACTTTGGGTAAAAACGAGAAAACAGTAAAAATCGTACTAATATACATTTAATCAAAATGAAAAAAATTTATAAAAGAAGTTTAATATTCCTATTATATTTTTCCATAATGAAAAGTTGTGAAAAAAATAAAACCAATGTTTTAAAAAATTGCACCACTAAAAACTGCAGAAAGTTACCTAGAAAATTTACGGCGGTGCTGAAAACTTTCCTGATAGCGCGAACATTCACAGTTTGGTACCCTCGGCGTAAGTCGTATATCAGGTTGTAATGAAGGCAAATTTAGTACATTGCCACATTTTGTCGCGTTTGTGCGTGTGGTCCATCAGAAATGAAGGCAAAAAACGAGACAAGGAGTTTTAATTTTTCTCAGAGATAATTCAACAATTTGCAAAAATTATTAACTACTTTATTTTTTACATATACAGGGTGTCCGGGAAAATGTAGGAAATCTCTCGGATTCAGATAAAACATGAAAAAATAAGATGACAAGTTCCCATAATTTTTTTCCTAGCGGCCCTCCCTACGGACATACGGCCTCCTAAATGACGCCACTGGAAATTCATTTTACTGGAATAAATTTTGAACTACTCAATATCATTTCATGAAAATTTTATATGATAAACAGTAGTAAGGACCTCTTAAAATACTGCCCTCAAATTTGAATTAGCTCGTTTAGTTTACCAGGACGGGACTAGGTTGTGCATTTTAATGCCTACATTTTTAACAGCCTGTAATATAAGGAAATAAAAAAAACAAATTTGGATACCTTGAACATTAAGCTAAAGAAAAGGTACTCTTGTTCATTGTCGATAAAATGAGCCGTTTTCGGAAAGCAAAATAATAAAAGAAGTAACTTTTTCATTTCTATTAAAAAGAACCATGAATTATAATTTTTTGTCTGCAACAAAGTGTGATAGGAAAGTTATTCAAGGAACAAAAAAGTTTTAGTTCATGTTATTGATTTCGACAAAATTTGTTTCTTATCACATCACAATGAAATGTATGTATTTTTGTTGAGGTGCCTTTCTGGGCCAAAACTGCATTGTTGAGAATCTTTGTAATTTTGTCGGATTCAATGATGTAAACTAAAACTTTTTTGTTCCTTTAATAACTTCTGTATTACACTTTGTTGCAGACAAAAAAAAATTTGAATTCATGTTCCTCTTTAATAGAAATAAAAAAAATACTTCTTTTATTATTTTTTTTTTCGAAAACGGTTCATTTTATCGACAATGAACCTTCTCTTCAGCTCAATGTTCAAGGTATCCAAATTTGTTTTTTTTACTCCTTATCATACAGGATGTTGAAAATGTAGGCATTAAAATGTACAACCTAGTCCGCCCCTGGTAAACTAAACAAGCTAATTCAAATTTGAGGACAGTATTCTAAGAGGTCCTCACTATTGCTCATCATATCAAATTTTCATTAAATTATATCAAGCAGTTTAAAATTTATTCCAGTAAAATGAATTTCCAGTGGCGTCAGAGGCCGTTTGTCCGTAGGGAGGGCCGCTAGGAAAAAAAATTATAGAAACTTGTCATCTTATTTTTGAGCGCTCGTACAACTTACACGAGGGCTATATCATTTCGTCACGATGTCTGTATTTTTCGAATTTTGTGCCGAAAATGGTCGCAATCGACTATGTTCGACTCACTGATGACGAATCCGTCGAAAAATTCGAGTCTGTCCGTCCGGCCGTCCGTCCGGCCGTCCGGCCGGCCGGCCGTATACACGATAACTCTCGAATGGAATGTCCTAGAAACTTGAAATTTCAGGGTAGGTTCGAATCTCAAATGCCGCGGTTAAGTTCGTTATTGGGCAAAATTCGTCAAGGGGTTCCGTAAATATGGCCGCTCGAAATTTTGTTTTTCTGATTACTCCGAAACTACTGATTCGATCGAGGTGAAATTTTGCACTCTAATGGAAAATTAGGTGTTCAAGCTACATGCAAAATTTTGTTCAGTTCGCATCACCAGAACCATAGAAACCATAGAAAATTGTAACTTTTGAACGGAACCGCCTAGGGACTTAAAATTTTCAGGATAGGTGTGGATCTCGATTGTCGTGATCACTTTCATCTATGAGCAAAATTATACTAGGGGTTCCGTAAATATGGTCGTTTGAAATTTAGTTTTCTTGATAATTTTTAAACTACAGATTCGATCGTGACGAAATTCTGTATACTAATGGAGAATGATATATTCAAGCTACATTTCTCTAGATCGCATGACCAGAACCATAGAAACCATAGAAAATCACAACTTTCTAACGAAAAAGCCTAGGGACTTGAAATTTTCAGGATAGGTGTGGATTTCGAATGTCGTGATCACATTCATCTATGAGCACAATTATACTAGGGGTTCCGTAAATATGGCCGTTCAAAATATTCTGTTCCTGATAATTTCGAAACTACCGATTTGATTGGAATGAAATTTTGCACCTAGCTGAGGAATAATGTATTAAAACTACGTGCGAAATTTTGTCCAATTCGCATCACCAAGACCGAATTATCGAAAAAATATTGGTCACCTAAAGCACTGACTTGAAGTCTGGATTATCGCCTCAGTTTGAAAATTTGTTTGACAGCTGTCAAAAATGGAAAATGCGAATCTACCTACAAGGTGCATGTACGAGCGCTCAAAAGCTCCTGCCTTCACGGTAGTGCTTTTCGTAATTTTTTCATGTTTTATCTGAATCCGTGAGATTTCCCACATTTTCCCGGACACCCTGTATAATCATATATTCGAAAAATTTTTTGAACCGTTTGGACTACTCCTTATAATTAAAAAATGGAAAGATTTAAAAAGTGTCTCGTTTTTACACCACTTGACCCTATGTTTATTAACAACAAAAACACAGTTATCCGTTCCACCGTATGCTTCTTCCACTGGTCTTTTATTTCCTCGCCTAATATACTCTTATTTATTCTAGAAATTTGGTGTAACGAAATCGTAACCGGTAACATCAAATATTGGTTATGATCACAGAGTGTAGTTTTTAAAAAAATGACAAGGGAGCATAGAAGTCATCAAACAGGATCCCGATTATTTTCTTAATGGTATTTGAGATTGTTATATATGGCGCTGAGTCTATTGACATCTTCTCTATAATTCAGTGTTTTATTCAGTGTTATGTGAATCATTTCACTTATGTTTCTTCGATAGTTGTTGTTTTCATGGTCAAGTATTGTCGTTACTTCGAAATTGAATTTGTGTCCCTCTTTGAATGTATGTGAAGTGAAAGCAGTTTTCTCCATATGTGTGATTTTGTTGGAGTCTGTTTCATGTTGTCTTTTAACAGTTGCTTCGTCTGTCCGATGTAGGCCTTGTCACAGTTAGAGCATGGAATGCTATACACATCTGATGATTGTAAATTTGTCGGAACACTATCCTGCAATTGAGTGGAATATCTCATTGTTGTGGTCCTGTTGTAGAAGGCACAGGTGTAATTAATATTCTTGAAGTTCCTGGAAATTTTCTGTGAGAGTCCAGTTCCCTGCCTTTTTGTTGAGTGTTGTTTCTCGTACATATTACTTTTTCTTTGGCCTTGTTTACAACACTTTGAATGATCTATCTTGGGTAGTTGTTTTCCCTTAGAGTCTTGCAAATCTTCGGTGTAGTCTCATCCCTAAATTTGCTGTCACTTAAGGACAAAGACAAACAGGTCATTCATCACCAAATTTGCAAAGCTGGTACTAGCAGGTGCTCCCATTGCGGTTCCAGTTAGTTGTTGGTAAAAATTGTTGTTGAAACTAAAGTATCCTCCTTCGAAATATAATTCAATTTGTGATATGAAGGTGGATTTGTCCAGAGTAGTGAAATTCTTGAAATAGCTCCATCTTTAATTTTTAACTCTGATAACCAGTTCTTTGGAAATATTTGACCACCTTCATATCATTAATTAAATTGTGTTTCGAAGGAGGATACTTTAGTTTCAACAACAAATTTTACCAACGACTAACTGGAACCGCAATGGGAGCTAGTATCAGCTTAGCAAATTTGGTGATGAATGACCTGTTTGACTTTGTCTGCGATAGATTAAGTTTTCGCATTCTTGTGATGCTGCTTTATGTAGACGACACTCTGATGCTGATTCCTTCGGGAATGAGACAAACCATTTTTGACCTTTTCAACTCATAACATCCCAATATAAGGTTCACTATGGAAGATGAAACTGAAAACAAAATACCTTTCTTAAACCTTTTGATAACCAGAGAAGAGAACAATTTGACGACCTGTTGGTACACAAAAACCAAAAGTTTCAACAGAATTATAAACTTTTACAGCAACCATAGTAACACCCAAAAAGTCAACACAGCCATTGGTCTGGTGTATAGAGCATTGTCCTTAAGTGACAGCAAATTTAGGGATAAGACTACACTGAAGGTTTGCAAGATTCTAAGGGAAAACAACTACCCAATATACATCGTTCAACGTGTTGTGAACAAGGCCAAAGAAAAAGTAATATGTACGAGAAACAACACTCAACAAAAAAGCAGGAAACCTACACAATACCGCAGATTCCCTTTCATACCTGGACTCTCACAGAAAATTTCCAGGATCTTCAAGAATATTAATTGCACCTGTGCCTTCTACAACAGGACCACAACAAAGAGATATTTCACACAATTGAAGGATAGTGTTCCGACAAATTTACAATCATCAGTTGTGTATAGCATTCCATGCTCTAACTGTGACAAGGCCTACATCGGACAGACGAAGCAACTGTTAAAAGACAGAGTCAGACAACATAAAACAGACTCCAACAAAATCACTACATATGGAGAAAACTGCTTTGAGTTCACATACATTCAAAGAGGGACACAAATTCATTTTCGACGGAACGACAATACTTGACCATGAAAACAACAACTATCGAAGAAACATAAGTGAAATGATTCACATAACACTGAATAAAACAGTGAATTGTAGAGAAGATGTCAATAGACTCAGCGCCATATATAACAATCTATTAATACCATTAAGAAAATAATCGGGATCCTGTTTGATGACTTCTATGCTCCCTTGTCAATTTTTTGAAAACTACACTCTTGATCATAACCAATATTTGATGTTACCGGTTACGATTTCGTTACACCAGATTTCTAGAATAAATAAGAGTATATTATGTGAAGAAAGAAGCATACGGTGGAACGGATTACAGTTTTTATTGTGATGACTCAATTCCTGTAAAATTCATCAATGTAAGACTTGTGAAAGTTTGTCATATGTTAATTTTTAATTTTAAGCCTTGATGAAGGCCTGATCCGAGGCTGAAACGTCGGTGATTTTGATGTGAAAGGAGTGTTGATAAGTCCAAATACCTGAAGTAGTAATCAAGATGTCATGTGGGAAGGTTGTAACGATGGACGCTCCGCTTAATGATTTATTTTGCGGACATTGCAATCGTAATATTTCAAATTCCTCTAACGGTCACAAGTGTATTTCGTGCCAGAAAGTTTTTCACTCTAGCTGTGCAAGGAAAACGAAAAAGTGTTGTGAAGTTGAACTTATTCCCATTACCAGTGGTGAATTTTCTGGAACTTCCATTCCTGGAAATATATCAAAAGTTAATTCGTCAATATCGAATAAATCAAGTCAACTGGATCTACTAGTAAAACTTATAAGTGAATTGGAAACAAAGAATATGATTCTTATCGAAAACGCCGATCTCTTAAAATATAAGATTTCGGTGCTAGAAAAAGACTGTATAAACAGAGACTCCAGGATAAGATCAATGTGTTGGAATCTCGGGAAATTACCGAAAACAAATATGTGGGTGAAATTATTCCGTCTGTCAATTCTAGCGAATTAGTCACTGAAATGAGTGCTGATCCTACTGCCTGCCGGATGTTGACCCCTGATGTGCAGTCAACGAAGAATTCTGACCGTGAGTCTTGTCGCATTCAAGAGCGAAAGAAAACTAATCGCGTTAATAAATCATTATTGTCTACTGTACACCAGCTTGACCTTACTTCGGATAGCCAAAGTTTGGCTCATAAGGACCGTAATGATAAAACCAGTGAAAACAAACAAAACACCACTGAATGGGTGAAGGTTACTAACAGACGGAAAAAAATACCTCCACTGGTCTTGGGATCTTATGGTGGCGTTTCTGTTGTCGAAGGTATTGAGAAGTACAAAGCACTACACGTCTCAAACTTAAAACCCGATACTACTTCGGAAGATTTGCATGACTTTCTGCTGAGAACGTTTACTGATGTGAAATGTGAACCACTCAAATCTAGGTTCCCTGAAAGTTATGCCTCATTGAAAGTTCTCATACCAAATAGCCCATATAATATTGCCCTAGAAGGGCCATCATGGCCAAATAAAGCCAGTGGGCACCATTTTTACCATCGAAGAAGTCAAACTCAGCTAAAATAATCAAACTTGAAAGAAGTCAGAATGAATGACCTAAAGATCTTCCATATTAATATTCAATGTATCACCAACAAGTTGAATAATCTGGAGGTGCTGTTGGCGGAGGAACTACCTGATATCGTGTGCGTCTCTGAACATTGGTGTGACGCCTCTACATTGGATGCGATGAATATTCCTGGATATATTCGGGCTGCTTCTTTCTGCCGTCCCACCAGAAGGCATGGAGGATCCTTGGTGTATGTAGGATCGTCTCTTTCTGTAAAAAATCTCGGCGTCTCCAGGTTTTCTGAGGAGATGAATTGTGAGGTATGTGGTATTGTGGTGCTTAATGATAGTAAGTTGGGTATAATAAGTGTTTATAGGCCGCCAAACGGTGATTTTGAACTTTTTCTGAACATAATGTGTCAAGTGTTTCAGTATTGCTCTGGTTTAGTTAAAAATTTCTTCCTTTGTGGGGATCTCAATGTAGATTTCCTCACAAATGGTAAAAACAAGAATTTGTTCTGTGACTTACTGATTTGTTTCGATTTAAAAGTGACTTCTATGTCTCCAACTAGAATTTTCACCAACATCAATGGTAATACATCCAGTACTAAAATTGATTATATCCTAACGAATGTTGAATTAGATTGTTGTAAGACCAGCTTGTCGGAGGCTTCCCATCACAGGGTTATATCCTTAGTGTATACTTATTGTTCTGCTATTGACTCCAATGGAGTTAAACCGCCTACTAAAACCGTGCAAATTGTTTCTGAGCAAAATTTAAACATATTCACTTCAAAATTGTATGATTTGCGTTTTGATGATTTATATAATTGCAGTGATGTGAATACTTGCTATCAGATATTTCTAGATAAAATTCAATCCGTAATGAAAGAATGCTTTCCTGTTAAAAAAGTCACTTGTCGAAATAACTTAAAGAAAGGTTGGATAAACGATGAGGTTAGACGGGCTAGTGCAAACTTGAAAAACCTTTACTGGCTTCATGCAAATATCAGATCTCTTCATTCCTCTGAAATTTATAAAAAAGCCAAAGTTGAGTACAATTTGTTGCTTCGGAGAACTAAGTGCCTTCATTATGATAAATTTCTGCTTGAATCTGACAATAAAAATAAAGCAATTTGGAATGTTGTGAAACACGAAACGGGTCACAAACGTGTAGGTAATTTTGATATTTCCTTAAATATAGAGAATACTATCTGTTCGGAGTCTGCGATGGTAGCTGAGGCTTTCGGGGAATATTTTTCTAATCTTGCCAGCTCCCGGCTGAAACTCCATTATGGCAATGAACTCTCAATGAACTGTACAACTAGTTCCATGTTTTTGCATACATTTTATTTTTATCCTGTTGTTGATGATGAAGTTTTTGACGTTTTTAGAAATCTGAAAAATAAAAAAAGTACAGGAATTGAGTATATATCTAACCGAATAAACAAGGTAATTGAAAATATAGTTCTTAAGAGAATTACACATTTTTTGGATAGATACAGTGTCATTTCTGGTTCTCAGCATGGGTTTGGGTCTGGTCGTTCTACGGAGACAGCAGCATTTAAATTCACTGAATTTGTTCATAAAAGTCTGGACGAGGGCCGATTTGTGGCAGGGTTATTCTTCGACCTTTCCTGTGCATTCGATATTCTTTCCTTCGAATTCATTAGGGAAAAATTTTATAATTTAGGATTTAGAGGAGTATTTCTCGACTGGTTGTTCAGTTTTATTTCCGGTAGGACCATGAAGGTTAGGGTTAAGAATATTTTCGGCAAAAAGTATGACACTACGTCTGGAGTGCCCCAGGGTTCTGTCCTGGGTCCACTTTTATTCATTATTTTCATCAATGATTTGCCAGAATACCTGAAATCGGTACTGGTGCTTATTTTTGCAGATGATTTTTCTGTTGCCATTACTGCCTCGAATGTCGCTGAACTTGTTAACGCCTGTAAATGTGTTGTTCAAAGCTTCATCGATTGGTGCCGGAAAAATGCACTTTTGGTTAATGTTGATGAAACTAAATGCATTTATTTCGCTAACAAAAACATTGGGCATGACCCTTTGACTATCACCTTTTCCAACGCTTCAATAAGATCTGAAGAATGTATCAAGTTTTTAGGTATATACATTGACGAATATCTCAGGTGGACTCATCACATTGATATACTGAGTAAAAAATTAAATTCATCCTTTTATGCAATATACCGTGTTAAAAATTGTTTTTCTACTGAATGTCTGCTTAATTTGTACTACTGTTTGGTTTACAGTCATATATCTTACAATATTTTACTGTGGGGCAATTCCACTGATGTGAATAGAATCTTTGTTGCTCAGAAGAGGGTCCTGCGCTTGATCTTCGGTATTGACGCGAGGTCCTCATGCAGGCCTCTCTTTGTTGAGAAAAAGATTCTTACAGTTCCATGTATTTATATCCATAAGTTACTGCTCTTGATCAAACTGAATTCAGAAACACTGGAGAAATTGTCTAGTCATCATTCTTATAGAACGCGAAATGCGGAAATCCTGTCATTACCTAAGCATCGAACTACCAAATTTGAACATTCACCTAATTATCAAGGTATTAAGGTATACAATAAGTTACCAGAAGGTTTTAAGACTTTGAACTTTGTCTGTTTCAAGAGGGAAACTAAATCAATGCTGTGTGGAAAAGGCTATTATAGTTTGAATGAATACCTGAACGATCCTTTGTAACTTGGTGTTTATATATATATTTTTTTTTTCTCTTCTTATTCGAACATAGTGGGTATTTCTTTTTTTTTGAGATCTCGTTGTTCTTTTTTGACTTGTCTCATACATTTGAATGTCTTAGGGGATGAATAAAGATATTATTATTATTATTATATTACTTTATAATATACAACTTCAACAGAAAACTTGTCAACACTGCCGCATTTTTGGATGTGTCAAAAGCATTTCATAAGATGTGGCATGCAGGATTAATTTTTAAGATGGACCAAATGGGCATAAGCAAACTCATAACGAAGCTAATCGATAACTACCTCGGATAAAGGACATTCCAGGTAGTGTTGGGCGATACGTATCGATATTTTACTGTATCGATACTTTTCGTTACGATATTCGATATTTTGTATCGATGCTTTACTTAACGAGACCAAGATGTATCGATACTTAATGGCGTGTATCGGTGGTAGAGTATCGAAATAATAAAATAAAATTTGCTTGCTTCTTTTCCGAAGCTTATGTTTGGATTTCGCATTACATTACTTTTCTGTATGTGGCAGTATTGCCAATGGCGTTCCACCGAAAAATCCGAATATTTCGCAAAACAGCAAGAAAAAATTGGAAAAATCTGACGTAAAAATATCCGAAAAGAATCCTACTGATTATCGAACCATAAAATTAACTCCGAAGACAAAAATAAAAATACTTTATCTGTATTTTAGGGTGAAAAAAATTGACAAGCTTCGTCGGGTTGTCGACTGTGCTTTCACCTAACGTTAATTAGTAACATAGATTTGGGCGATACTTCGTAAGTATCGATACTCTGGATCGTATTATATCGAAACATACTATCTATTTCAGTAAAACAACGAAAACATTGATCGACAACAAACTCTAGAGTAATCAAGTATTGAATACTTTGGATAGTCGAAATGACCATTATCCCGTCTTTCAAGTTTGTTGTTTGTTCAAACAAAAAAGAAATATAATATATGAATTTCCAACCAAGCTCTAAGCAGCAGGCACGTGGATTCAGAAAACTCAAATCGTTCCGTTATTTTGTTCTAAACAATGAATACGAAAAAGGACCATAAGCGGTTAAAAATTACAACATTTTTATGGCTTCACCACATCTGGAATTCCATTTCACATGCAATAGGCAGTATTATTTGAATGAGTAAATGTAATAAATACTTGGACTATTTGGATAGCAGATTCTAACATTTGAACTGCTTGATATCTATTGATAAATCGAATTATTAAAGATTTCTTGTAGAAATCTCTCAAAAGTACGAGTCGTTTGAATACTGTGATCTTCCATATCTGGGTTTGAATAAAACAATGCGGGTTAATTTCATATTGCAGTATTAATTCATTTTTCATACAAATCATAACAATAATGTTGAATTCATAACTTCAGAAAGACACAAAATAAATGAGCAATCTAATATGAATATGAATAAATATCTTAGATCGTTTCAACAAATTGTTCCTGTTTCGATCTTTTTAGGGAATTACCAAAATAAAAAGGGAGATTGTTATTGATGAGAATGAAAGATGAGTACCTATTTTGTTTGTATTTTATTATATTAGGGGACGAGGCCGACAAACGACAATAATTTTACGAACAGTCATAAACTTCCTCGGAAATTCTCCGCTACACAACTTCAGGACAGTTTTGATGAACCAAAATATAACAAAACATCATGGTAGTCCTAAAATTTATTTTTTTACAGTACGAAAGTATCCGATATTTAATGTATCGATATTTAACGTGTCGATACTTTCGAAGCGATACGATTTCAGTATCGATACTACGTTTGATTCGATATAATACGATCTAGAGTATCGATACTTTACGAAGTATCGCCCAACACTAATTCCAGGAGAAAGTTGGCCTATCAAAAAATGGCGTCCTACCATTAACTTTTGGGATATTGGAATACTTCAGCGTCATAAAGTCGCAATTTCCTTTCTATAACCATCAACTAACACAAACAAAATATTTAAAAATCTCCAAAATCAATGTTCACGACTGAAGTTATTGAAAAATAATTGGTGATTCAGATTCCCCCTCGAATGAGGTATTCTAGTTTGATCATAGGACGTCACCTAACTGGCCCCGTTTATTTTGGTGAATATGTGTTTCTAGAGCACCGTGACTAATCCCAGTGCGGAGGCTAATGCATAAACTCGACACATTCGGTATCCGGGGCCAACTAAGCCTATGGATTCAAGATTACTTGACGGACAGGACTTTCACTGTCAAAGTGGGACATTCTTTTTCTTCGGACAGACAAGTCACAAGTGTGGTTCCCCAGGGGTCTATTCTTGGCCCACTCCTCTTCGTTGTTTATGCAAGTGATCTTGCGCTTCATATAAAGTCCCGCAAGTCGTTTTATGCCGATTATACTAAACTGTATGGAAATGCCATAGCCGAGCATCAATTCGTTCAAGAAGACCTACACTCGATTAGTCAGTGGTGTGAGGAATGGCTGATACCTCTTAACGTCGACAAATGCGTTGTACTTCACCAAGGAAAGAACAATCCACTCCGTACGTACACAATAAACGGTCAACCGTTACGCATAGTGTCCTCACATGTGGACTTGGGAGTGACTATTAGCGCTGACTTAACTTGGTCCGAACACATAATGTCCACATGCAAGCGCGCCAATACGCTGATCTACCTCATCCGCAAAACGTTCTCTCATTTATCATATTCAAGTTCGATAAAACTATACAAAACCTACGTTCGTCCAATCATGGAGTATGCAGGTTCAGTGTGGTGTCCGGTCTTGGTGCGCGACAGGAACTTGTTGGAGAGTGTTCAGCGTCGAGCCACGCGTATGACTTTTGGTGAAGTGCGGCCAACCTATCCCGAAAGACTGAGGATGGCACAACTGATAGCTTTTGATCAACGTCGACTCCGTGGGGACCTTATCATATCTTTCCGTATAGCCAAGTACAATTATGCTAATCTTAAAGAACTTCTCATCTTCAACAATGATCCGCGGTTGAGAGGTCACACTTTCAAATTGAAAAAGGAGAAGTTTTCCACAAGACAGAGACAATATTTTTTGTTCAACCGTATATTCGAGACATGGAATGGCTTACCTGGTGATGTAGTGAATACTGACTCAGTGAATAGTTTTAAAAACAAAATAGACAGTTGCTTGTTTGGTTAATTTGTTTCTATGCATGTATTAGTTGTTTTTTTTTTTCTCTGCATGCACTCAGTCGGCTTATTGATTTCTTTAGTTTTTAGGCTTATATAGGACTTAGTCCTCAGCCTTCATTTATATGTAATAATAATAATAATAATAATAATAATAATCGATCTATTATATTTCGTTTTTTGAGCTGACTAAGATATAAGTCTCCGTCTTTTATGATTCCATGTTCCATATTCTTTGGAATAATTTGAATTCCATGGTCGTTGAAGATCAATTTATCCAATAGTTTGTATCGAATTAGATTTGAAGTGGACGTTAATTAAGTTTTAGTGGTAACTATATATTTTTTCGCCTGAATTATCTGATGAAACAAACATTTCAGGAATAAAACTTCTCCGTGTTGCAGCAACATAGGACAAAATTATTCCTCAATCACTCAAACGACTCATCCCATCAACAAATTTGGAAATGGAATGAAAGATAACTGCAGCACTACCTTGATATTACCTTCCATAGGCAATGAAGTTGGACAGTTTAAAACCGAAGTAAGCAGACAGAATGAATAAACGTATACCTGTACAAATGCCCTAGTCTCTAGTAGAACAGGCAATAAAGATTTTTTCGTGACAAAAATCGTAGAAGAAAACCGCGAGTGGGGAGTTACGTGGGGTGCTCCGTGGATGGTCAGTGATATGTTTTCGACTCGCAAATATGATTACTTTTCTTGTAATTGCGAAAAAACATCAAAAAAAACGTTGTTTTTTTAGTTTTTTGCTTGTAAAATCTGAAAGTAGAAGTATAGTAATACAAAAAGACAATCTTGATTTTTCGTTAAAATGTTGCAAAATAGGTGAAAAAAACGTGCAAACATGACCAGAACCAGCCGAACGCTCGATTGAAGTCAAGTAGTAGGGGTATAAATAAATACAAATATTCGCGCCCGGCAGCAGCGCATTTTTCGTTTCCCCGCGTCCGCCGGCTACCCCCACTTCTCGTCCGCGGAAGTGCACTCGGTCGGTTTTGGTCATGTTTCCACGTATTTTTCACCTGATTTGCATCAATTAAACGAAAAATCGAGATTGCCGTTTTGTAGTATTATACTTCTTCATTTAAAATCCGTTTTGTAAATTAAAATCGGACAAGTTCCGATGCATCCAGCTCTTCCGGAAAATAGTGCCTTAAATAATTCAAATCGCAATTACGCAAAAACTATTCATCCCACAACGTCCGGGTTGTGCACACTTGAATATCTATCAGCCACTACTTTCATCCGGAAAATCAGCGCTACAACTTTGAAATTGACCGAGTTATGGAGTTTTGAAAAAACGCCGATTTTTACGGTTTTTCCGGCATTCTCCTCCGGAAATGTTGGACCGATTGCATTACACCAGCACTCATTTACTTTGTTTTTTCATTCTCTACAATTCGTCTGTTCGAAGTATCAGCACCGCTCCATTGGTTCAGATTTTACAAGAAAAGAACTAAAAAAATACCGTTTTTTCAGGTGTTTCTTCGCAATTACAAGAAAAGTAATTATATTTGCGAGTCGGCAACATATCACTAAACATCCACGGACCACCCCCCACTCTCGGTTTTTTTCTACGATTTTTGTCACAAAATGACCCTATATCTGCTCTATTGCCTGGTCTATAGTCGCATGATTCTAGTTCTCCGACTATTCGATAAAATAATCTTTTTTACGGCTAAGAATTATAATGATAATAATACAATATGTACCGGTCTTTGTATCAGGGAATTGTTATACGATGCCCTGTTGATAGAAAATAATATTTGAGCGCTCGTACTATAATACTTACACGAGGGCTATATCATTTCGTCACGATGTCTGAATTTTTCGAATTTTGAGCCGAAAATGGTCTCAATCGACAAGGTTCGACTTACTGATGACGAATCCGCTGAGAAATTCGAGTCTGTCCGTCCGTCCGGCCGTCCATCCGGCCGTCCGTATACACGATAACTTTCGAACGGAACGTCCTAGAGACCTGAAATTTTCGGTGTGGTTTCAGTTCCCAAATGCCAAGGTTAAGTTCGTAAATGGGCAGAATTACACCAGGGGTTCGTAAATATGGCCGTTCGAAATTTCGTTTTGCTAATTACTCCGAAACTACACGTTCGATCGAGATGAAATTTTGCACTCAGATGAAGAATGATGTGTTTAAGCTACTTGCAATTTTGTCTAGATCTCATAAACAAAACCATAGAAACCATAGAAAATTATAACTTTGTAATGGAATGGCCTAGGGACTTGAAATTTTCAGGATAGGTGTGGATTTCGAATGTCGCGGACACATTTATCGATGAGCAAAATTAGACTGGGGGTTCCGAAAATATGGTCGTTTGAAATTTATTTTTCTTGATAATTTCAAAACTACGGATTTGATCGTGAAGAAATTTTGTATTTTAATGGAGAATGATAAATTCAATCTACATTTTCTCCAGATCGCATGACCAGAACCATAGAATCCATAGAAAATCATAACTTACGAATGGAAAGGCCTAGGGACTTGAAATTTTAAGGATAGATTCGGATCGTTTTAGTTTCTGGGACTCATTATCACTTCCATCATATATTAAGGTAATCATATCTTCTTCGCTGTCATCAGACTTCTTGCGTTTGACACCTCTTTGTCTTAACTTAGAAACTCGACAGTCTTGATTTTTCTCACTTTCAACTTTTCCGCTTTCAAATAGGACGCTGCTTCCAACCTCCCTCTCTCTTCTTTATTCCTCGCCAATTTCACTCCAACAAATCAACCAAACCAATCCTTTTCCAACTTTTCAAAAATTTTCCTATTCCATTCAAATCACTCTTTTGAAAGATCAATTTTTGCTCGACGTTTCTCCCTCTATTGTTTCCTTGCATGCTCTCGATCCATATTATATTTTTAGTCCAGTTTCCATAGTAACATAATAGTAAATATAACTAACTAGACTATTGAATGATTTGAAATCCACATTTTCCCTATTTTCAAATAATATGAACCCTCTTGAAAATATCATTCAACAATAATTTATACGTTGATACTATACGATGTTTGAAAGGTTCTTGAATTTTTGGTGATATTTGAATTTATACTTAATTTTTGATTTCCATGACAACATACACTCGTATTCTAAATCGAAAGAAGAGGAAACAAGTAGAAATCCACAATCCAAAATAAACACAACAAACGGAAGTAACACCCGGAATTGTTTCAACACTGTCTTCAAGCTTACTTAATTATTAATTAATTTCAAGAATCAGTACCGACACTGTCCTAACCTAACCGGATTATTAATTCATTTCAAGAATTATATTCAGCACTGTTCTAACCTAATATGAATATTAATTCATTTTAAGAATGTTTTCAACACTGTCCTAACTTAAGCTAACCTAACTTAAATATTAATTCATTTCAAGTCGTTGTTGATAAGTTTTTGACAATTCTGGTGGTCTAATTACGGTTAAAATGAAGAGGAGCGTAGCTACTTGACAAGCACCTATGATTACACTCGGCTAGTTTACAAGCATACAATCCAAAACGCCAGCGATTTGCGAGTAAAGTAGCGCAGCTTTCAACTCTTCTCGCAGATTGTTTACAATCAGCTTGTTGGCTAGTGAACATGATTACACAAGGCGAGTTCACAAGCTTTTTTTTTTTTAAGTTTAGTCAGGGGGAATCCTCATGGACGAACTATCTCCGATAGATAGAACAGTGTGAGACTTCGTGTGAAGCAATAACTAACTAAACCTAACCTGCTGTTTTAGATTCCGGGCAATTATTACCTATTAACCTTTTGACTCTTCTTGTTCGTATCTCTATCACGATCTTTGTCGTGTGATAATTGTGTCACCTATGAATTTGAATTTCTTCATAGGAGTCTCTTCTTCTGGATAATTTAAATTGAGATTACTCAATTTCTGTTTCTACGTAGTTGATGTCTGGGTCTTTTGTGATAGGTGGGTATCCTAACCACATCTTCTGCGGGGTTGTAGTCAACAAGTCTTCTTAGCTCATTATTTGGGTGTTGACTTGCTTTTTCAAATATCTTCTCAGCCTTCTTTTTTAGGAAATCTGTGACAGTTTCCCATTCTAAGTCTCTGTGGATTTGTTGGTTTCTTATGAACCACGGCATATTCATTACTGCTCTGAGCAGTTTATTCTCTGTTACTTGAATCTTCTTTATATGGCTATTGGCTGCATGGCCCCATGCCGCCGAGCCATATGTTAGTTGGGGTCTTGCAATTGACTTGATCATTCGTAGCTTCGTGCTTTGGTTCATTTGGCTTCTTCTTCCTAGCAGTGGGTAAAGTCTACTCATTGCTGAGTTTGATTTATCCACTGCATATTTTATATGGTTTTTCCATGTAAGCCCTTTATCTAGTTTTACTTCTAGATATTTGACTTCATTTTCCCATTTCATCTCTTCTTCATCTATCTGTAGGTTGGAATTTATTTCAAGTCTCCGCTTCTGTAGTAGAATAGCTTGGCTCTTTTTGCTATTTATTTGAATTTTCCATTTAATGAACCATTCTTCTAAATCTTCTAGTGCTTCTTGCAGTCTTCTGTGTATAACATCTGGTCGTCGATGTCTGAAGGCTATTCCTGTGTCGTCTGCATAAAGGGCGAGCAGATTCCTTGGATTCTTAGGAATATCGTAGATATATATGTTGTAGAGCAGAGGTCCTAGAACTAATTCTTGGGGCACTCCTGCTTCTACTTGTCTGGTGGTAGAAAATGTATCGTCTATTTTGACATAAAAATTTCTGTTCCTCAGGTAGTTCCTTATTATCTTGTAGGTTTTGGTGGTGTCATCATCATCTTGTAGGCAAGTCCTTCGTGCCAAACTCGGTCGAAGGCTCTCTCGACATCTTATAGCACTAATCACTAATCCTGTGGCTTGTTTATTCTGAAATCCTTCAGTGACATATTCAGTGATCCTTAACAGTTGAAGTTCTATGGAATGATTTCTTCTGAATCCAAATTGTTCCGGTGGTATCAGATTCTGTTTCTTCATTGAGTCTTTTTGCAATGACTCTTTCGACAATTTTTCGAAGTGCTGACAGTAGACTTATCGGCCTGTAGTTTTGTGGGAATTTTCTATCTTTTCCTGGCTTATTGAACACAATTACTTCTGCTGTTTTCCATCTTTCCGGATAGTATTCTGTTCTCATCACTGCGTTTGCTATATTGGTTAGCGCTGCTATTCCTTTTCTGGGAAATTTCCGTAACATAAAGTTTGTTACTTTGTCCTTCCCTGGAGCTTTCCTGTTTTTCAATTTCTTTATGATTTCTTTAATTTCCGTTGGTGTTGTTGGGTTTGGGATGGTATCGTCTTCCGGCGGTTCCAACATCAATTCTTCATTTCCTTCGACTTCTTCTTCTAAGACTTCATTGTCATCGTCTTCTCTGTAGTTGATTCTGGCTTCTCGTTCTATTGCGTCGACCAGTGCTTCGGCTTTTTCAAGCTTTGAGTAGGCCATGCCATTAGCTCCATGTAGAGGGGGAATTTCGGTTTTTTCGCGTCGTAAGCACTTTTGCATCTTCCATGCTGAGTGGTCTATGGTGTTTAGCTCTCTAACTCTTTGGTTCCATCTGTCTGTTCGCAATTCTCTCAGTGTATTTTTCAGCACTTGACTGTGTTTATTCAGCTCGACATCTATGACATTGGACAGGTCCAATGCTCTTTTTCTTCGGCTTTACTACACAATTTATACCGTAGAGCTGTTTCACTTCGAATACCTTCTTATTTTGGGTTTTCACCAAAAATAAGGGTATTGCCTTCTTGGTTTTGTTGGACGTCATCCTTATGACATCCGCGTCGGTAATGCCTTGCTCGGCTAGGTATTCGGTGATGATGGTAATATCTGCGTCTAGTGGTAGATATCGTACCACCGCGTAGATTTTCTTTTCTTCTTCTCTTTGGAGCTTGTTCAATTCTTTTCCCCTTGACTCGAGAAATTTCGTCATCTTCCTGTGGTCATCGGGGGATTGAGGTACAGCACGATTTTTTTTTTTTTTTTTTTGTTTAGTCAGGGGGAATCCTCATGGACGAACTATCTCCGATAGATAGAACAGTGTGAGACTTCGCGTGAAGCACGACCTACTCTAACTAAACCTAACCTGCTGTTTTAGATTCCGGGCATTCATTACCTACTAACCTTTTGACTCTTCATGTTCGTATCTCTATCACGATCTTTGTCGTGTGATGCTTGTGTTACCTATGAATTTGAATTTCATAGGAGTCTCTTCATCTGGATGATTTAAATTGAGATTACTCAATTTCTGTTTCTACGTAGTTGATCTCTGGGTCTTTTGTGATAGGTGGGTATCCTAACCACATCTTCTGCGGGGTTGTAGTCAACTAGTCTTCTTAGCTCATCATTTGGGTGTTGACTTGCTTTTTCAAATATCTTCTCGGCCTTCTTTTTTAGGAAATCTGTGACAGTTTCCCATTCTAAGTCTCTGTGGATTTGTTGGTTTCTTACGAACCACGGCATATTCATTGCTGCTCTGAGCAGTTTATTTTCTGTTGCTTGAATCTTCTTTATATGGCTATTGGCTGCATTGCCGCATGCCGCCGAGCCATATGTTAGTTGGGGTCTTGCAATTGACTTGATCATTCGTAGTTTCGTGCTTTGGTTCATTTGGCTTCTTCTTCCTAGTAGTGGGTAAAGTCTACTCATTGCTGAGTTTGTTTTATCCACTGCATATTTTATATGGTTTTTCCATGTAAGCCCTTTATCTAGTTTTACTCCGAGATATTTGACTTCATTTTCCCATTTTATCTCTTCTCCATCTATCTGTAGGTTGGAATTAATTTCAAGTCTCCGCTTCTGTAGTAGAATAGCTTGGCTCTTTTTGCTATTTATTTGAATTTTCCATTTGATGAACCATTCTTCTAAATCTTCTAGTGCTTCTTGCAGTCTTCTGTGTATGACATCTGGTCGGCGATGTCTGAAGGCTATTCCCGTGTCGTCTGCATAAAGGGCTAGCAGATTCCTTGGGTTCTTAGGAATATCGTAGATATATATGTTGTAAAGCAGAGGTCCTAGAACTGATCCTAGAACTTGATGTACAGCACGAATGCCGTCCCTAACTGTGGTTGCTCTTTGGTATTTTATGCCTTTCGCTTGCATATCTCTCGACATTTGAGTCCAGTCGGCAGTGCCTTTCAAGGTCACTGGTGGGACCTTTTCTTTCCTCGGCTCAATTGGAATAGAGACTCCAATTTCTTATGCGGGTGCAGAAGAAGCTTCTACTGGGCGATGTCATTTTCTTAGCTGGCTCTCCTGCAGCTATAATACTCCTTTCGGGTTGTCCATAGGGGCCTCTTCTGGGGGTGCAGGGGTTGACACTCTCTCTTCTGTTCCAGAGGAGAAGCCATTTTCTTTTCTTTTAGCCTGTTTCCGTGGCTTCGAGGGCTGAGACATTTCTGCTTTCAAGGATTTCACCTCATCTGATAAAGTTTTAAGACTCTCCGTCAAAATTTTCATCTCACTCATGAGTCTGTTGATATACTCCTCCTCTTCTTGTATAATCCGATCTTTATCGGATTCATCATTGGCATCTTCTACTTCCATATCCATATCGGATATTTCTTCATCCGACAAGTTTTCTGCGTCGGATTCTCTGTCTTCATTTTCAGAGTCGCATTCCGTCATTTTTTCGGAGTGACTCAGTAAACAACACTTATTTCACTCTTCACTAAATTCACTTTTGTCTCTTCAATGTAAAATAATCTGTGGAACCATCGATCTAAACATGGACTCAACACAGTTATTTCTTCGATTCTTATCACTTCTATACGAGGTTATCTAGAATTAGACTACCTGCATAATAAAATTCGTTAGTTCACTTGGCACACATGCGCATTTCTCAATAAGTCTGCACTCCTCGAGGGTTCAATCGCTACTGAGTTCACAAGCTAACCTAACATAACCTAAATATAGATCTATTCGAAGTATGAATTTCAACACGGTTTCAACCTAACCTAACCTTTATGTTAATTCGTTTTGAGAAGTATATATAATACTGTCCGTACTTAACCCGTAACCGGTGAGGGCCAATTTTGGTTAAGTAAGGAGTGACGTGGAGTCTCATAGACTCCCCAACATATGAGCTATGTTGAATGCGAGATTTTTTTTTCAAATAATTACTCCTAATGTGTCACCTATTTAGTCAAGAGTATTTTGATTGACAAATATTTTGGGATTCTCAAGAAATACATTCGTGGCACTTATTTCCGAAGAATTGACAACATACTGAGTATGGCAAAAAATGGTATATTATTTCAAAAGGAGGAGTCACTTTTCATGGCGAGCTTGCGTTTACCCGCCGAACGCGGAAAAGTCACATCACCTCCGAATAAATGTTTTTTCCACTACTGACATAGTAAGTAGTCTGTTACGGCATGAATTTGATTGAAGTAATTACTATTTACCGAGGTAGCTTAGGTTACTATTGACAACGGGGAGTAAGTGATAACTTACTTCCCTAAGGATGTAAGTAAAAATTGAATCAGAACTTCATATTTTATTAATATTTATGTACAATTTTCGAACTTACAGTTAGCACTTACATGCTGCTTGGTAACGTTTCTTAGACTTCTCCGGTAAAAGGAATTCACATGCAGCATTGGCTGCTTCTTGAATTTCATCTTCTTTGGAATTCATTTCAGAGTAGGAAATGTAGTTTTGACAAACACTTTGTTTGACAGATGAAAACCTTAGTAACCCAAGTCAAACCGATATTTTTTTGTAGGTACGTAAATAAATTCCAAACCTAATTCATCAAAAGATAATTGATTGAGAATCAACTTCTGTAGTGGAAAAATTATAATACACAACTCAGGAGGCAAGTTTCTTGACCAGCCTCGGACTTCATTGCTTGCCCTCGCTATCGCTCGGGCGCAAACTACGTCCTCGTCTGGTAAGTGTCCCTTGCCTCCCTTATAGTGTAAATAACTATTTTTTCTTAAACGTTATGAAATTCATAAGAATCTGGAGATTCATCGTTAATTAGATGTACAGGGTGTTTCTTTGGTAAATGTACATACGTTAACCTGAGGTAGAGCTACCCTAGACGAGTCCAAAAAACCTATATATGATAGGTCTTATCAACTTCATAGCCGAGATACAGGGTGATTCATGTTTTCGCCAATATTTTTAATTGCTCATAACTTTTGATCCATTCAGTATAATCAATTGATATTTGGAACGTGAAACACAATTCCATGGGGAATCGATAAATCTTTGAAATGATCAAAAAATCCAGGTCCGTATTAGAAAAATATGGGACTTTTCGCCAGCTGAGATTCAACACCCTGTATGACGGGATATTGGAATTTGATTAGAATATTCGGAAAGACCAGAAAATTTTCGGTGGGGATCAGTAGATTTCAGTGTCCCGCAGGACGGTTTACCCATCAAAATTTTTGTCGAAAAATTTAATTCGATAGTGAAATTCCACTTACTTCACAAAAATATCGTGCATTGAGATTGAATTCAAAAAATTTAGAAAAGCACTGCCGTGAAGGCAGGAGCTTTTGAGCGCTCGTACATGCACCTTGTAGGTAGATTCGCATTTTCCAGTTTTAGAAATCAATTGAAGGAATTTTTGACTGCTGTCAAAAAAATTCTGAAACTTAGGCGAAACTCCAGACTTCATGTCGGTGCTTCAGCTGATCAATTTTTTTCCGATAATTCGCTAGAATTTTCCACGGTATCTATGGTCTTGGTGATGCGATCTGGACAAAATTTTGCACGTAGTTTGAATACATTATTCCTGAGCTAGGTGCATAATTTCATTCCAATCCGATCGGTAGTTTCGAAACCATCACGAAAAAAATATTCTGAACGGCCATATTTACGGAACCCCTAGTCCAATTTCGCTCATTGATGAACATGACCGTGAAATTTGCGATCCAAACCCACCCTGAAAATTTCAAGTTCCTAGGCCTTTCCGTTCAAAAGTTAGAATTTTCTATGGTTTCTATGGTTCTGGTCATGCGATCTGGACAAAATATTGCTTCAATATATCATTCTCGATTAAAATACAAAATTTCATCTCGATCGAATCCGCAGTTTCGAATTTATCGAGAAAACAAAATTTCAAACGACCGTATTTACGGAACCCCTTGTATAATGTTGCTCATAGATGAACGTGATCACGACATTCGAGGTCCACACCTATCCTGAAAATTTCAAGTCCCTAGGCCTTTCCGTTCAAAAGTTACAATTTTCTATGGTTTCTATGGTTCTGGTCATGCGATCTGGACAAAATTCCACATGTAGCTTGAACACCTCATTTTCCATTTGAGTGCAAAATTTCATCTCGATCAAATCTGAAGTTTTCAAGTAATCAGGGAAACAAAACTTTGAACGGCCATATTTACGGAACCCCTGGTGGAATTTGGCTCATTAACGAACTTAACCGAGCCATTCGGGAACTGAACCTACCCTGAAAATTTCAAGTTTCTAGGACATTCCGTTCGAGAGTTATCGTGTATACGGACGGCCGGACGGCCGGACGGACAGACTCGAATTTTTCGACGGATTCGTCATCAGTGAGTCGAACATAGTCGATTGAGACCATTTTCGGCTCAAAATTTGAAAAATACAGACATCGTGACGAAATGATATAGCCCTCGTGTAAGTTGTACGAGCGCTCAAAAATTGCTGTTGGACTGATGGCAAATTCGTATTTTTTTTCATATTTCAATGAATAATTTCAAGAATTTCTCAAGAAAATATGGATTTTGAATAATTTATTCAAAACGATCAAAATAAATAAGCAAATGAGTAAACAAGATTGCACATGGATTTTATTCAGCCTATCAATACAAATTTCCCAAATTGAAGACTCCATACCTCAGAAATATGGCTTATCGTCACAGGAACCATACACGAACAGTCGAACAACATAACAGCATGTTGAATCCAACATTCAACATAGATTCTCGAATCAAGAATATGCTGATATGCTGTTCGTGTATGGTTTTTGTGGCGGTGTGACTTCATGTCAGTGCTTCAGCTGATCAATTTTTTTTCAATAATTCGCTAGAATTTTTTACGGTATCTATGGTCTTGGTGAGGCGATCTGGACAAAATTTTGAACGTAGTTTGAATACATTATTCCTCAGCTAGGTGCATAATTTCATTCCAATCCGATCGTAGTTTCGAAACTATCAGAGAAATAATATTTCGAACGGCCATATTTACGGAACCCCTGGTCTTATTTTGCTCATTGATGAACGTGACTGCGATATTCGCGATCCAAACCCACCCTGAGAATTTCAAGTTCCTAGGCCTTTCCGTTCGAAAGTTACAATTTTCTATGTTTTCTATGGTTCTGGTAATGCGATCTGAACAAAATATTGCTTTAATATATCATTCCCGATTGAAATACGAAATTTCATCTCGATCGAATCCGTAGTTTCGATATTATCGAGAAAACAAAATTTCAAATAACCGTATTTACGGAACCCCTGGTATAATTCTGCTCATTGATAAACGTGAACGCGACATTTCAGATCCACACCTGTCCTGAAAATTTCAAGTCCCTAGGCGTTTCCGTTCAAAAGTTACAATTTTCTATGGTTTCTATGGTTCTGGTCATGCAATCTGGACAAAATTTCACATGTAGCTTGAACACCACATTTTCCATTTGAGTGCAAAGTTTCATCTCGATAGAATCTGTAGTTTCGAATTAATCAGGAGAACAAAATTTTGAACGGCCATATTTTCGAAACCCCTGGTGGAATTCTGCCCATTAACGAACCTAACCAAGGCATTTGGGATCTGAACCTACACTGAAAATTTCAAGTCTCTAGGTTGATCCGTTCGAGAGTTATCGTGCTGACGGCCGGCCGGACGGACGGACGGACAGACTCGAATTTTCCGACGGATTCGTCATCAGTGAGTCGAACATAGTCGATTGAGACCATTTTCGGCTCAAAATTCGAAAAATACAGACATCGTGACGAAATGATATAGCCCTCGTGTAAGTAGTACGAGCGCTCACAAATGATCTCATACCTCTATGTTGTTGTTCGAGGGAATTGAAGCAAGATGTAATCGGTTCTTCGTGGAAAGTCCAACAGGAAATTCCTTTTCAACACAATTGTCGCAATAGAAACCTATTGAAAGATGTTCAGACAGTGGTTCAAGGAACAAAAGGACATTCTTACCTCTTAGGTGTCCAAGAGTCAATTTGTAAGAACAGCGGAAAAATATCAAACGTTAATCCCAGAAATATTCCGGTAAACCTCACAGGAATGCTTCAAATTGAAGTTATAATCGCCTTCAACAAGGATTATCTAAGATTAATAATTCTCCAATTCACAAATCTCCACGTTCTTTCAACTATCTTAACCAAATAAAATCGTTCACAGAATATCGCCTTGACACCTAAGTCCCACAGTTCACACAGAGATACCAACTGTCGAACCTGCCAACCAAGAAAAAAAAGAATAAAAGAAATCGAAAATTATTTGATAATGCGATTTGGTAATTCCCATCGAGATGAATGAATGAAGTAGGCATAAAAAATAAGGTCTCTTTAGTCTGGGTTCCTGGTCACTCAGGAATCAAAGGAAACGAAGAGGCCAATACACTTGCCAGAAAGGGAGCACAAACGCCACTTACTGGCCCAGAACCCTTCTGTGGCATAGGTAAACACACCTATAAGAAAGAATTTCTGGAGAAGGAAGAGACCGAAAGAGAAGCACTCTGGAGGAACCTTCCAGGAATGGACCACTCTAAAAGGTTCATTCGGAACTATGAAAGTTCAAGATCCAAAATGTATTTGGATCTCAGTAAGAACAAGTTACGTCTACTCACTGGCTTCCTCACAGGACATTGTCGCCTTAGGAAGCATATGATGAGAATGAGCTTAACAGAAACAGACGAGTGTAGATTCTGTGGTGAAGAGGAGGAGACTCCTGTTCACCTGGTTACAGAATGCCTCGCCATTGCAAACCAGCGCAAAGAATGTCTTGGACAAGAGAATTACAGGAGGAATGAGGATCTAACCTCCTTGAAGCCCTTTCAGATACTGGAGTTCATTGGAGCTCTGGAGCTGGAGGGCGAGCTGTAGGTAGCGCATTTGCGAATACGGCTCTGATGGGGGGCACAATAGACCTTGAGATCGCAGTGGAACGTAACCCCTTCCTAACAATAAATATAACTATAACTATCGAGATGTTTTACTTGTATCTACTAAATTAGGCATTCTGCAAATTCAAAATCACGGCAACGACTATAAGTCGTAAAATCATACGTAGAGGCCAAAAATCTTACTCGTGATATAAAACTAACGACAATGACAATGACTGACGCTACAGTTAACCTCACAATTCCAAAACGAAACAAACAGAAAGAACGAAGTTCGCCAATTCCAGCACGGAAATTCAGGAATATCACATTACATTAGCAAAAGACAAATATATAATGTATCCAGAGGAATGAATTCAAACATTGAAAATTAACAATGATAGCGCCAGATAGAACCTCGCAATCTTCCACAGTGCATGGCGGAAATAAACAATGATGCGAAATTATAACCGTACAGTCTCACAGAGACCTAGGAGAGTCGGGATAAGAACAATAAACAATAGATCGATATCGAAAATTATGATTCCTTATTTCGGTCGCCTTACCTGTCTATCCATAGCACTGTAGCTCTTCATCGGTTTGAGATATCGAGTTTAAATTGATTTGAAAAAGTGTCGAGAGAATTCTTCTACCGATTCATTTGATAACGTCAATAGAAACAATAATGTCTTTCATTTATTTCACTATAAATTGTATCATAAATAGGCGAATTGGGACACACAGATTTTATTACATACCACAATAAACCATATACGCTTATTCAAAATGAAGGGTATACCTTACAGCTGATGTTACTTTGATAAAAAAAATTGGGGGAATCACCTCCGATAACTCAGAAATTGAATATAATATGCTTGGATATCCCCGGACATCCCCGAGACATCCCCGGACATCCCCGGACATCCCTGAGACATCTCCGGACATCCCAGGACATCCCTGAGACATTCCCGGAAATCCCTGGACATCCCCGGACATCCCGGACACTCCCGGACATCTCTCGGACATCCCCGGACATCCCTTGGACATCCCCAATCTTGTACACCAGACATCCCCAGCGGTTTACGCCTCGATAAACAACAACAACTTACATGTGAATACAGAAGTATACCGAGTCCCAGATCTACTAGCACTTGAAAATCGAATTGTAGAAGAACCGAAATCAATTAGTGCTCCATCGACTCCAACTCCCGAAACACGCCTAGAATCCAGACAGAAGCAGAAAATAACAAAACCTTCTATTACAAGCAACCAGCAAAGACCTTCCAGTGCCCGATTACAAGAAAAGAAGATTCATAAATAATTGCAGTGATCACGTACCTATCTCAAACTTGTACCAAAACTTTTCATTCATGACCTAGTAATTTATATTTGAGTATAATAATTCAATCCACCATTTTTTTTTCCAAACGAGGAATGGATCAGTTCATTAGAGATTACAGTTATGAAGATTTCGCAACAAAATTTTTGGATAGTGCAAATAATTTCAACACGTTGAGGTTTGGAAATGATTACTTGAAAGTCTGTCAACAAAATGTACGAAGCATATCCAAAAACTTCGAAAAATTATATGTTTTTGAGCGCTCGTATAACTTACACGAGGGCTATATCATTTCGTCACGATGTCTGTATTTTTCGAATTTTGAGCCAAAAATGGTCTCAAACGACTATGTTCGACTCACTGATGACAAATCCGTCGGAAAATTCGAGTCTGTCCGTCCGTCCGTCCGCCCAGCCGGCCGTCCGTATACACGATAACTCTCGAACGGAATGTCCTAGAAACTTGAAATTTTCAGGGTAGGTTCGAATCTCGAATGCCGAGGTTGAGTTAGTTATTGGGCAAAATCCGCCTAAGGGTTCCGTAAATATGGCCGCTCAAAGTTTTGTTCTCCGGATTACTTTGAAACTACAGATTCGATCGAGACGAAATTTTGCACTCTAATGGAAAATGAGGTGTTCAAGCTACATGCAAAACTTTGTTCAGCTGGCATCACCAGAACCATAGAAACCATAGAAAATTGTAACTTTTGAACGGAAACGCCTAGGGACTTGAAATTTTCAGGATAGGTGTGGATCTCGATTGTCATGATCACTTTCATCTATGAGCAAAATTATACTAGGGGTTCCGTAAATATGGTCGTTTGAAATTTAGTTTTCTTGATAATTTACAACCTACAGATTCGATCGTGACGAAATTTTGTATATTTATAGAGAATGATATATTCATGCTACATTTCTCTAGATTGCATGACCAGAACCATAGAAACCATAGAAAATTATAACTTCCGAAGGAAAAGGCCTAGGAATTTGAAATTTTCAGAGTGGGTTTGGATCGCGAATTTCACGGTCACGTTCATCAATGAGCAAAATTAGACTAGGGGTTCCGTAAATATGGCCGTTCAAAATATTCTGTTCCTGATAATTTCGAAACTACCGATTTGATTGGAATGAAATTTTGCACCTAGCTGAGGAATGATGTATTCAAACTGCGTGCGAAATTTTGTCCAGATCGCATCACCAAGATCATAGATACCGTAGAAAATTTTAGCGAATTATCGAAAAAAAAATTGGTCACCTGAAGCACTGACTTGAAGTCTGGATTATCGCCCTAGTTTGAAAATTTGTTTGACAGCTGTCAAAAATTTCCTCAATTGGTTTCCAAAGCGGAAAATGCGAATCTACCTACAAGGTGCATGTACGAGCGCTCAAAAGCCCCTGCCTTCACGGCAGTGCTTTTCGTAATTTTTTTAAATCAATTCAAAGAACCATTCGACTGAATTATTTCAACAGAAACGTGGAAAATTCAGAACAAACATTTTTTCGATTTAGATGGATATGAGTCAGTCTATAACCGGGGAACTATAAACCAAAATGATGGCGTTATAGTTTATATAAGGAACACAAGAAAATATAAAGCAAACATCGTTCAGTTGGGCCTGTGGAAATTAATTGAAGTTTTGATCGATATGGGTGCATTAATAAAAATTGCCTCTATTTACAGGCCTGCCTATACCAACGAAAATGAATTCGTTTTGGAACTCCAAAACTACCTGGGTCAACAACGGTATAAGAAACATTACTTTGCAATAATAGGCGACATAAATATGAATCTCTTTTCAGACAATAACCTGTCTAATGATTACCTTGATATCCTCAGTGAATTCAATTTTATATCGACAGTCAATATCGGTACAAGAACACAATTGAGTAACTGCATCGACCATGTATTTGTAAGGGCTCAAGATGGCGATTCCGACAACAAAATAATGTTCTTCGTTTGTTTTGGGTAGTCACATATCCGACCATAAAGCCACTATAGTGTCTTTCAAAACAAATGAAAGTGTCCGAAATGAAAACCATCAACAGACTATCATCTCTGAACGTATTAATTATAAAAATGAAAAAGAAACTTAACACAATTAAATTGGAATTCTTTGTACGAAATGAATGACCCTGTACTTGCTAATTCATTTTTCTCAACAAAAATCACTGAAATTATAAAAGACAATACTATAACATTCAAAAGAAGCAAATTAACCAAAAAAAGATTGGAATAAAAAAGGAATTATGAATTCGATTATCAGTAGAGACCGCTTATTCAAAGAATATCAAAAGAACAAAATCAATTTGGAGCTGAAACAAAGATTCATTACTTATCGAAATGAAATCAATACATTTATAAAAATAACCAAACAAAATTATCATAGTGCTGAAATAGAACAAAGTAAAAATAATCCCAAACGGCTATGGAAAGTAATCAATTGTATGACAGGACACAAAAATAAAAATACTTTTATGAAAATTATAAAAGCACTGCCGTGAAGTCAGGAGCTTTTGAGCGCTCGTACATTCACCTTGTATGTAGATTCGCATTTTCCAGTTTTAGAAATCAATTAAAGGAATTTTAGACAGCTGTCAAAAAAATTCTCTAACTTAGGAGAAACTACAGACTTCATGTCAGTGCTTCAACTGACTAATTTTTTTTCGATAATTCGCTAGAATTTTCTACGGTATCTATGGTCTTGGTGATGCGATCTGGACAAAATTTCGCACGTAGTTTGAATACATTATTCTTCAGCTGAATGTAAAATTTCATTCCAATCCAATCAGTAGTTTCGAAATTATCAGGAAAAAAATATTTTGAACTGCCATATTTACGAAACCCCCTGTCTAATTCTGCTCATTGATGAACGTGACCTCGACATTCGCGATCCAAACCTCCCCTGGAAATTTCAAGTTCCTAGGCCGTTCCCTTCGGAAGTTATAATTTTCTATGGTTCTGGTCATGCAATCTGGACAAAATGTTGCTTCAATATATCATTCCCGATTAAAATACAGAATTTTATCTCGATCGAATCCGTAGTTTCGAAATTATCGAGAAAACAAAATTTCAAACGACCGTATTTACGGAACTCCTAGTATAATTCTGCTCATTGATGAACGTGAACTCGACATTCCAGATCCACAACTATTCTGAAAATTTCAAGTCCCTAGGCCTTTCCGTTCGAAAGTTATGATTTTCTATGGTTTCTATGGTTCTGGTTATGCGATCTGGAGAAAGGTAGCTTGAATATATCATTCTCCATAAGTAAACAAAATTTCGTCTCGATCGAATCTGTAGTTTTGAAATTATCAAGAAAACTAAATTTCAAACGACCATATTTACGGAACCCCTAATATAATTCTGCTCATATATAAACGTGATCACATTCGAGATCCACACCTATCCTGAAAATTTCAAGTCCCTTGGCGTTTCCGTTCAAAAGTTACAATTTTCTATGGTTTCTTTGGTTCTGGTCATGCGATCTGGACAAAATTTCACATGTAGCTCATTCTCCATTTGAGTGCAAAATTTAATCCCGATCAAATCTGTAGTTTCCAAGTTATCAGCAGAACAAAACTTTGAAAGGCCATATTTACGGAACCCTTGATGGGATTTGACCCATTAACGAACTCAACCGATGCATTCGTGAACTGAACACACACTGAAAATTTCAAGTCTCTAGGTTATTCCGTTCGAGAGTTATCGTGCTTACGGCACATTTTCAGTTCAAAATTCGATATATACAGACATCGTGACGAAATGATATAGCCCTCGTGTGAGTAGTACGAGCGCTCAAAAAGTGTGTTGAGGATAATACCATCACCGAAACAGATTTTGAAATGGCAGAAACATTTTTTTTTTGGACCAGAACTCGCAAAAAACATAAAAACCCCATTATAACCAACCCCATCCGTAAAAATTAATCCCAACTCCATATTCTTGTCACCTTCCACGGAAGAAGAAATATTTGACATAACAAATACTCTAAAAAATCATAAGGCGCCCTGAGTCGACTGCTCAAATCCAAAACCTTAAAAGAAATAATCAGGGAAATTCAACCCCTAATGTCATTTATCATCAACCTGTGTTTTGAAAAAGGTATTTGTCCCCCTGAACATAAAATCTCTGTCATTAAACCACTCCATAAATCGGGTAATAAACAAATTGTATCAATCTACAGGCCACTATTCTTGATCTTGCTAAGGCATTTGATACCGTAGACCATTCACAATTATTGGAGGCATTGCAAAATATGAGCTGTAGAGGGCGAGTTCACGAACTGTTTGAAAGTTCTCGAACCGCCAACAAATTGTCAAAATCAATAACAATATCAGTAATGCTAAGGAAGTGGAATGTGGAGTACCACAAGGTACCATTTTAGGTCCACTACTATTTATAATCAACATAAATAGCTTACTAAATATTAATACCAGCGGGAAAATCTGCAGTTTTGCTGATGACACTGCAGCTTTATACCGCCGACACATGGAATGATCTTGAAACGGAAAGCTGAGAATGATTTCACTAAATTTATAGACTAGACCAGGTGTTGCGAGTACAAAATTAGAGTGATAATTCTCACCCGCTTAATGATGAGCAGCACTACCTTGTGTTGCTGATTATGCACTGTTTGCAGCGTCTAAAAATGTGACTTGGCAGGGATAATAATTGCAAGGTGAATAAAGAGACCAACTGCATTCAAAAGTAAAAAACAATATATTTACATTGATCTCAAATTACTATACAGGGTGTTTCATTGGTAACTGTTCATACGTTAACCTGAGGTAGAGCTACCCTAGACGAGTCCAAAAAACCTATATGTGATAGGTCTAATCAACTTCATAGCCGAGATACAGGGTGATTTATGTATTCATCAATATTTTCAATTGCTTATAACTTTTGAACCATTCAGAATAATCGATTGATATTTGAAACGTAAAACACACTTCCATGAGTGAATCAATTCATCTTTGAATTGATCAGAAATTTCAGGTCCGTATCAGAAAAATTTGGCACTTTTCGCAAGCTGAGATTCAACACCCTGTATGAAGGAATATTGGAATTTGATTAGAATATTCGGAAAGAGCAGAAAATTTTCGGTAGGGATCAGTAGATTTCGGTGTCCCGCACGACGTTTGACCCATCAAACATTTTTTCTAAAGATTAAATTCGATAGTGAAATTTCACTTACTTAAGAATAATGTCGTACATTGAGATTGAATTCGAAAAATTTCGGGTTGGACTGATGAAATATGAATTTTTTTTCATATTCTAATGAATAATTCCAAGAATTTTTCAGAAAAATATGGATTTTGATTGAGTCATGCAAAATTAACAACAGTCAGTTAATAAATAAACAAATGAGTAAACAAGTAAAACATTTGAAAGAAATCATTAAAGTTGCTCAAAAGTGCCACTGTTTTGCTCGATGTACATTCTTGCTCTTTTCATATTACGTTTAATAGCCTTTTTGATCATTTCTGGATCACTACGGTTCTAATTGCAGGCAACTTCGATTCGTTGTAGGAGAATATCCTCACTTTCAATCTCAGACGCATTTACTGAAGAGTTCAAATAACCCTGAACGAAATAATCGATAGCATTGAAATCTGACGATCTAGGGGTCCATGCATGCGATCCACCTCTGCCTATCCACATATTTGGAAAGTTCTGATCCAGAAAGAAACCTAACAAAAGCTCTTAAATGGAGGGAGCCCCTTCATGGAAATACTTTCTTGCAATGTTCGTACCGTCGAGTAGTACAGGCAGATGATTTCGAAGGAAATCCAAATAAATATCACCAGTGAGACGTTTTGGCAGAATGTGAGGCCAAATCAATCGATCATTATAAACTCCACACCATAAATTAATTCGAAATTTGTACTGGGATTTCATGTGTCTGACTGTGTGTGGATTTTCTTCCGCCAATGAAGAGCCATATTTCCGAGGGATGGAGTCTTCAATTTGAGGAAGTTGCATCGATGGGCTAAATAAAATCCACATGCAGACTTGTTTACTCATTTGTTTAGTTATTTTTTCACCATTGAACATTTTGAATAAATTATTCAAAACCAATATTTTTCTGAAAAATTCTTGAAATTATTCATTAGAATATAAAAAAGATACAAATATTCCATCAGCCCAACACACAATTTTTCGAATTCAATCTCAATGTACGACATTATTGAGAAGAGAGTGGAATTTTACTATCGAATTAAATTTTTAGACAAAAATTTTGATGGGTCGAACGTCGTGCGGGACACCGAAATCTACTGTTGCCTATCGAAAATTTTCTGCTCTTTCCGAATTTTTTAATAAAATCTCAATATTCCTTCATACAGGGTGTTGAATCTCAGCTCGCGAAAAGGACCATATTTTTCTGATACGGACCTATATTTTCTGATCAATTCAAAGATGAATTGATTCACTCATGGAAGTGTGTTTTACGTTTCAAATATCAATCGATTATACTGGATAGTTCAAAAGTTATAAGCAATTGAAAATATTGATGAATACATAAATCACCCTGTATCTCGGCTATGAGGTTAATTAGACCTATCACATATAGGTTTTTTAGACTCGTCTAGGGTAGCTCTACCTCAGGTTAACGTATGTACATTTACCAATGAAACACCCTGTATACAAGGTCAAAAGAAATTTATCCACTTGAATTCAATTCGAGCACTTTTACAAACAAGGAACAAGATTAATGTTTGTGGTTTGAATAGGAACACCCTTTCAAACAAGAACGAGAATTTATAGAGTCTTTTAGAGTTAAAGATTGGGTTTCTTTACTTTTCTTCGGTAATTTTATAACGATTGAGTAAAACAATGGAATTTTCTGACCTTATTGTCCTGGATTAAATCATTAGAAACAGCCCTGCTTTAATTGTACAGGTCCAACAGAAAACGGCTAAACTTCGTAGATAGACCAGTCTGGTTTCCTTTGGCTGCTTCGGGAATTTTGTAGGACACAGCTACCTCTTAACACATGACGAATTGTAGAGAATGAAAAGACGAAGAAAATGAGTGCTAGTGCAATGCAATCGGTTCATCTTAACGGAGGAAAGCCGAAAAAACCGTACAAATCAGCGTTTTTTCAAAAATCCATTACTCGGTAAATTTCGAAGTTGTGACGCTGGTTTTCCGGATGAAAGTAGTGGCTAATAGTGTGCACAATCCGGACGTGGTCGGATAGATAGTTTTTGCATAATTGCTATTTGAATTATTTGAGGCACTATTTTCCGGAAGAGCTGGATGCGTCGGAAGTTGTCCGATTTACAAAACGAATTTTGAAAGTGAAAGTATAGAACTACAAAACGACAATCTCGATTTTTCGTTAAAATGTCGCAAAACAGGTGAAAAAAAATTGAGAAAAGCACTGCCGTGAAGGCAGGAGCTTTTGAGCGCTCGTACATGCACCTTGTAGGTAGATTCGCATTCTCCAGTTTTACAAACCAATTGGAAAGATTTTGACAGCTGTCAAAGAAAATTTCAAACCAACGCGAAAATCCAGACTTCACGTCAGTGCTTTGGTGTCCATTTTTTCGATAATTCGCTAGAATTTTCTACGGACGGACGGACAGACTCGAATTTTTCGACGGATTCGTCATCAGTGAGTGGAACATAGTCGATTGAGACCATTTTCGGCTCAAAATTCGAAAAATACAGACATCGTGACGAAATGATATAGCCCTCGTGTAAGTTGTACGAGCGCTCAAAAACATGACCAAAATCAGCCGAATGCTCAATTGCAGTCAAGTAGTGGGGATATAATTGTAAATATTCGCGCCCGGCCGCGGCGCTTTTCCGTTTCACCGCATCGCCCGGCTACCCCCACTAATCGTCCGGTGATATGCACTAGGCCGATTTTGGTCATGTTTCCACCCATTTATCAACATTTTTGCAACATTTTAACGAAAAATCAAGACTGCCGCTCTGTAGTATTGTACTTCTTCTTTCAAAATCCGTTTTGTAAATTAAAATCGGACATTTTCCGACGCATCCAGCTCTCCCGGAAAAAAGTGCCTGAAATAATACTAATCACAATTACGCAAAAACTATTCATCCGACAACGTCCGGGTTGTGCACACTTAAAGTACCTATCAACAACTACTTTCATTCGGAAAGCCAGAGCTACAACTTTTTAATTGGCCGTGTTATGGAGTTTTGAAAAAAGGCTGAATTTTACGGTTTTTGCGGCTTTCCTCCGGTAATGATGACCTGATTGAGTTGCACTAGCACTCATTCTCTTTGTCTTTTCATTCTCTACAATTTGTCTGTCTAAATTATCAGCACCGGTTCATTGGTTCAGATTTTACAAGAAAAAAACTAAAAAAACACCGTTTTTTCAGGTGTTTCTTCGCAATTACAAGAAAAGTAATCATATTTGCGAGTCGAAAATATATCACTAAACATCCACGGACCCAACGTACCCCTACTCGCGATTTTCTTCTACGATTTTTGTCACAGAATGACCCTTTATCTGCTCTATTGCCTGGTCTGGACTGGTTCAACCACAAACTGTTAACCATCAATTTCAAAAAAACCATGGCACTTCCACTTTCAAGCTATGTGAATGGATTATCTGAATTCGATACACTAGATATTCCATACGACAACCAAATTATTATTGAAATTAAACTGACAGATAAAATGAAATATTAAGGTGTCACAATAGATCGCCACTTGAAATGGAATATTCACATTGAACAAGTCAGTAATACGCTTCGGACAATGATATATAAATTCAAATATCCTACTCAAGTTATGAAAGTACCGCAATTGAAAATGGTTTATTTTGCACTTGTTGACTCTAGGATAAGTTACGATATATAAGGATGGGGAGGACTCGCTCCATTAAATCTGGAAAGGATCAATATACTGCAAAAAATTTGTGTGAAAATTATTTTGAAGAAGGTCCGTAACTTTTCAAGTGATGCTCTCTATGGAGAAAGCAGAATTCTTCACTCACGTCAGATCTATTTTTGAGCCCAAACATCGAGCATTTTTGAGCGCTCGTACTACTTACACGAGGGCTATATCATTTCGTCACGATGTCTGTATTTTTCGAATTTTGAGCCGAAAATGGTCTCCATCGACTTTGTGCGACTCACTGATGACGAATCCGTCGGAAAATTCGATTCTGTCCGTCCATCCGTAAGCACGATAACTCTCGAACGGAACAACCTAGAGACTTGAAATTTTCAGTGTGGGTTCAGTTCCCGAATACCTCGTTTATGGGCCAAATTCCACCAGGGGTTCCGTAAATATGGCCGTTCAAAGTTTTGTTCCCCTGATTACTTGAAAACTACAAATTCGATCGAGATGAAATTTTGCACTCAAATGGAGAATGAGGTGTTCAAGCTACATGTGAAATTTTGTCCAGATCACATGACCAGAACCATAGAAACCATAGAAAATTGTAACTTTTGAACGGAAACGCCTAGGGGCTTGAAATTTTCAGGATAGGTGTGGATCTCGAATGTCGTGATCACATTCATCTATGAGCAAAATTATACTAGGGGTTTCGTAAATATGGTCGTTTGAAATTTAGTTTTCTTAATAATTTCAAAACTACAGATTCGGTCGTGACGGAATTTTGTACACTAATGGACAATGATATATTCAAGCTACATTTCTCCAGATCACATCACCAGAACCATAGAAAATAATCACTTCCTGACGGGAAGGCCTAGGGACTTGAAATTTTCAGGATAGGTGTGGATCTGAAAAGTCGCGTTCACGTTTATCAATGAGCAGAATTATACTAGGGGTTCCGTAAATACGGTCGTTTGAAATTTTGTTTTCTTGATAATTTCGAAACTACGGATTCGATCGAGATGAAATTTTGTATTTCAATCGAGAATGATATATTAAAGCAATCTTTTGTCCAGATCGCATGACCAGAACCATAGAAACCATAGAAAATTGTAGCTTCTGAACGGAAAGGGCTAGGAACTTGATTGTTGATCGCGTCTTTATTGGTGTTGAAGATGAATATACAACTTGATGTTCATACTCTACTTGGGATCCGTACTCGTAACTTCTTTTTTAGGGGATAGCCTCCAGGCTTTGTTAGTTTTTGTACTGATGGGCATACACTTACTGTTAGTCGAGAAACCATAATGTGCTGCCACCAAACTTGTGGCCGATTCTTTATGTTCCGCACAGTTCACAAAAGTCCAACGCAGACACCCCCTTGGCTTTGCGATTTTGCGAATTTGTGCTGAACATTCTTGATATGTTTTAAAATAATATTATGATAATTGTTAACACTCTTCTTTATTGTATACACTATCTGGAGACAGCCAATTAGGCTTTGCGGTTTCCTTTTGTTTATTTGTCCGTTTATTTATGTAATTATTTTTCTGTATTGGTAAAATAAACGTTATTATTATTATTATTATACACTCACTCGGAATGACTACGTAAAGTGCCCCTCCTTCAGCAGAATTGGCAACTGTCAAAGTAGGAACATTAAATATCACCGCGTTTTTGCGAGCGCCTGTTACAGTATAGCTAAATGCAATTCTTGGATTCGTATCTTCATTATTTTCTTATCAGGTTTAGCTTTTTTCAGTTCGGCAATGATGGAATCCTTCAGAGATAATTCCCTTCTAGTGTAATGGTTTTGTCTCTCAATAATTGGGCGTTTTCAGAAAGTAATTCATTGCTACCTTCCATTTCGGGAATTAATTTGATCAGGAGATCTTGAGGTGATGATTCTGTACTAACTTGTATTTAATTTATTGTATTCTTCCGTCCTCGTTATGGAAATGATATATTCTCCTCGTGTATTGTTTCATAGGAAGGAGAAATTGAGAAATCACGATCACAGCATTTTCCAATCCGTCCAGCACAGCCAGGATGCTATACTTTGGGACATTTAATGCATTGAATGCTACTTTTAGCAATATTTCTCTCACATTGGGCACATTAACCGATATTCGCAGGTGAACCGTCTGCCATGACTTCTTTACTCGCTGAAGTCTAACACTAGAAAGCCTCATCATAGACGAAGCCATCACGTCTGACTATGACATAACACAGAAGGAAGCAGAAAAGATGCTTGAATATAAAGATTTGCAGATTGAGATACAGCGCATGTGGAAGACTAAGTGGAATCCAGCAATAATGATATTCGAATTCGAGAACGAACCTAACAGATGTTCAATTCCATTCTAGGTGGATGTGGCAAAAAATATCATCTTTTGGCAAATTTCCAACCCAATGCGTAGTTCACTCACTTTTAATTCATGTTTTATCTATTGCAGCGCTGTTTTTCACTCCAGGAGTTGATAGTTTTAGCAGAAACATGCATTAAACTGTGGGAGGCCAATCCATCAAAATCGAATGTTGCCCATAAACGTAGATATGGATTGTGCCCCTATCCACATTTTCTTCATGGCTTGGGACCTTGGAGTGTACAACCGGGCTGCAGATACTCAATTCAGGTAACTGAAGTGAATTAATTGTACTAGGTTTCTCTGGTGGCTTCGCCATGATACAAATTCTTTGTATCATGATGTATACCGGTATGGAAAATGACAAAAGGGACCTTTACACTTACGCTCCTGTCGCGCGCGGCTGGAACGCCTCGACCAAATTCGCGCGCGACGGCGCGGGCGTATAGACCAGGCAATAGAGCAGTTGAAGTGTCATTCTGTGACAAAAATCGTAGAAGAAAACCGCGAGTGGGGGGGTACGTGGGTTGGTCCGTGGATGTTTAGTGATATGTTTTCGACTCGCAAATATGATTACTTTTCTTGTAATTGCGAAGAAACACCTGAAAAACGGTGTTTTTTTGTTTTTTGCTTGTAAAATCTGAACTGATACTTTTAACGGACGAATTGTAGAAAATGGAAAGACGAAGAAAATTAGTGCTGGAGCAACTCAATCGGGTCATCATTATCGGAGGAGAGCCGGAAAAACCGTAAAAATCAGCGTTTTTTCAAAACTCCATCACTAGGCCAATTATGAAGTTGTAGCTCTGGCTTTCCGAATGAAAGTAGTGGTTAATAGGTTCTTTGAATGTGCACAACCCGGACTTCGTCGAATAAATAGTTTTTGCGTAATTGCGATACGAATTATTTTAGGCACTATTTTCCGGAAGAGCTGGATGCGTCGAAAAATGCGCTGAGGTCGGGCGCAGATATTTACATTCATACCCCCACTACTTAACTGCAATCCAGCGATCGGCTGATTTTGGTCATGTTTGCACGTCTTTTTCACCTATTTCTCAACATTTCAACAAAAAATCAAGATTGTCGTTTTGTAGCACTATACTTTTACTTTCAAAATTCGTTTTGTAAATGGAAATCGGAAAACTTCCGACGCATCCAGCTCTTCCGGAATAAAGTGCCTCAAATAGTTCAAATAGCAATAACACAAAAACTATCTATCCGACAACGTCCGGATTGTGCACACTCAAAGTACCTATTGGTAACTACTTTCATCTGGAAAACCAGCGCTACAACTTTGAAATTAGCCGTGTTATGGAGTTTTGAAAGAACGCTGATTTTTACGTTTTTTTCGGCTTTCCTCCGGTAATAATGAACCGATTGCATTGCACTAGCACTCATTTCTTTCGTATTTTCATTCTCTACAATTCGTCTGTTGTAAGTATCAGCCCCGCTATATTCGTTCAGATTTTACAAGCAAAAAACTAAAAAATTACGAAAAGCACTGCCTTGAAGGCAGGAGCTTTTGAGCTCTCGTACATGCACCTTGTAGGTAGATTCGCATTCTCCAGTTTTAGAAACCAATTGGAAAGATACAAGGATGGAAAATTTCGAACGATTCGTACATAAATTCACGATCCCGATTATGTCAAGAGTAACTAGAAGTTCTCCAGTGGTCCCCTTTTATGAATCACTGTAACATAACACTCAGCATAGTTGGAATGTTGGAATGTCTCTGTCAGCATGATTGTTGTTGGGAACTCCTGGATGTGAACGTATAACACCTCCCTCCTCAGAAGTTGCCTCAGGGGGTGAAGAAGGGTTTGCTGGGTTGTTGAATGGCCGCTGTCGGTTCTGGTCCTGCAGTTGGTTTTCTGGATTTCCAACATTCTTTCGCTTTCTTGTAACAGAACATAATAAGTACCAAAAAAAATCAATATACATATATAAAATTCCAATAAGTTCTCCATGAACTGAACTTTCAGGCTGTGTTTCCTCGATGATGGATTGAATTTCTTCTTGTCTCTTTTGAGGTTGTGGATCTGGTCCAGCGGAACCTTTTTCAAGTGGATTCTGAAGTTGGAGTAGTTGAAAAATACAGTCATCCACCTTGGTACCTTCGACTAGGTTGTTCTCCTCACAGTAAAATAGGTTTTGCATTTTCACACAAGAGGACGAGGTATACTGATACAGTTTTTCATTTGATGTCAGATAAGTGTTTTTGGTAATATTCCGGTGTTATTGATCGTTGGAATGGAATAAAGGTGATCATGAGAAAATAATTGGGAATTCATAATTGGAAAATGTAAAATGAAAACAATTCTAGATTGAATTTTGTATGCATCTACTTTGATTAATTCTTAAAAATTATGAAAATCTTCTTCATTCGCGAACATTAAATTATCTTGGGTATATTTTTTTGATATTTTCATGATTATTACGAGGCCGTGGCGCAGTGGTTTGTGCGTACGACTTCGGTGCCGGTCTCCTTGATTGGTCCCGGGTTCGAATCCTCCGGTCTGGAAAGAAATTTTCTGACATGGAGCATGGTTCCACCATTCACTGTTGGGTAAACAATTAACAGTTCGTGCCTCGGGTGGCGTAAGGACACAGTAACAAAGCCTACACAGAACACAACCGGGTCTCCTAACTCGCACAAGCTCTGAGCTTCTGAGGGGTCTCACAGAGACCTAGGATAGTCGGGATATAAACAATATACAATACAATACAATTGATTTCAATTCTCAGAAGCTCTGGGCTTCTGACGCTCTGAGCTTCTGAGGGGTCTCACAGAGACCTAGGAGAGTCGGGATATAAACAATATACAATACAATACAATACAATTCGGAAATTTTGATTATGCTGTGATGTAAAACTCCTAATTTTAACTTATAGCATTTTCGATTTCATCGATCATTGTCATGACAATATGACTGACGTTCCAATTTGATCCATAATATTTTCAATTCTAATGAAATACTTAATAAAATTATCCTCAAGATGATTGAATTTTCCATAGATTCTTTCGAACTGGGAAGTTATTGTTTTTTTGATTCTGTTGAAGTGTAGAAATAGTTTTATTAAAATTATCAATCACTTCGCCTGTTAGCGAAATTTCAGAATGGAATTTGGTAATCACTTCTTTTTGGTTCTCTTGAAGTATTTTCAGAGCTTTTTCATCATAAACTACATCGTCAGCGGCTAAAATTCCTGAGATGCTTCTGATAATTGTACCCAAGCCATTAACTAACCCTCTTCTTGTTCTCCCTTTCGGAATTAAACTATTCAATTTTTGTTTCGCAACATCAAATTGATACTCAAAAAATTTTTCCATGGTTTTCCAATTCTTTATAGTATATACTTTTCAGTTTATTTAGAAGGGATTCTTTTACAGTCAAATATTGATTTTGAAGATAATTCAGTTCAACAATGGTTCGACATCCTAAAAATGTCTGAAATAGTGGGATTTTATTTCAATTTTGGCTTTGCCCAGATAAATCGGGAGGATTTCTGGTTTCTTTTGAAGATTCGTTATATCTATTTCCTGGGCTGATACTAGATGCACTAGGAGCATCCTGTAAAAGTATTTTGAATTTAAATTTTGATTTTTCAAATTTTGCTTATGAATTATTTTAGTATCACTATGTATTTTAATTTTTGCATCAGTTAAAACATTCTCTTCCGCAAATTTTGGAGTGAGCTTATTCCTAATGTTAGACTCAACATTACGATATGCTACAGAGTTTGACTTATGATCAAGGGGTTCTTTTCATTTTCATTATGTTTTTCAATCAAATGTATTTTTCTGTTCCTCATTTCTTCATTCAACTTTCTGTAGATTTCTTCAGTGTTTTCTCTATGATTTTTACTCGGATTTTCACTGATTTTTCGTTTTGGTTTTGGTTTGACTTCGTGCATGAATTGAATTGTTTGAATTCGTGAATCCTCATTTGTTACATCTTCTGATATATCATTGCACTTAACTAAATTGAAAGCAGATTGTTTGAGAGTTTTCCTCAAAATTTCCCAAATATCGACGTAGTGTTTATCTTCCTTAAAATGTGAAGCGTATAAAATTTTTGGGCGAATATAGGTTCTGAAAAATTCTATTATCTCTTTCTCTAAATTATTGATTGATAATTGAGCGAGAATTCTTTGTTTGTTTGGAAAAATTTCTTCTACTCTAGCTTCAGCTGGAGAATGAAACACGAAATCAAAAACTGTTTGGTTGTCGAAGACGTTTAACGCTTTTTCCGAAATGGGGATCTCCTGAATTGGGTTCTCACGAGTGGAATGAATGATATTGTCATCCGATATTTCCTCGTTGATGACTTCTACGGATATTTCTTGGTTTTTTTGTGGAAAGGAATAAATTGCGATATTCATGTTACTCTCCGCGAATACGAACTTTATCATCTCAAATATTTTTCGCCAAGTCAGTTTATCAAGTCCGCTTGAAATTCTTGGTAACGATAGAACTAGATATTTGTCTCCATTCTTTTTTGAGATTAACAAGAGTTTGGAAGACCGTTTCGTATTCAAGTTTCTCGTAACTGAATTCCTTCGTTATGAGATAATAAAATCTACGGTTTTTAACATTTATTGAAGCAATTTCTCCGACTTTCTCATTTTGGGATTTTAAATTATGAACCTGACCAAATCTTTGTTTGAATGTTAAAGCAATTCCTTTATTCAAATAGATATCTTCTGAAACACAATGAGCTAGAGAGTAAAATTCTGGAGATTCAAATAGATCACCTTCCCGTTCAGTAATAAGAGAACAATCTTTTATATTATTCGATTCATGAAGTTCTGAAAATTTTTCAAATGATAATAATTGTTTCATTGTTTTGAAAATCTGAGTCACTATCGTCATTTTTATGTGCAGTTCTAATTGATTTTTCCATACCGGTATTTTCTGATTGGATATTGGTATCGATTTGAAATATTTCGGAATCATTCTCTGTTTGAATATTCTGAAAATGTTGTTCAGCAGAGTCATCTTCGAATTCAAAGTCATTTTGGTCATAATTTTCCGTGTAAAATAATTCTTCACTGATAAAATCTGGATTTCTATATCTATTCCATGGATCACTAAAGTTTAAAATGAGTGCATTTTTGATCTCTGACCAACCGTTTGCTCCATGAATGTTAACAATTTCTTCGGCACGACCATGCAGTTTATTCAGTATGACATTTAGCAGAATTATATTTTGGAAATTATTTGTATTATTCACATCAAAATATCGTGTTGAAAGTGCTTCCGAGGCCGTAATGAATCTATGGAGCTTATTTGGGCTCCCGTCAAAATCAGGAATGAAGCTTAATTCTCTAACATCGAATTTCGGAACTGAAGCCATCTCTATTTTATTTATTGTTGTTCCTTAAATTGACTTAATACTTAGTCCTGGAAGAATTCGATAAATTTAGCTCCAAATCAGAGTCGTTTTCGATGATGGAATCCGACAAGGATTCAGGAGGGTCTGACATAAAATGTAAAAAAAAAATTTAAGTATCAGTATAACAGTATAACCACTTAGCAAAAATCGCAATTTCCATTCGATGTCCTTGATGGATCCAATGGAAGGTAGGTTCAGGTCCATGTAGTTTTCTCTTCAGAACTTTCACAAGAACATCCTACCGACTGCGCCAATTACGTTTTAGTGGTGAACAACTGGGTTTTTTAAAATGAGTTTATTTAAGATTTACAAGGATGGAAAATGTCGAACGATTCGTACATAAATTCACGATCCCGATTATGTCAAGAGTAACTAGAAGTTCTCCAGTGGTCCCCTTTTATGAATCACTGTAACATAACACTCAGCATAGTTGGAATGTTGGAATGTCTCTGTCAGCATGATTGTTGTTGGGAACTCCTGGATGTGAACGTATAACACTCGCATGACCAGAACCATAGAAATCATAGAAAATTATAACCATGTAATCGAAAGGCCTAGGGACTTGAAATTTTCAGGATAGGTGTGGATCTAGAATGTTGCGGTCACGTTCATCAAAGAGCAAAATTGAACTAGGGGTTCCGTAAATATGGCCGTTTAAAATTGAAGTTTCCTTGATAATTTCAAAACTATGGATTTGATCGTGACGGAATTCTGTATTTAAATTGAGAATAATATATTTGAACTACATTTTTTCCAGATCGCATGATCAGAACCATAGAAACCATAGAAAATAATAACTTCGAACAGAATGGCCTTGGGACTTGAAATTTTCAGGATAGGTTTGGAACGCGAATTTCGTTCATCAATGAGCAAATATAGTAGGTATTCGTAAATAAGGCCGTTCAAAAAATTTTTTTCCTGATAATTTCGAAACTACTTATTGGATTGGAATAAAATTTCGCACATAGATGGAGAATAATGTATTTAAACTACGTGGAGAATTTTGTCCAGATCGCATTAACAAGACCATAGTTACCGTAGAAAATTCTAGCAAATTATCGAAAAAAAAAATGATCACCTAAAGCACTGACGTGAAGTCTGGATTTTCGCCTTAGTTCGAAATTTTCTTTGACAGCTGTCAAAATCTTTCCAATTGGGTTTCAAAACTGGATAATGCGAATGTACCTACAAGGTGGATGAACGAGCGCTAAAAAGCTCCTGACTTCACGACAGTGCTTTTCGTCATTTTTTGAAAACTGAAACAATCTTCGACACCTTCAAGCATTAGGGAAAATGGCCAGTTACCAAACATTGATTAATAAGTTTCGTGAGTGGGGAGATTATGGAGCTTATATAAGATTGGATTATCTGTGTGAAAAGACCTTAATAATCAATCGCCTTACTTCTGTTAAGATTTTTGACGACGTCCCTTACATGAACATGGCTTATCTCTTGAAAATGAAATACCAAGTCAGTGTTTTCCTGAATGTTTCGATTGAGGTGACATTGACCTGCAGTATGTCAGACATGACGGTGTATCTCCGGTATATCAGAGATGTTCGCGATGGTGGAAAAGTACGTATTTGATTCATCGGAATCAACCTCGACTGCTGAGGAGGCACTTCACCTCGTATGCAATCCCTGACCAATCCCCAAGCGGTCTTTGAGTTATTGGATGAATCGGTGATAACCTTCTCGAAATAATCAATTTTTGCTTGTTTCAAGATCCTGCGATAGTGATACGAACTTGGATTTTGAAATTCTCAGAGCCTCTGTTTGGTATTTTCTGTACATATCGCGTACCATGTTCTCTCATCTTTTTGAGTTTGACCAATTGTCCATTATTTACTTTCACTTTCTTTTCTGGAAAAGATGTTGTGAAATCGTCCACATTACAGTCCAATCCTCCATCACGCACAAATTCCCAACTGGTGCCCTGAAGTATGTTTTGCATAAGAAAGAACCCCACCTGAGAAATAGGTCTAATGGTCTTGTATACATATTTATTTTTAACATACCCTTCTGTAGCGCTCACGTGAAGACCTGTGGTCTCAGCCTGGGCGTCAAAATTTCCAAAAATATTATTAAGGCAATTTCAATCCTTGTAGGTCCAAAAATGTTTTGCTCAAAGCCATGAGCATCAGAAGATTGTTAACTGCTCTCGTCTATTTTTCTGAAATAGTATTATCATTAAAAACAAATTTTACATTGGAATCTACACAAATTATGACTCTTTCACCACGAGTGTTATAACAGTTCAACATTAAGTCGAAATTACGTATAAACAAATATACAAACTAGAGGGAGAAGAATAAATACAAATTATAATAATAGGACTCTCAGTTAGCATGACAGCGGACATCTCACAATGTATATCTATCGATATACTGCATATCTTCAAGACTATTGGACATTCATAACATCTAGAGGTCGATTTCACCAATATCATTGTCTCCCCATGTGGTGAAATAGGTCTACTGTAGGCATGTCCCACATATCATCCGTCCATAGAAAATCCTTGGGTTTCGCCAATACTCTTGAGGGTACTTCTGAGTCTGACTGTACAATAAACTCTCTAAATCGGTAATCTTATTTTTTATACTTTGCACGTTCACATGCATCAAGTTTAGACTCAAATTTGCCGTATTGGAGCAACTCAGTGAGTTGATATCGGGTATAGGTTCTATTCCCTCGTCATATTTTTCGTAAAATGGCCCCGTCAGGCCAGAAATCGCCATTTTTTGCTGTTTCCCCATTGGACGCATCGATGATGACTTTATAGGAGTTATATTTGTCTGGACTTTAGTACGTATTAGGAGAAGAAAAATATTATGTTTTTTCCAACCGCTTTTATTGGATTTTCTTTGCTGGCTCCAGTTATATTCCACCCAGCATTTTTTCTGAAAATTGTTTTATTTATCTTCCCTTTTTTAGTTGATTTGTAATTCGATATGCAGTTTGAGCCAACAATTGATTATCGTTGTATATGTAGTCGTTTTTAGTCTTTGTCTTTCTGTTTTTGTGTGAAATTCGTTTCCATTGATTGACCTTCCTTGTCACTCCCTCAGCTGTGGACTTATTCAGCGATAGAATATCTGAAACATTTGGTTCGCTGATATCACCGTTATCTGTTATCAAATTATCTGTGGGAACCGATAAAACCGGAGACTCCTCGGCGTCTGATGTTTTGTTTACTTGCTTCTTTATGTGTTTACTTTTTTGTATTGATCGACTTTCATTCCCCACTTAATTCGCTTTCATTCCTCACCTCCGGAGTTTCTAATTTATGGAATTTTTCCAAAAGATCCATGTGTTTATTGAGTATGCCAATTTCATCTTTCAATTCATGTCCTTTTGCTCCATTATAATATCACTGAGGCCTGACCTACTGTTCTTGTTGATGTTACTTGTTTCGGTGGAGATGACCTAATTGAAATCTCCAAGCTCGTCATTTCTTAAACTATAGCTGTACTAGCTGATTTCTCGGACCTAAATCCAGAATCTCGATCATTAAAGAATCTGTTTCTTTAATGATCGAGATTCTGGATTTAGGTTCTTCAATTTCAGCGTCTTTGATGTTCCACTCACATTCTTGTTTATTTCGACAACAAATAATTATTCCTTTTGAATCAACGAAGGAACCATTGATTTTAAGAACACAACTGGGGTGATATTAGAGTAACATTTTCCACATATAATGAACACTTTCACCACTTTCGAAAATTTTCTACAGGATACATCAGATACGTTGTTGGTCCGCGGCGCCATATTTACGTTGAGAGCAAACCAATAATGGAATAATCACTTCATATCTTGTTTTTATTTCCCAGGTTAAGAGAGCCGTGTCCACTGTTTCGATGAAGAGACAGACTTTTGACTGTGAACTGAGGCTACCGATTTCAAGAAGGCAGCTGTTGACGACTATCTCCCACAATGACTTGAATTCCGATCGCTTGATAGATAAATGGTTAGTTGCATGATGAAGATATGTACTCAGTTAGTGGCCCAAAGAAGAATCTTTCGTTGCAAAACTTAATCGGTCTGGGTTTGTATGTGGCTAACATTATTTTCTCGATTCTAAGGAAATGCAAGCTCGGTTAAAACCTTTGCCAACACTAGTGATATTCGTCTTTCCGCCATATTTGGCGGTAATTTTTGAGAAATACTTCGAAGACTTTCAGTGGGAGTATTATCCATTCGATCACGACCGCAGTGGTGATATAGATTATTCCGTGATGCCATCTTTTGAAGATTATGGAATGAATTGACAGTTTTTATCAAACTGACAATGAACACTGAAGGTCGTTTCGGTACGTTACGTGCATCATTTGGCCTCTTTATGTACTCATGGCGGCAATTGGTTAATACTTCGATAACACTGTTTAAAATAATCAATAGGTATAAAATCAACAACAGTGCTTCAAAAAAATTCCTAAATTCAGAAATTGCATATGTTTTTACTTCACTGAACATCTGGAAATTCTGAAAGGGTTATAATTTCTTGAAGAACTGATAATGCTTTGGCTTCAAAAAAGAAGGATTTTCCTTTTCAAAATAATTGACTCGTTGAGATGGGTACCCTCCGACGTTAACCATTTTCCATGTTTTTCGTATTATCCAAATCATCTTCAAACATTGCCATTCCGTGATAAAAGAAAACCAAGTTTGAATTACATAGGCTGAATCTCAAAACACTTGTAAATATAGTTCATAAACGCGAATACCTTACTAGGTTACAAGTTAGGGATAGATGAAGCACTGATGCAAACTAAATCTCGCTCTAACCTCAAATTATTTATTCCCTAACTATAACTATGGGTAACAGCATTCATCTATCCGAACTTTCGTGTCATAAAGCGCCATCTCACAAAATGTCATATAGCGCTGTCTCACATAGGTAACACCCATCAGCAATAATATGAGTACGAAGTGGCACTATACAAAATTGTATTTTCTGTACCTTTGCATTTGAGTACGGAACATTATGTGAGGAGCGGCAAATAATAATCCAAAGCCGTCTGTGATGTTGAAATCATTTATAAAGACCCTCTATAGTGTATAAGTTACCTCCCAGATACCTCTCAAGAAAAATATGGTACATAATGTAAAGACCGAATAAGATTGACAACGAATGGACCAACTCTGAGACGACAAGAGAATATGAAAATAGCTAAATGAAATCTGGAGATGAACTATTTACAGTAGGATACTTAGTTTTCACGAGCTGTTGTTATTGTTTTTGCAGGGGAGAAAATAGTTTACCTGTAGTACTGTTCTGGACTCCTTGTTATTGGTACCGACCCAGAACTGCCAAATATGCTTATGACGAATTGCAAGATCATCTTTCCAGTATCAAGGAATGGCGGGAAAGTAAACATAGTAGAAGTAAGTTGAAACAATATGTGAATAAACTTAATAGGCCATGGCTAATTCATTGCACCATATACAGGATGTCTGGTGAACCGTGTGAAGCATGTTTCAAAAAGAGCGCCAGTTTCTAAGGTTGAATAAAACATGATTCTATGTAGCAAATCATTGTGACCACACCAAAAATATCTCATTTGGAATCGGTTTCCAAGACTCACAAGCTTTTACTGTCAGAAAGGTATTGGATGTCATATAGCGCCAAGACCCTGAGTCGTCTATAAGCCCTCACTATACAAACCCTGCATCTTGGTCGAAAAGTATGGCTTGGCGGTTGCGCGGCAGCCGCACAGACACTTCTATGAACTTATGGTCACTGGTAGGGGAAGATTGGCACCATTCGTACACTTTTTAGAATTTGATTTTTCCAAAATTGGCTATCGAATTTATATTGCTCAATCAGTTTTTGAAACATTCTGCATACATTCCGTTACCTAGTCAAAAAGTTAGATGCCGATATCTTATCAAATAAATGAATGAATTCAATTTTTGGTAAGAGCCGTCGAATGTACGAATCTACCCCCTGTAGGGGTGCATTCGTACACGGGTAGGGGAACATTCGTACCTTAAAACAGGTTGAATAAAAAAAAATGAACCATCAAAAATTGTTTGATTGGGCTCAAAAGTAACAACCCTGTAATAAACTAAATGACAAAACTTTTGATGAACAAAAAACATATATTTAAAAAAAAAAACAATTGAAAAGCACTGCCGTATAGTCATGGGCTTTTGAGATTTGTTCATCCGACTTGTGGGTATATCCGCCAAATTTCATCTCGATCAAATCCGTAGTTTCGAATTGATCAGGAGAACAAAATTTCGAAAGGATATAGTTACGGAACCCATGGTGGAATTCTGCTCATTAACGAACTCAACTGCGGCATCTGGAACTGAACCCACACTGAAAATTCAAAGTCTCTAGGTCGTTTCGTTCGGAAGTTATCGTGCCTACGGCAAAATTCGAGAAATACATTCATCGTGACGAAATGATATAGCCCTCGTGAAAGTAAAACGAGCGCTCAAAAAACATTCAAGAGAAAAAGCACGACATGGTGCACTGCGCTAATCAATATCTAATTATTGCACATTGAACGTTGCGAAATCAACAGGAAATGTGTATGTTTAACAACCAGGTTCCTGTTTTTTTTCTCAAATACGAGACCTCTAACTCTGTTTCAGTATATTGACTCATTTCTTTTGCTACGTAATGGAAAACCGACTTTTTTTTTGCAAAACTTTACTGAAATAAAACAGTTGTTCTTAATTTGTTCGGATCTCACTGTATCATCAATTTTTTTTTTGAGCGCTCTTAGGTACTACTTACACGAGGGCTATATCATTTCGTCACGATGTCTGTATTTTTCGAATTTTGAGCCGAAAATGGTCTCAATCGACTATGTTCGACTCAGTGATGACGAATCCGTCGGAAAATTTGAGTCTGTCCGTCCGGCCGCCCGACCGTCCGTCCATCCGGCCGGCGGTAAGCACGATAACTCTCGAACGGAACAACCTAGAGACTTGAAATTCTCAGTGTAGGTTCAGTTCCCGAATGCCTCGGTTAAGTTCGTTAATGGGCCAAATTCCACCAGGGGTTCCGTAAATATCGCCGTTTAAAGTTTTGTTCCCTGATTATGAAAACTACAGATTTGATTGAGATGAAATTTTGCACTCAAATGAAGAATGAGGTGTTCAAGCTACATGTGAAATTTTGTCCAGATCGCATGACCAGAACCATAGGAACCATAGAAAATTGTAACTTTTGAACGGAAACGCCTAGGCACTTGAAATTTTCAGGATAGGTGTGGATCTCGAATGTCGTGATCACGTTCATCTATGAGCAAAATTATACTAGAGGTTCCGTAAAAACGGTCGTTTGAAATTTTGGTTTCTCGATAATTTCGAAACTACGGATTCGATGGAGATGAAATTCTGTGTTTTAATCGAGAATGATATATTAAAACAATATTTTGTCCAGATCGCATGACCAGAACCATAGAAACCATAGAAAATTCTAACTTTTGAACGGAAAGGCCTAGGAACTTGAAATTTTCAGGGTGGGTTTGGATCGCAAATTTCACGGTCACGTTCATCAATGAGCAAAATTAGACTAGGGGTTCCGTAAATATGGCCGTTCAAAATATTTTTTTCCTGATAGTTTCGAAACTACTGATCGGATTGGAATGAAATTATGCACCTAGCTCAGGAATAATGTATTCAAACTACGTGCAAAATTTTGTCCAGATCGCATCACCAAGACCATAGATACCGTGGAAAATTCTAGCGAATTATCGGAAAAAAATTGGTCACCTGAAGCACTGACATGAAGTCTGGAGTTTCGCCTAAGTTTCAGAATTTTTGTGACAGCTGTCGAAAATTTCTTCAATTGATTTCTAAAAAAGGAAAATGCGAATCTAACTACAAGGTGCATGTACGAGCGCTCGAAAGCTCCTGCCTTCACGGCAGTGCTTTTCTCAATTTTTTTGTTTATGTTATATTAATTTTCTGTGAGGAAAGCCTTCTTCTAAAACATCTTTCACTGCCAAAGACATATCTTCCTCATTAATTGATGTGGATCTAGCCTGGGGCACATTCATACGCGTACGAATGTTCCCCTGTAGTACCCGTACGAATCTGCCCCAAAGGACAAAAATGAATGATTTTTACCTACACATAACTCAAAATGAAAAAACCACAAAATTGATACACTATTATTATTATAATCGAAGTACCTTCCGATTGCACAATAATCCAATAGAATTTGACACTTCACTTAAGCATGAAACATCCGGAAACATCGATGTTATATTTACTTTGAGCATGCAAAAACACATTTTCGCCTGTCGTGTCGACCGCAGCCAACTTCGTGGACAAGTAGAGATAGCTCACTTCTACTCACACATTCAAAGCCGAAATAAATAAGCTGTTTTATCAAGTTGTAGTATCGACTGTATGAAAGTTCCCCGTGTACGAAGGGTGCCAAAATTCCCCTACTGTCATGCAATAGTTCTATGATCCAGACAGATAAAGTTATATCTTGAAGAATCAGGAGCTTGGAGCTTTATGACATATAATACATTTTTAATAGTAGAAGCGGTATAAACTTGTGAGCATCGGCAACCAATTTCACATCGAATTTTATTGGTGGGATTAAATTTTTTCAAGACCTGTCAGTTTTTTTTATTCTCTTTATGTCTTGTTCTTCGGCTATTCTTTTGTATTAATGGGAAGCTTCAACATCAGTTGGAGAAGAGAACCGAAGAACAGCAGTTGCTAATAGGAGACAAGTTGGCAATGTATTCGATATTGGTTCTGATCGAAGAGGTTTTCAAACCAAAACAAGGGAAGACAAACGACGGTCAAGAAAGAAATCTGATAAGATTTCTATAACAGGTGACAGTCAGGTGTAGTATATATGTCCTAAATAAATCCAAAGCAACTCACGAAATGGGAACAACCAAGATCCTTCAATCAGTGGCGGCGACTGAAGATGAATGGAATGCTGATTGAAAACAAGTTGTATCGAAAAGGAATGAAAACAAAAAGTTAGGAGTGATGAAATCATAAGAGGTAAAGCAAAAACTGGAGAGAAAGACAGCTTCAAGGGCACATGCGGAAAAGCCTGGTTCTATGTTGACAGAGCCTCAAATGATTCGAATCCCACTCAATTGAATAACTATTCGTTTTCTTTGTTTCCGGATGACCAATTTGGGGTAGAATGGTTACAGAAGCATTATTCGAATATGAATCAGAATAAATCTTTCAGGCTTGGATGTGCTTATTCGATATTAGATAAAATAAAAGATCCCCCGACTTGGCCAGAAAATATAATAATTAGACCCTTTCGTTTCTTTTGTGGCGCCCGGACTGGGGAAGCAGAAATTTCAATAATCGAATTGGTAGAATTTTGAATATCTTAAACTATAACATACAATCACTGCAGAATAAAATTGATCAACTGAACTTGCAAGATATTGAACATGATGTTGACATAATTTACCTTACTGAAACCTGGTTATATAAGGGTCAATTATAGTTCCTGAATCCTTATAATTATAAAATGGGGGCAAATTCTTGTAGACATATCAGCAAACATGGAGGAATATTAATAGAACCGAAAGGTAAATATAAATGTACTACTTCAGAAAAATTTACAGAGCTAGCTATCGAGGGATATGCTGAATTGGCGGGTTTATTTTTGGCAAATATTGATGCAGTCATAGTTGGGTTATACAGATCTCCAATGGGTTCACTGGACATTTTCTTTTGATCTGTCAGCTGAAGTTTCGAAATATATCACGAAAATTTTTGTGAAAAGCTGATAATTATGGTAGGGGACTTTAACATCAATTTCCTTGTAGATTCAAGGCTAACCAAGGATATTACAGACCTACTCAACTCTTATGGTTTGAATGAAGTTTTTCATGAAGCATCAGGAATGAGTGATACTACAGAAACAAGCATGAACAATATATTTTTGAATACTAACTATCAAAATTGTAAAACAATATAACTTCATTGTCTGATCAACTGGCAGAGTTCATAAGTTTGTTTGTTTCTGATGGGTCATTTGAAAATAATAAGGAAATTATCAACAGGATAACTACAACTCAAGAAGATATTTTTTCAATGAAAAATCAATTATCCGAAGTTTCTTGGGATGATTTTTTGCACGAAAAAAGTGCACAGGAAGCTTATTCGGCCTTTCATGAATACTGTATGCATATTATCGAACATCAGATACCTTTGAAAGTAAAACGAATAGGGAAAAGTAAAAACAAGGAAGTTATCTTGAGAAATGAACACATCATTGAGATGAAAAAGACTTAAGATGCGGTGGATACAATTGCTAAGGTTAAAAAGGACCCAGTTTCCTTCTCAAGTTATGAATCTTCCAAAAAAAATAAACACTGAAGAAATAAATAGAGTTGTAAGAGAAAAAAACGAGGAATACGTAAACAAAGCAGGGAATAAATTGAAAGAATTGGGGATAGCAATGAAAATCAAAATTCAAAACAAAAGAGGGGGCAAATTGAAATACGTCTTGACCCAGATACTATAAATAATCACTTCGCAAATATTGGCAGGAAAATCAATGAATAACTAGAAACTTCTCAGCAAAACTGGAACATACCTAAAAACTTGTAGGTATCCAACTAACGAGAAATCTTGTATTTCTTTAATTGTACCGCAAATGAAATCAAACGAATAATGTCATCTATTAAATCAACACAGTCATCGGATGTTTATGAAGTTGACATTGAAATTTTTAAGAGAATCAGTGATTGAATTAGTTATCCTATTTCTGTTTTAATTCATAAATGTTTGCAAGAAGGGTTTTTCCCAGATGAGTTGAAAATAGCGAAAATTATACCAGTCTATGAGAATAAAGGTGACAAAAATGATCACAATAACTACAGGCCGATTGCAATTTATCTTGCATATCGAAAATCATCAAGGAAAGAATGTCGAAATGGATGGAAAAAAAGGATTTTTGGAATGAAAACCAGCATGGGTATGGAAAAGGTCGAAATACTACTAATGCTCTAATGTATATCGCCACAAAAGTAATAGAGGCAATAGATAACGGCGATGCAGTTGAGATGCTCAATTTCGATTTCAGCAAGGCTTTCGATGTAGTATCAGATAGGATTTGGTTTGATAAGCTGATTTCATATGGTTTTAGAGGAATTGTGCTCAAATTGCTAAAGTCTCATTTGGAAAATAGATACCAGAAGGTTAATTGAAAAGGTGAGATATCCACTCAGGAAAAAATTGGGTGTGGTATTCCTCAGGGGCCAATTCAGGGGCCCATACTATTTCGATATATTCAAATGATATGAGCTTTCAGCATTTCTTTTATTGTGATGATTCCTCTTTTGTCATTGTATCAAAATTCTTGAAGAGAAAGAGCTCGCTCTGAAAGAGGTTGAAGAATGGTTTCGAAATAAACTTTTAAAATTAAATACCAGATACAGAAATGACCTTATAACACCATTACATGAAAGAAAATACACACAGAATCTCGATTTACTGGGGAATCAACAGGTTCAAGAAATTATCGACGGATGTAAGGAATCAACCAGAAAAAGAGTTTTTACAAAAAATCGAAGAACTTTTGATCGATAATGCTTTTTATTCAGTGGAAGAAATTTTAAATTATAATTTGTCTTGTTAGAGTTTTATGTTTGACTATCCATGTGAATTATTGAGGGAAATAAATTACTGTTACCATAACTATTACTTTTACTAGTAAACATAGTAGTAGGATCAATATATTAAGTAGATCCACATAGTAAATAATTCCACAAACAGGTTGTTCCACATAAAAAGTAGATCCACAAAATAAATAAATACACTGAAAGGGTAATAATACCCATTGAAGGTTTTATTATTTTTCCATTTCTATTATGGAAGTTGGTCATTTTTATTGGGAAACTGTTATATTTCATTTGAAAAGAAAGTATTATTAAGGTGTCATAATGAGGAAAACTGAAATTGGTGAATTTTTCTGTGACGTTGATACAGATACTCTCATTTCTTATGAAAACAACGAAATGAGACATGGTGAAATTATATTATTTTTTTATATTTGAAATTAAAAGTTGACAGATTGATCAGTTATATTAAACAATTGATAATAGATATGATACCATTTATGGTTTTGATTGATCAGTCATTCATTCGGTGACAAAATCGACCTATAAAAATTACGAAAAGCACTGCCGTGAAGGCAGGAGCTTTTGACGCTAGTACATGCACCTTGTAGGTATATTCGCATCTTCCAGTTTTAGAAACCAATTGGAAAGATTTTGACAGCTGTCAAAGAAAATTTCAAACTAAGGCGAAAATCCAGGTCTGTGCTTTAGGTAACCAATTTTTTTTCGATAATTCGCTAGAGTTTTCTACGGTATCTATGGTCTTGGTAATGCAAGCTGGACAAAATTTCCCGAGTAGTTTGAATACATTATTCTTCATCTATGTGCGAAATTTTATTCCAATCCAATAAATAGTTTCGAAATTATCAGGCATTGCTTATTGATGAACGTAACCGCGAAATTCGCGATCAGAACCTATCCTGATAATTTCAAGTCCCTAGGCCTTTCCGTTCGAAAGTTATGATTTTCTATTGTTCTGATCATGCGATCTGATCAAACCGATCAAATCCATAGTTTCGGAATTATCAAAAAAACTGAATATCAAACGGCTATATTTACGGAACCCCTAGTCTAATTTTGCTAATTTATGAACGTAACCGCGAAATTCGCGGTCCGAACCTATCCTGAAAATTTAAAGTCCCTAGGCCTTTCCGTTCAAAAGTTATGATTTTTTATGGTTTCTATGGTGCTGATCATGCGATCTGAAAAAAATGTAGGTCGAATATATCATTGTCAATTTAAATACAAAATTTCGTCACGATCAAATCCATAGTTTTAAAAATATCAAGAAAACTGAATTTCAAACGGCCATATTTACGGAAACCGTAGTCTAATTTTGCTCATAGATGAACCTGACCGCAACATTCGAGATCCACACCTATTCTGAAAATTTCAAGTCCCTAGACCTTTACATTACAAAGTTATAATTTTCTAGGGTTTCCAGTGTTCTGGTAATGCAAGCTGGACAAAACTTTGCATGTAGCTTGAGCCCCTAATTCTCTATCTAAGTGCAAAATTTCACTTTGATCGAATTACTAGTTTAGAAGTTATCAGAAAAACAAAATTTTGAGCGGCCATATTAACGGAACCCCAGGGCGAGTTTTGCCCAATAACGAACTCAACCGCGGCATTCGAGTTTCGAACCTACCCTGAAAATTTTAAGTTTCTAGGACATTCCGTTCGATAGTTATCGTGTATACGGACGACCAGCCGGCCGGAAGGACGGACAGACTCAAATTATTCGACGAATTATTCATCAGTGAGTCGAAATTTGTCGATTGAGACCATTTTCGGCTCAAAATTCGAAAAATACAGACATCGTGACGAAATGATATAGCCCTCGTGTAAGTAGTACGAGCGCTCGAAAATTATTCGCAAAAGCTAAGTGATGAAAGCTAGACGAATGAAACTTACGGCTCGCTCACTCCAAAAACGTCATCAGCCGAAGTTTGCTCGGGCGACAGCGGCCGAACTCAGACGATCGAATCAAACATTTGTAGCGAAAGAGCACACTAACAGGTGACACTAAAACTAGGCTTACACGGTCAATATTATTGAAGCAATATCGATATCGATCAATATATTGAACGTGTAAGGGGCATAATGAAGCAATAATATTGATGGCAATATTATTGAAAGAAATAAAATCCGTTCGATTTTTGAGCGCTCGTACTACTTACACGAGGGCTATATCATTTCGTCACGATGTCTGTATTTTTCGAATTTTGAGCCGAAAATGGTCTCAATCAACTATGTTCGACTCACTGATAACGAATCCGTCGGAAAATTCGAGTCTGTCCGTCCGTCCGGCCGTCCGTCCGTAAGCACGATAACTCTCGAACGGATCAACCTAGAGACTTGAAATTTTCAGTGTAGGTTCAGATCCCGAATGCCTCGGTTAAGTTCGTTAATGGGCCAAATTCCACCAGGGGTTCCGTAAATATGGCCGTTCAAAGTTTTGTTTCCCTGATTACTTGAAAACTACAGATTCGATCGAGATGAAATTTTGCACTCAGATGGAAAATGAGGTGATTTAGCTACATGCGAAATTTTGTCCAGATCGCATGACCAGAACCATAGAAACCATAGAAAATTGTAACTTTTGAACGGAAATGCCTAGGGACTTGAAATTTTCAGGATAGGTGTGGATCTCGAATGTCGTGATCACGTTCATCTATGAGCAACATTATACAAGGGGTTCCGTAAATACGGTCGTTTGAAATTTTGTTTTCTCGAAAAATTCGAAACTTCGGATTCGATCGAGATGAAATTTTGTATTTCAATCGAGAATGATATATTGAAGCAATATTTTGTCCAGATCGCATGACCAGAACCATAGAAACCATAGAAAATTGTAACTTTTGAACGGAAAGGCCTAGGAACTTGAAATTTTCAGGGTGGGTTTGGATCGCGAATATCGCGGTCACGTTCATCAATAAGCAAAATGAGACTAGGGGTTCCGTAAATATGGCCGTTCAAAATATTTTTTTCCAGATAGTTTCGGAACTACTGATCGGATTGGAATGAAATTATGCATCTAGCTGAGGAATAATGTATTCAAAGTACGTGCAAAATTTTGTCCAGACCACATCACCAAGACCATAGATACCGTAGAAAATTCTAGCGAATTATCGAAACAAAATTGATCAGCTGAAGCAGCGACTTGAAGTCTGGAGTTTCGCCTAAGTTTCAGAATTTTTTTGACAGCTGTCAAAAATTCCTTCAATTGGTTTCTAAAACTGGAAAATGCGAATCTACCTACAAGGTGCATGTACGAGCGCTCAAAAGCTCCTGCCTTCACGGCAGTGCTTTTCTAAATTTTTTGTAATGAATTGGAAGAATAGATGACATTTCGGTAAATGCAGAATTAATTTAAATAGACGGGAATAGAGGATTATTTCTTTTGGTCTAGTCGATACAAGAAATAATCGATATCGTGGGAACGCCTAGCAAGCCATCTGTTTAGTTTATTCGAGAGTGTTAAAATGTCGATAAGCAAACTCAAATGTTTTAGGGACCCATAAATATAAATGCCTTATCGCGCATATATTTTTCCATCTGTTTAGTTTTATTAGAGAATGTTAATATGTTGATAACCCAAACTCAAGTGTTTTAGGGACCCATAAATATAAATGCCTTATCGCGCATATATTGACCAAAAAAATGAAGCGTTGGGAGATTTATAATTCTCCCTCATCGATTCCACGAAACACTTGATTAGGGTTTAGATGGAAAAATTTCACACCATACCACCACTCTCGGAAATGCGATAGGTGATTGGTTCAGAATTTTCAGACCAATAATTGCCGATGGTTGGTTTACGAACCGCCTTAAAAAAGATGATTGAAGGGGGTGATTGGTTCAACGAAAACGAAAAAATCATTTGGAACCACCTAGAATGGTAGGGTTGAAAATTTTCGGGAGACGAAAAAAGATCGTAGAAAGGCAGTTGGTTCGGGGAACCCGGTAAAAGAAGTTGGTTCGGGGAACCCGGTAGAAGCAGTTGGTTCGGGGAACCCGGTAGAAAAAGTGGTTGTCGATCGAGGGTCGGTTGTTCGCGAGTTGGAGGGGCTCGGAAAGAGTCAGTTGTTACCGGTCTGGGACCGAAGGGGAATTGTGCGGGAGTAGAGAACTTTGGAGATTTCGTTGTTTTGAGTCGGTGACTCGCATTTAGGGCGTTTCATTTAAATTGAAAGTCGGGAAGGTGCCACGATAGGTACAGAATTTTAGGTTCACTTTTCGATTTAGAGGCAGTTGCTCGCAGGTAGAGAAATCATCAAGAATTAGTCGTACGGGGTCGGTTTTCCGGTTAGAGGCCGGTGTAGTTGGAAGTCAGGAAGGTGCCAAGATAGGTACAGAATTATAAGTTTCGGTTCGAGGCCGGTGTAGGGACTAAATTGAGGTAGTAGTCCGTTGTAGGGAAATAGCTTTAGTATTTTCAGTCGGGAGGTCTTTTTTTAGAGTCCGGATTAGGGAAAAATCTGTGATAGCTTGTGGAAGTAAGTAGTGTCGAAGATGATGTGTTTTGTAGCGCAGTGAACTCTCGGCTTTATTAAGTGCGAACAATACAGTGACAGGATTAAACCCTCCAGGGGCAGAGCATGAGAAAAGGTAATTCTAAAATTACGCATGGTTTTATTTCAGTTCTCACTAGTCCCGAGTCTTGAAATCTCCCACACAATTTTGAATTAGGTACTGTTGAAATTCAGTTTTTTAGATAATTTTTATTCTGAGATAATTAATCAAACCTTGATTTGACAGTTTTTGTGATAAATCTGTCGAGATTTATTCGTTCTGGTGAAGGTTGATATAATTTGTAAAGAATCATTTATTTTTTTTAATATATATTTAATGAAAACACATCACTGTTTCATTTATATTCACCAGTTGGGGGTTTCAGGGAAAATGCAGTAAACTCGAAGTCCTTAGTTTGCTCAAGGCTCGAATCCAAGGCCCTATCCAATTAACCGCTCGATTGGATTGGGGTTAGTATCCCACAAAAAGTTTATGGAAGATTATTTTTGTTTTTTGTTTAGAAGTATTCAGATATCGCGTCTGCGTATTACATTTTGAAGTGCCTTCAATATATTGAGGTGCTGTCAGTATTATTGACCGTATAAGGGGGTTACACAATATTGTGCAATAAAACATCAGTCGTTCTGCAGACGCTGGAGAGGGTGTTTGTTTTTGGTTTTTTTACGCCTTTTGAGATGGAAAATGATAGTGGAAAGAAGCGAAAGGAGTGTTCACAATATAGAAAAGAAGATGAAAGGAAATTTATCATGGTTGTTGCACCCATATAAGATGAAAATTTCAAATCTTCAGAGTTTATGCCAGATGCTTGAAATCTTAATGTGACTGCAAGTCGATCCGCTGGTGAAATGTCTTTCCTCATAATCGTATCCTCCTTTATTATAAAAGGTGAACCGATTGCAACTAGGTGTTGAAACAGTTGTTCTTTCATCCATTCTTAAAAAAAATTTGTAGTCATCTGGCCCACTGTTGAGTCCTCGAAGCAATTCTCCATATCCATGACTCGAACGTCTATTCAACCAGTTTTTTATCGACACTGTTCCTTGCCTCCTTTTTTTCCTCTTCTTTAGAACCAGAGCAGATGCGATTAGAAACGCTTGATCCATCCTCCTTGACTGCATAATCGAAACTGACACTTTATTGATCAAAAATATTGCTTCAATAACATTGACCGTGTAAGGCTAGCTTAAGAACAGCGGATGCCCGGAGAATTTCGGCAAGTCTCGTTGACAATCGGGATATTGACAGCCAGACTGATTTCGCGACAAAGTGGAATTTGTTAGTTGAGGCGTGTTTTCAACAGTTAGCAGTTTTGAGAGTTTTTGAGCGCTCGTACTACTTACACAACGATGTCTGTATTTTTGAATTTTTAGCCGAAAATAGTTCTGATGACGAATCCATTGAAAAATTCCAGTCTGTCCGTCTGGCCGTCCGTATACACGCTAACTTTCGAACGAGACAACCTAGAAACTTGAAATTTTCAAGGTAGGTTCGAATTTCGAATGCCGCGGTTGGGTTCGTTATGGGGCGAAATTCGCCCAGGGGTTCCGTAAATATGGCTGCTCGAAATTTTGTTCTCCTGATTACTTCGAAACTACTTATTTGATCGACGTGAAATATTGCACTAAGATGGAGAATGACGTTTTCAAACTACAATGCGAATTTTATTTAGCTCGCATGACCAGAACATAAAAACCATAGAAAATAATAACTTTCGAATGGAAAGGCCTAGGGACTCGAAAATTTTCAGGATAGGTGTGGATCTCAAATGACGCGGTCGCGTTCATCAATTAGCAGAGTTATACTAGGGGTTCCGTAAATATGGTCGTTTGAAATTTAGTTTTCTTGATCATTTCAAAACTAAGAATTCGATCGTGACGAAATTTTGTATTTTAATGGAAAATGATATATTCAAGCTACATTTTTCCCATATCGCATGACTAGAACCATAGAAACCATATAAAATTATAACTCCCGAACGGAAAGGCCTAGGGATTTTTGAGGTAGGTTCGGATCGCGAATTTCGCGATCACGTTCATCAACGAGCAAAATTAGACTAGGGGTTCCGTAAATATAGCCGTCCAAATTTTTTTTTCCTGATATTTTCGAAACTACTAATTGGATTGGAATGAAATTTCGCACATAGATGAAGAATGATGTATTAAAACTACGTGGGAAATTTTGTCGAGATCGCATTACCAAGACCATAGACACCGTAGAAAATTCTAGCAAATTATCGAAATGAAAATTGGTCAGCTTAAGTCTGGATTATGGCCTTATTTTGAACAGCTGTCAGAATCTTTCCAATTGGTTACTTAAACTGGAGAATGCGAATCTACCTGCAAGGTGGATGAACGAGCGCTCAAAAGTCGAAGTATTGTTCACTCCGTTTTTCGTTGAAATGGTAGAAAATTCCATACTGTAACGAGGATTTCTCCGCATTTTGTGCACTTCTGAAAATTTCGAAATATTAAAATAAATTTACCTTTATGTCCCTCGGGCGCCAGCTCTCCTTTTATAAATGGAAAAGTATAGCAAACCACCAGGTATCTGCTAAGCCGGAGAAAGAGTTCGGTTTATCTGCGATGGTAGCGATAATAATGACGATTTTATCTGAGGAAGAACATACATTTAATGGAAATAAAATTACAACGATCAAATTAACTAAATATAATATATTGATTCATATAAAAGAAAATGAAAAACGATTTTTAGAGCTTACACTAAGTATGGGGGTTATATACAGTCGGGAATGTCAGGAAAACTATATTTATCAATATACAACGGTGAAACAGCCAGAAAATACGGTATTGGTTGGACGGATTTTGGGTGATCTCGAGCTAAGAAAGTACGGTATGCCAGCCAGACCGGGAAAAGTTACCCACGAGGTTCAGTCTTCTGCCGAATTCTCTATTCAACGGTTAACCAAAAAAATGAACCAACGTAGTACAGTGGCCTGTTTACGGTAGAGAAAATCTAGGTACTCTACCTTATTCTCTAATGTTGCCTCTTACACTCTCTGAACACGATACATTAGTGCGGGGGGGAACATCGTCGGCTGGTCGGCATTCCGGTGAAGGTGGATTTGGCCTCCATCGTACAGTGTCTTCGGTGGGGTTCCCCACCGATTCCGGTGTCCGGGACGGTGTCAGGGTTGTGGACCTCCATTCACCGATGGGCTGCCTGTCATGTTATCTAAAAAAAAAAAACGTATGAAGCGCCTTACCTTACCACCTTACCACCTTACCTTACCACCTTACCACATATCAATGAAGCTCCTGGTGGCAGAGGTGGGTCCGGGCACTCGGAGTCGGTGACCCGCGGGTTCGGACGGTTCGTGCTTCCTTATCCTGGACGACGGTCGTATCTCCAGAGCGGGCGGTTGGGATGGATGGGACGAAGTTGATGGGGATTGCGCTGTTTCCCTACGGTCGGGACGGCATGCACATTCCCGGGACAGGTTGCCCAGAAGACCACAGCGGCTACAAAACAAAATACAGGTTCCGATGCAGCTCGCCCGCGGGTGTTCTCCTAGGCCACACTTCCAACACAGTCCGGGCTTGAAATCAAGGAATACTTGGGGGCCCATTGTTCGGACGGTCCGTACCGAGGGGAGCCAGACTCTCCTCGCGGATGTGGCTAGCGTTGGCCTTCTCATCGGTGTCGATTGGTCGTCCCTCCTGGAGTCCACCAATGCAGGGTTCGCCGGCGGTACTGCCCTGCGCCTGGCATAGTGTCGGGGGGCTGCTCGGTCGAAGGTTCCTCCAGTGTTCGGTACCAAGGGAACGGGCCTCGTGGGATCATCGGGTGACTGGCAAATAGACCACAACGGCAGGTTCTCACTAAACAAAATTTTATTCATGAACCAAACCAAAAAGCAATAATCAGCAAAACCAACAAAACACTGTCCTACGGTAATAATAAAAAAAAAAATTACGAAAAGCACTGCCGTGAAGGCAGGAGCTTTTGAGCGCTCGTACATGCACCTTGTAGGTAGATTCGCATTTTCCAGTTTTAGAAATCAATTGAAGGAATTTTTGACTGCTGTCAAAAAATTCTGAAACTTAGGCAAAACTCCAGACTTCATGTCGATGCTTCAGCTGATCAATTTTTTTCCGATAATTCGCTAGAATTTTCCACGGTATCTATGGTCCTGGTGATGCGATCTGGACAAAATTTTGCACGTAGTTTGAATACATTATTCCTGAGCTAGGTGCATAATTTCATTCCAATCCGATCAGTAATTTCGAAACTATCAGGAAAAAAATATTTTGAACGGCTATATTTACGGAACCCCTAGTCTAATTTTGCTCATTCATGAACGTGACCGTGAAATTTGCGATCCAAACCCACCCTGAAAATTTCAAGTTCCTAGGTCTTTCCGTTCAAAAGTAAGAATTTTCTATGGTTTCTATGGTTCTGGTCATGCGATCTGGACAAAATATTGCTTCAATATATCATTCTCGATTAAAATACAAAATTTCATCTCGATCGAATCCGTAGTTTCGAATTTATCGAGAATACAAAATTTCAAACGACCGTATTTACGGAACCCCTTGTATAATGTTGCTCATAGATGAACGTGATAACGACATTCAAGATCCACACCTATCCTGAAAATTTCAAGTCCCTAGGCGTTTCCGTTCAAAAGTTACAATTTTCTATGGTTTCTATGGTTCTGGTCATGCGATCTGGACAAAATTCCACATGTAGCTTAAACACCTCATTTTCCATCTGAGTGCGAAATTTCATCTCGATCAAATCTGTAGTTTTCAAGTAATCAGGGAAACAAAACTTTGAACGGCCATATTTACGGAACCCTTGGTGGAATTTGGCCCATTAACGAACTTAACCGAGCCATTCGGGAACTGAACCCACACTGAAAATTTCAAGTCTCTAGGTTGTTCCGTTCGAGAGTTATCGTGCTTACGGCCGGCCGGACGGCCGGACGGACAGACTCGAATTTTCCGACGGATTCGTCATCAGTGAGTCGAACATAGTCGATTGAGACCATTTTCGGCTCAAAATTCGAAAAATACAGACATCGTGACGAAATGATATAGCCCTCGTGTAAGTAGTACGAGCGCTCAAAAAGGACATATTATGGAGTACGCCCTTTTCCGTGGGGGTTCCTCGGGGATCCTTGGTTTCGGCGGATTGGTAAGGATCCGGCACCTGGGGCACGGCCGGAGTGCCATTTCCAGGCCCGTCGGTGGAGGGGGTGATTGCGGGGTTGTGTCCACCCTCGGTCGCTGTGGGGGCGGCTGTACCCTTGGACGTGCCGGGGTCGCCTCGTGGCAGTGCGGTGGTCGGTTGCCCTTGTGGGTGCGCGGTGGTCAGCTACCCTTGTGGGTGCGGCTTGCAGGAGCAGTGTCGGGATTGGGTACCCAACAGGCCGCACTGGCTGCAGAACAGCCTCGGTCTAGCTTTGCTGGTCGTTCGGTCGTGGCATTCCCGGCTACACCGCCAACACAGGCCAGGACGGATGGCGACGTGTGAGGCCTTTGGGGCCAGGGTCTCGGGTACCGGGGAAAGTGGAGGCCTCGCTGGCCCTCCCCAGCCTGTTTCGGAGCCGCTGAAAGGCAGTGGCGGGTCTTTGAGCCATCTGAAACAAATCGGTTATACAAACTTATCGGGGACGGTTTATGTCCTGGCTGGTACCATGTTTTTTCACCTGTGGCATAATGTTAGTTTAGATTCATGTTTCATAACGGACGGACTCGAGAACGGCCAGTACAAGATTACGAGTGGAACGGTTTCAAATCTTTCGCATCAATATTCGATAATCTCTTACCCATTGCGACCGGGGAAACTACTTTGACGACGGTATACGGTCCCGCGAATTTAGGAGCTAATTTGGCGGCGAAACTGTCGACGGCAGAATACAACGGGTTGGTACGGCGCAGAACCCTATCGCCGACCCGGAAGCGGACATCCCGACGACGGAGGTCATAGCGGTGAGCCTGCTGGTCGAAGTTTGATAGAACCTGGTGCGGACGAACTCATAGGCCTCTTGTAGATGTCGAATCTGCTCAGTGCGGTGTTTCAACCCGGTCTTGGCTCTCTCGGGTTTACTGTTGACTTTGTCCACTTCTCCGCTTTGGGGGTCCTTGAATTAACATGAGGATAACCAACAACATATTCAACTATAGAACATCATCAATCAATACACAGATGAAATGATCCCAAATTATTTTACATCTCTCTCCCTAAAGTAACAATTTGAAAATTAAATTGTTTCAGAAAAAACATCATTGTTACAAGGTAATAATTTTGTGACATGATTCAAATTTGATTCCTGTTTTTTATGAATACAGTCTATTTCAACAATAGAATCAGAAACTATTCTTCGAATACGATAAGGACCACAACGAATCTCATCCAATTTTTTCCTATTCAATTTATTGCTATTTTCTATATACACAAAATCTCCCTCTTTGAACTTAGCCACTTTTCTATTTTTGTCAATTCTAGATTTATTTTTATTATGGTATTTAATAGAATTCTGTAAAGCTATGGATCTGTCAGTTTCTAAGTTTCTTCTTTTTTGTAATTCTTCAGGTATTATGGGAGTATCTATTCCAAATAACAAATACTCGGGAGAAAATTTGTTCACTGTATGTACAGTCTTATTATATTCATCTACACATTCTTTAGCAAATGTCGACCAGGCTCTCATTTTCTTTTCCTCATTAATTTTACATCGAATTCGTTTCACCAAAGTTTGATTTAATCTTTCGTTCAAACCATTGGAGAAAGGACTATTATCTGCTGTGAATACGATTCAATATGCCTCTGTGTGAGATAATTCTTAAATTCAGTTTAATTAATACCGCTGTATTGATCCGTGAGCAATAAATCAACTTTATGTTCTGACACCTTTTCCAATAACCGAATAAAATCTAGGCTTGTCTGATTTTTCGAAGTGTGTATGAAAGCAAATCTAGTGAAATGATCTACCAATAAATGTAAATATTTCTTTGTAGACCTTCTACCCACAAAACCTCCCATTGTATCCAAGGATACAATCTGAAGGGGTTTTGTAGCCGGTCCTAACTGGGATAAAACTCCATATTTCTGTTACCTTCGAGATTTATTTTTCAAACAAGTATCATAAACCTTGCAATAATTTTCAATTATTTGATCCAAATTCTTGAAATAATGGCATGGTCCAATTTTTAAAGCTATTTGGTGACGACCAATATGACCATAGAATCTGCGAATTTATCAACTAATGACTTTCCTAATTTTTCAGATACAATAATTCTTTCTACTCCTCTCAATTGTTTATAAAATATATCTTTTCTTTTTTCTTTCTTTATTGAATCTTCAATGTTTTTTTGATCTTTCTCAATATCCTCTTTCTGAATCATATTGACAACTTTCGTAATCTCATCAAAATTACCAGAAGAGCTAAGTACTGCATTTCTAGAAAGGCAATCTGTTTTCCGATCCTGGAGAATATTTAATATCGAAATCGTATTGCGACAGATAATATACCATATCCCCCAATTCCTCATCAGTGCGTGATTTGATATTCAAATTTTCAAGAGGTTTATGATCCGAAAAAACAGTAAATCTAGAACCAATTAACCAGTATTGCCAGTACCGAATAGCCTATTTTATTGCCAGACATTCTGAATAGATGGCTTTTTTCTTTTTGAGCGCTCGTACTACTTACACGAGGGCTATATCATTTCGTCACGATGTCTGTATTTTTCGAATTTTGAGCCGAAAATGGTCTCAATCGACTATGTTCGACTCACTGATGACGAATCCGTTGGAAAATTTGAGTCTGTCCGTCCGTCCGGCCGTCCGGCCGGCCGTAAGCACGATAACTCTCGAACGGAACAACCTAGAGACTTGAAATTTTCAGTGTGGGTTCAGTTCCCGAATGCCTCGGTTGAGTTCGTAAATGGGCAAAATTCCACCAGGGGTTCCGTAAATATGGCCGTTTGAAATTTTGTTGTCCTGATTACTTGAAAACTACAGATTTGATCGAGATGAAATTTTGCACTCAAATGGAAAATGAGGTGTTCAAGCTACATGTGAAATTTCGTCCAGATCGCATGACCAGAACCATGGAAACCATAGAAAATTGTAACTTTTGAACGGAAATGCCTAGGGACTTGAAATTTTCAGGATAGGTGTGGATCTCGAATGTCGTGATCACGTTCGTCTATGAGCAACATTATACAAGGGGTTCCGTAAATACGGTCGTTTGAAATTTCGTTTTCTCGATAAATTCGGAACTACGGATTCGATCGAGATGAAATTTTGTATTTTAATCGAGAATGATGTATTGAAGCAATATTTTGTCCAGATCGCATAACCAGAACCATAGAAACCATAGAATATTGTAACTTTTGCACGGAGAGGCCTAGGAACTTGAAATTTTCAGGGTGGGTTTGGATCGCGAATATCGCGGACACGTTCATCAATGAGTAAAATAAGACTAGGGGTTCCGTGAATATGGCCGTTCAAAATATTTTTTGCTAATAGTTCCGAAAATACTGAGCGGATTGGGATGGAATTTTGCACCTAGCTGGGTAATAATGTATTCAAGCTACTTGCAAAATTTTGTCCTGATCGCATAACCAGAACCATAGAAAATTGTAACTTTTGAACGGAAACGCCTAGGGACTTGAAATTTTCAAGATAGGTGTGGATCTCGAATATCGCTATCACTTTCATCAATGAGCAAAATTACACTAGGGGTTCCGTAAATATGACCGTTCAAATGGTTTCTTTCCTGCTAATTGCACATAGATGAAGAATAATGTATTCAAACTACTTGCAGATTGCATTATCAAGACCATAAATCCGTAGAAAATTCTAGCCAAACATTATTTGTGTTGACTTATTTAAATATATGTACCTAATTTTATTTATTTACTAGATGACCCGGCAAACGTTGTTTTGCCATATCTCTCCCTTTTTTCGCAATTTCAAAATTGCTCGAGGCCTTCGGCCTCTCGTTGTTCTGGCTATTAAAAAATAAGGGTTGATCGTAGAAAGGTGAAAATTGGGGATTGTATGTATTTTTGTATGTTGTATCATAAAAACATAGAAATTAGAAATTTTGTCTAAAAAATAAAAAAAAAAATTTAGGGGTGGACTACCCCTAACATTTAGGGGGATGAAAAATAGATGTTGGCCGATTCTGATAGATACCGGATAAGCACAAAAAATTTCATCAAAATCGGTTAAGCCGTTTCGGAGGAGTATGGCAACGAACACTGTGGACACGAGAATTTTATATATTAGATTTAAAGAGGAAAAAGGGTTTTTTCGAAAAACTCATATTATTAACCATGTTGCCGAACAAATTGCACTAAAATACCAATTCCTGAAAAATATGGAGTTACGTAGTTTTCTCCAGAACATGGGGACATGAAGCATTGTCGTGAAGTTTGGAGTTTTGCCTTAGTTTGAAATTTTGTTGAAACAGTTCCCGTTCGAATCGGCCACCAGCCGCCGATGTCCCGAATTTCGACACACAAGGATAATATCAGGACTATGCACAGAGTCCAGCAAAACTCCAACACAGAGAAATCATGGTCCTAAATATCCTAAAAAACGCTGTAAATGACTCTTGCAAACAAATGGAATCTGAAGTGATTGCACACATCGATATCTAGTATACAAGTTCTCAACTGATGACCTATTCTCTCATAAATATATAATTGTCTTATGTTCATTTTGTTGCATTCACTGAACAATAATTCAGTTCTATATGTTCTATCAACCCTCATGATAATCTTCGAAATATACCTCTGAATGATCTACAAACCCTCCAGAGCATTGTCATATAAACTATTAATTCCATTTATTATTATGACTAGCATAGGGATTATTGAAAGAAATGAAAGTATCTATTTTCTACAACATTGGTTTTATTGTTAAACAAAATATATCAATAATACATTACAAATTAACAGAATTTAAATTACGCATTCCTAAACAAAATTGTTTGCGTGAACAAAGCCTTTGTAATATGTATTGAAAAGATAATATGATTTTTTGCCTATATTTATTCTCACTTGTAATCAATCTTCAACATGCTTCGATACAATTCTTTGGTTATTCATCACAGAATATAAATCTAACTATCAATGTCAATAAATCCACAGAATTGATCTCAGAGCTCTTTTGCATTGCATCAAATAATATATAGTCCATTTAAGAATTATTGACATCGAAGCAGGCCATGAACGTCCAGTCGAGGCTTTATTTCTAGTTACAAAAAAGTTACTGTTTTAATCATAGAAATAAATAAAACATAAATATAACCTAGAAAAGTGTTCAGTATACGAATTATCGAATAATTATTAATTAAGCCGGAATATTTCGACTGCAGTCTGCAGTTTAAGAATGGGACTTCAGGTTCAACATTATATATATTACGAAATGGAACCCCCAAATAGAAAACTTGAACAGGAAACTCACCACCATAATCTACACCCTCAATAGTATGAAATCAACCATATCCAACAAGATACATTGAAGCTCCTATACACAGCCAATTTTCAGTCAACCCTTTCATATGGCATTGTTTACTGGGGAAACAGTACATCGGAAAAAAATATTTAAAACACAAAAGCAAGCAATCCGAGCTATGTATAGAATGAAATATAGAGAGACTTGTAGAAGTGTTTTCAAAAGGAATAAAATCCTGACGTTAACAGCAATATATGTGCTGAAGTATGTTATCTTCCTACAAAGCCACAGTGAACTATTTGAACCGTTTCTGAACAACAACCCAACTTGGAAAATTGATCCTAATATATACTCGAGGCATTACAGGAGGAATGAGGATCTAACCTCCTTGAAGCCCACTCAGATACTGGAGTTCATTAGAGCTCTGGAGCTGGAGGGCGAGCTGTAGGTAGCGCATTTGCGAATACGGCTCTGATGGGGGGCACAATAGACCTTGAGGTCGCAGTGGAACGTAAACCCCTTCCTAACTATGAACTACTACCCGAGGCAACAATTGACACTAGCGCAGAATAATGTGAAATACATGTGCATGAAGATCTATGATGCATTACCCAAACAGTTTCATTCGATATGATATCGCACCCGTCGTAGAATAAGGAGATAACTCAAAAATTGATTTTGTTGGGAAATCGTATTTGAAGTTTTGGTTCACCGAACTTTTCATTCTATACTTTTGTGTACTTACTCACTTTAACACACTGAACATTCGTAATAACTGCAGCAATCCATTTGAACATTATAACCCTAGCACCCAATATTCAATTAATGCAATTTTTCTCATCGTGGTGGAATATTCCACTGTTTTTACAAAAAATTTGAAATGTTACCTTTTTTCACGAGCAATCTCTTATGTGGCGGAGAGGCCAACTAGAGTTATTCTGATCTTGCACTCAAGAAAAGGGATACTTCCTGAGTTCAATACCGTCACTAACACAAAATGGACCTTTTTTAAGTTGTCTCCTTAGTCTACGACGGATGCGATATATATTATTATTAAAATAAGAGAGAAACAAAAATTAAGAATCTATGTAGTACATGAAGAATTTTGACATGAAATTTTACAATTATTCAGTATACTTTTGAATTGGGAACAATATAGCATGTGTATTAGCAGAGGGAATGTGGACAGGGTACTATACAGTATAAGTATAATAAATAAACTTGAAATATCTATGAATGATACAAGGGCAAAGATAAAAATATTGAAAACTTTGTTTCCACATAGTGTAGGGTGAATTCGCCAGTAAGCCGGACAGTCCCGGTACTCGGACAAAACGGGTATTATTTGAAATAACTTGAGAGAAATCCATTTAGAATTCCCTAAATAATAACAAATCATTAGAGCCAATGTGCCTACATCTCACTGGTTAATTTTTTGTTCAGCAATTGCTACCATTTAAATGTAAAAAGCGCGCAAATTTAGTGATATGCCAGCAGTTGTCTATTGTTACGCATTGTAGATAAGCAGGTGCTATTTCAAAGGTATCTAAAATATAATTTCGTCCATTATATGAATTCGCATGTATATTATATTTATTGTGGAAGGTCAGAAGCTTCATAATAATCATTTAAAACTGTATTTTTTTTTATTTTGAAGTGATAATTAGGTGTCCGGTAACTGGAAAAGTTTTTTGGTGAAACTCCGGTATTCGGACAGGTGTCCGACTACTAGGAGTTCAAAGCTTGTTCATTTCATTTCTTTTTGGCGTGTTTGTATGACTTATCGCACATCTCTCTTTCGCATCAAATAAATTGATACTTCTTTTAAACTGTAGCTAGTGGTCGTACAGATGAACCAAATATTATATATAGATTATGGCCAGTTGAAATTCGTCCGACTACTGGACCCACGCAATTCGTTTTGTTCCAATAGTCGGCCACTACTTCTTGTTTTCGGCATTTCATGACACCAGTTATCACGTTTTTTTTTGTTTTATTTCATTTCTGACATGAATATAGAGGGAAAGCTTTGTAATTTTTGTCAATAGGAAGAGAATGACCTAAAAGAAGCGGTGCAGGCGGTGAGTAATAATGGAAAATTAAGGGAATTTGCCGGCAGTATGGTGTACCGAAGTCAACGGTGCAGGACCGTATTAAGGGGTTTTGGACGCAATCAAAGTCATCTTTTAAAAACTATTTCATCCGTTTTGAAATATTCGTATTTTCGAGTTGAACTTGGTGACGTCAAGCACCAAATAGTTTGAAATAATTTAGTCCGGTTTGAAAACAAGTTTTAGGATAGTTCGAACTGCGGTTTGTACTTGACATGGACAAATGGTTTCCGACCGCTTTCGAAAACAGTGGTATGAAGAATATTGGTTATGTTTGTTGGTTTCTTCATGGATTTGTTCATTTGTGCGTTTTGTAAAGATTTGAGTGTTAGGACGTCACCGTTTTGAAATTATGGCATTTTAGCGATATACGAATAGAAAAAATAGTTTTTGCATTCATGTTTGAATATTAATTATGTCTATAGTCTATAATCCAGAGTCAAATTTTCTTTTTATATAGGAGTAGCAATAATGTCTGCTCGAAGAAATATTGTCTGTAACGGTGGCGTAACTGGTTTCTTCATTAATTATCAATTAAGAAAAACTCCATATTTGCAATTTTTCGTCATTTTCTCGTAAATGGTTCTTCTTAGGTATAAAGGGATCTGAATAAATCCTTCATTATTTGAACCTGCTATTCCATTTTCGAGGTCATATACAGGCTGTTGCATTAAAAAAAGTGTAACTTTGGTCTACATCTTTGTTTTTGAACTGTATATATGTAAATACTTTTGAATTGTGCTCCTGATTACCCTATACACAGCGCAAAAAATTATTTTCAAAATATCTTTATCTACACCAATATGAGATCCGCGTCTGTGGTGGGCCACCCGGTAGGTAATGCCGAACCAAATTTTCATCTTGAAATCATTATTATTTTAACGAAACTGTTCCAAACAAGAGATTATTAGTAATATAGTTGTATTATTTTTATATTCAATGCTCAATAATCTTTAAAAAATTTCGGCTTTGACACATTCATTGAAGTTTAGATATCTATTAAAGTACGAAATATTTTTGAAAAATTATCTCACCAAAATACCGATCAAAAAAGGGTTAATTTTCGATTAATTATTTTCATTATTGATACCAAACAGTAATGTCTTCTTTTCTGTTATTTATTGTTACGGAGTTTGTTTTAATTTATTGCCAAATGTTATATGTCTAAATTATACCTACTATTAGAGGTAGTTATGTATATCTTCCTGTAGATACAAAATAGAGTAAGTAATATTATAATATGATCATAAATTCACGCGAAGATCATAAGAAATTCCCCAGATGTGGCCCTGTTGAAAATTAACCAATCATGAGCTGTCCGACTACTAGCGACTGTCCGGCCGACTACTGGCATAAACTGTCCGACTACCGGCGAAAATGGACTTTTTTTATTATTTCATTGAGGAAAATTCATACAGAGCTGAAGAAAGTATTTTTTGTGATTATATGTGTGGCCACATTCTCAATACCTTACCTGAAGAAAGAATTAGAGTAATGACTCTAAAACTATAGTTTCTAGAAGAATTTCAAGTTCATATTTGCTCAAACTGTCCGACCACTGGCGAACTTACCCTAGTGATTTGGATGTGTTTATTGAATAAGCTGACATAATCCTATTGATGGGCATCCTTTTGCAGGGAAGGTTTCAATATTTCAATAATCCATTTATGAAATAATTCACCATTCATAGTAATCCTTATCATTAATACCACCGTCAAGAATCAGATCACATCCAGGTAAAAATCCATCAATTGTTCCAGCATTCAAAATAGTGCACCTTCTGCCTTTACCCTTGAATATACTCTGCAAACCTAGATTATTTTCTAGTGTCCACTGACAAATTTGAATACCGTTTTTGAATATCCAAATTTCATCTAGATAAATGAATTTTACGTTTTGTTCCATGTATTCTCGGTATTTATCACAATATTGTGCTATCTTTATTATATTTTTCTGTTTATCAGTAAAAATTTTCCTTCGATCAACTTTTTGAGCGCTCGTACTACTTACACGAGGGCTATATCATTTCGTCACGATGTCTGTATTTTTCGAATTTTGAGCCGAAAATGGTCTCAATCGACTATGTTCGACTCACTGATGACGAATCCGTCGGAAAATTCGAGTCTGTCCGTCCGTCCGTCCGGCCGGCCGTCAGCACGATAACTCTCGAACGGAACAACCTAGAAACTTGAAATTTTCAGTGTGGGTTCAGTTCCCGAATGGCTCGGTTAAGTTCGTTAATGGGCCAAATCCCACCAGGGGTTCCGTAAATATGGCCGTTCAAAGTTTTGTTTCCCTGATTACTTGAAAACTACAGATTTGATCGAGATGAAATTTTGCAATCAAATGGACTATGAGGTGTTCAAGCTACATGTGGAATTTTGTCCAGATCGCATGACCAGAACTATAGAAACCATAGAAAATTGTAACTTTTGAACGGAAACGCCTAGGGACTTGAAATTTTCAGGATAGGTGTGGATCTTGAATGTCGTGATCACGTTCATCTATGAGCAACATTATACAAGGGGTTCCGTAAATACGGTCGTTTGAAATTTTGTTATCTCGATAAATTCGAAACTACGGAGTCGATCGGGATGAAATTTTGTATTTTAATCGAGAATGATATATTGAAGCAATATTTTGTCCAGATCGCATGACCAAAACCATAGAAACCATAGAAAATTCTAACTTTTGAACGGAAAAGCCTAGGAACTTGAAATTTCCAGGGTGGGTTTGGATCGCAAATTTCACGGTCACGTTCATCAATGAGCAAAATTAGACTAGGGGTTCCGTAAATATGGCCTTTTAAAATATTTTTTTCCTGATAGTTTGGAAACTACTGATCGGATTGGAATGAAATTATGCACCTAGCTCAGGAATAATGTATTCAAACTACGTGCAAAATTTTGTCCAGATCGCATCACCAAGACCATAGAAACCATGGAAACTTCTAGCGAATTATCGGAAAAAAATTGATTAGCTGAAGCACTGACATGAAGTCTGGAGTTTTGCCTAAGTTTCAGAATTTTTTTGACAGCAGTCAAAAATTCCTTCAATTTATTTCTAAAACTGGAAAATGCGAATCTACCTACAAGGTGCATGTACGAGCGCTCAAAAGCTCCTGCCTTCACGGCAGTGCTTTTCGTAATTTTTTGTATTTGTATCCAATTTTTTTTATGATATAATATAATGTTGACTTCGATAAATTGAAATCTAGGTGCTCTTTGGCCAGTTCGAAAAGGATATCTAAACTGATATATTCATTGTTTTTAACTCTAGCAAAAACAAAGTCATTCAATGTCTCTTTGAAGGAATAATCATATCGCACAGGTTTTCTTCCACTGCTAATTCCAGGCTATAATAACATGCTAATATTCTACGGACAGGGCTTGGTGAAATCTGAAAATTTAAGAGACATTGATCAATCAGAATACACTTTGAGTCGTTGAATAACCGTTTACCTGAAACACTAGCGGAAATATATGCCAAATCTTTGAAAAACTCGAAGTAACACCGTCAAACTGCCTGGCGTTCTCTTGTTAGGCGCGATGTATCCTGGTCAATTCCAGCCATTTTAATAGCATAAGACAAAAAATACTCAAATTCAGAGCAAATTTTTATAATTACATATTCACCAATATCTTCGATAAAATCATCAAAGCAGGATTTCTATGGGTAATGTTACCAATGTTAGTGTTATTTCTATACCAACCTGAATTCAGCAACCCAAAATATTACTGAATAGTCTATTACCAACTTAAATTCGATTTTTCACAGCCAACCGAGATGTCAATAATTCTTAAACGGAGTATATCTAATAACCCCTTTCAATTTAAAATTAAATTGATTTAAAATTAACAAACAAAAGATTTCTATTTACTCATTCTAAAATTTTGAAATTTTTCTTTCCCTAAAGCTTTCGTGAATAGATCAGAACAGTTATCATTTGAACAAACATAATTAAGAACAACTTGTCCTTTTGTACACAAATCTTTAATAAAGTGATATTTAATTTCGATATGTTTACTTCGTTTAGAATTTTCAAAATTTTTAGTTGAAGAAATAGCACTAAGATTGTCCATTCTTAAGGTAACTTTGTTAGATTCTCCAAACGCTGATAAAATACCTTTCAAATTTACAAGTTCCTGAGCTGCTACAGCTGCTGATATATATTCAGCCTCCATTGATGACAGGGCTACACAGCTTTGTTTTCTTGAGTGCCAAGCAACTGTGTTTCCAGCATGAAAAGCATCGAATCCAGTTATGCTTTTTCTAGTTAATTTGTCTCCACCCTAATCTGCGTCACAAATTCCTTTCAAACCAGTGTTTCCTTTTATGGAAGTTAAACCACACTCCTTTGTTGTATTCAGATATCGTGAAAATGTTTGTGCGGCCTTCCAAAGTTGCATGGTGGGTGTGTCTAGATAACGACTAAGTAATGAAACTCTAAAAGCAATATCAGGTCTACTGACCATAGCCAAATACATCAAAGAGCAAATCAGTCTTCTGTATGGAATATTTTCCATAATGGGTTATCCATCATCATTTGAAAGTTCTTCTCCATCGGAGTTGCACCGGTTCGACATTCAGTCATTCTGAATTCTCTAAGCAACCTTGAAATAATCTTCTCTTGACTCACTTTTGAACCATTTTCGATCTTTGAAATTTCCATTCCCAGAAATGAACTTACTTCATTATTGTTCTTTACCTTGAACTCTTGATACAAGTCTTTTATAAGTTTTGTTACTTTGATGTCAGGTTCGGTGATTAGTGCATCGTCATTCAAGAATGCTGTTGGTACATCTATCTGCCTCAAAGTCCAACTGTTTAGCACTTACATTGACAACAGGTCTTTCCAACTTCCTCACATAAATTTATTTTGATGAATCAGTAAGTGAACCCAGTAGGAAAAATATTTCTTATATTTTCATGTACAAATAATACCAGGTCTTCATAAATGATTGTAACATCACACCAGTCTTCGAAATAATATTATCCATTTGTTGCTGTCTATAAGTCACACTGTATTAGGTCTGAAAATTTGAATAATGTAATATTGCGCAGTTTCAAGTTATGGAAAATAATACTTACATATTGTCTGTCCTGGCTCATTTCTACAAAAAGTTGTCCTGCGATATGTCTTATACAGTCCCCATCTCCTATACTTTCAGTGGGAGAAGATTGTACTGTTATCAAATACTTGATAAATTAAATATTCTTTTTTACCAATATTATGAGTAAAGCGATGTCTGTAACAAATAACTATAATGATTATTATTTGGATGAATCGATAAACAAGAGATACCTAACCTATATAATGTATAAACAGTATAAATGTATTTTCATTGACACTTCACAGAACACAGAACAATACAACCAAAGAATTTTCTGTTCGCGGCTGTTTCGATTTCTGATAAATAAAAACAATTGATAGTTATAAAAACAATTGATAGTTACTGGAATTTATTTCTTCAGTGTAATATTTTTCAGTAGCGAAAAAGCTGTTTTTTCATGATTTGTTTGAATTAGAATTATTGTTCCATATTTAATTTAAATTAGGCTTAGTGTATATCATTACGTCGGCCTAATTCGTTAACCTGCTAAGTCCATTTCGGCATAGTTTACAGGAGAGAGAAAAAACTGAAAGAAATCTTTTCTATTTTACATGTAAAAATTCTAAAAAACCCTTTGGCTCCTATAATGGTTCTAGTTATTCTGTAAGTTTTAATTTTAGAATATCTTAAGCACAGTTCACAAAATTCAGGAAAATAATCACTTAGCAGCTTTTCGTCATGAAGTTTACATTCGATTGAGGATATAGCAGTTTTTCCGAAGACTGATTTTGCGTCGGTTTTGGTGCAATGGCGTTAAATCACTAGTCTCACAAGAATGAAATCGTGAAGACCTTCTCTGCGGTAAAAGTTGCCAGTCAGTCATCCTTATAAAAAAAAGTTAAAAAAAGTAAAACTTCTATAGCGAATGGATCCATTGCTTTCATAACGTAACACTGAATGAAAATATACCTACGCGCGTAGTTTCCTTATTTTTAGTCCATTTTTTAACATTTTTTCAGCAAACAGTAGATACAATTATTAATTTCAACTCGCTCATTCGGTCTTTTGTAAAATGTTGGCTTATTAGTTATAATAAAGGGTTGATTAAAAGTTTGTTGTTAAACCCTAATTTCAAAACATCCTGTGGAATAATTTCGTGGTCAAATTCTTTCAAAATACCAATTTAGGTTAAGAACCATTCATTTTCAACATTTTGTTTTTTGGTTCATGTCTTCAGGTGCACCAAGTTGATTTTCAAGAGGGAAATGAATTCCGAAAAACAGTTTACCCAATATTAAGAAAAAAAAATCTTTCTCCGTTCCTCCATACTCTTTTCCATCCATCTGGAGAATGTGAATCTGGATTCGTCAGTGAAAAGAACATTGCTTCGTTGCCGTAAGTCCAATGTAAATGTTCAGTAAAGCTACTCGATGACGCTGAAGTAATTTGGGTCCAGTAACTGGTCTGCAAGCTTCGACTACTCTTTTGACGGTAGAGGAACATGAAGAATTCTTGCAACATATTCATAATAACGTTCATCTTCAACAAGAGCAACAGCCTTTGTGCAATTTTCCTCCCCCACTTCACCTCTTCAAAAAATCACAATTCTTGAAGCAAACCGTTAATGACAAGTTCATTTCGTTCTTGAAAATGAACTAGAGCACTCAAAGGCATGAATAAAAAAAAAAAATGTTGGAAAGGAATAGTTCTCAACAAAAATTGGTATTTTGAAAGAATTTGACCACGAAATTATTCCACACGATGTTTCAAAATCAGGGTACAACAACAAACTTCTAATTAACACTGTATAATGACTTATAAGCCAGCTTTTAACAAAAGAATGAATGACCAAGATGAAATTATTAAATTTGTCCACAGTTTGCTGAAAAAATTTGAAAATTGGGTTAAAAATAAAGAAACAACGAGACCTCAAATTTCACAAAAAAATATTAACTTGTTGTTTTTTTTCTTGCACGGGAGTGTATATCCTAAATTATAGAACAAAAGAGACTTGACTTGTCTATAATTTTGGCCTTCACTAACACTATGCAAATGAAAACTCGATCAAAACATTGTCTAACTTCGAGCGTCAGTACAAAACTGAGTCCCCAATGGGATTTAGCAGGTTTTCCATGTGTAGATTTGCTATTGAGTACAAAGCAATTTTTCGTGCACGGCTTTTTTACCACATTGAATACTGATATCGACCTATTTCTTATGCCATAAGGTAGGTAATCGTCTGAACTTTCTGATTAGCTCAAAAAGTAAAATTGACCGAAAAATGGACTTAGCAGGTTAACGAATTAGGCCGACGATTAGTTTTTTATTTAGTTTGGTGGTCAGTTATAGGTGTTATTGGTAAGTCGCTAATATGTATCTATTTTTGAGCGCTCGTACTACTTACACGAGGGCTATATCATTTCGTCACGATGTCTGTATTTTTCGAATTTTGAGCCGAAAACGGTCTCAAACGACTATGTTCGACTCACTGATGACGAATCCGTCGAAAAATTCGAGTCTGTCCGTCCGTCCGTCCGGCCGGCCGTATACACGATAACTCTCGAACGGAATGTCCTAGAAACTTGAAATTTTCAGGGTAGGTTCGAATCTCAAATGCCGCGGTTAAGTTTTTTATTGGGCAAAATTCGCCGAGTGGTTCCGTGAATATGGCCGCTCAAAATTTTGTTTTCCTGATTACGCTGAAACTACAGATTCGATCGCGATGAAATTTTGCACTCTGAAAGAAAATGAGGTTTTCAAGCTACATGCGAAATTTTGTTCAGATCGCATCACCAGAACCATAGAAACCATAGAAAATTGTAACTTTTGAACGGAAATGCCTAGGGACTTGAAATTTTCAGGATAGGTGTGGATCTCGACTGTCGTGATCACTTTCATCTATGAGCAAAATTTTACTAGAGGTTCCGTAAATATGGTCGTTTGAAATTTAGTTTTCTCGATAATTTCCAAACTAGTGGTTCGATGGTGACGAAATTCTGTATGCTAATGGAGAATGATATATTCAAGCTACATTTCTCTAGATCGCATGACCAGAACCATAGAAACCATAGAAAATCATAACTTTCGAACGGAAAGGCCTAGGAACTTTTCAGGATAGGTGTAGACCTGAAATGTGGCGTTCACGTTCATCAATGAGCAGAATTATAATAGGGGTTCCGTAAATACGGTCGTTTGAAATTTTGTTTTCTCGATAATTTCGAAACTACGGATTCGATCGAGATAAAATTTTGTATTTTGAACGAGAATGATATACTAAAGCAACATTTTGTCCAGATCGCATGACCAGAACCATAGAAACCATAGAAAGTTATAACTTCCGGCGGGGAAGGCCAAGGAACTTGACATTTTCAGGGTGGGTTTGGATCGCGAATTTCACGGTCACGTTCATCAATGAGCAAAACTAGACTAGAGGTTCCGTAAATATGGCCGTTCAAAATATTTTTTCCTGATAGTTTCGAAACTTCTGATCGGATTAAATTTAAATCATGCACCTAGCTGAGGAATAATGTATTCAAACTACGTGCAAAATTTTGTCCAGATCGCATCACCAAGACCATAGATACCGTAGAAAATTCTAGCGAATTATCGCAACAAAATTGATCAGTTGAAGCACTGACATGAATTCTGGAGTTTCGCCTTAGTTTCAGACTTTTTTTGACAGCTGTCAAAAATTCCTTCAATCGATTTCTAAAACTGGAAAATGCGAATCTACCTACCAGGTGCATGTACGAGCGCTCAAAAGCTCCTGCCTTCACGGCAGTGCTTTTCTAAATTTTTTGACTTGTATTTAACTTCTTCGAGAAATAAGCTACTGGCAGATACTCCCCATTTTCTTGTTTTCGTTTTAATACTGCCCCAATTCCTTCTATACTAGCATCTGTGTAAATAAATATGGGTAAGTTTTTATCAAAAATTGTTAATATTGGCGCAGAACATAAATAATTTTTCATTTCTCGAAAAGCTTTTTCGCAATGATCGTTCCATACAAAAAGTGAATCCTTTTTCAGCAAGCTATGTAGAGGCTCTAATATTTCAGCACTATTCTTTATGTATTTGTGGTAAAAATTAATTTTTCCTAAAAATTGGCGTACTTTCTTTTTCGTTTTTGGTGTTGGAAATTCTTGAATAGACACTAAATTATCTTTCATAGGCATTACCTGATTGTTTTTGATTAAATGACCTGAATATTTGATCGAGTATTTAGCAAAATCGCACTTCAGAAGTATGAGTCGAAAGCCTTCATCATAAATTGCTTGCAATAGCTTTTCTAAATGAACCAAATGTTCCTCAAATATTTCGGAGAAAATCAGAATATCGTCTATAAAATTTATACGAAATGAATGTAAATTATTTTTTCTTATGATATTATTCAAGATTCGTTGAAAAATGGCAGGAGAAATTTTCAGCCCAAAGGGTGAACACTCCACTGCCAATGTCCTTGTTGCGTAACAAAAGCAGTCTACTCGTATCTTTCTCTCTGACAGGGAATGACCAGAATGCAGAGTTAATATCTAATGCTGTGAACCAATGACAGTTTCCTGTTTTGTGAATTATATCATCTATAAGAGGAAATGGTTGTGCCTCAGGTACTACCAGCTTATTGAGTTCCCTAAAATCACACATAGACGTGTTTTTTTCCATCTCCTCTCTTAAATGCTAAAGTTACTGGCGCCGCAAATGGCGAACTAGATTCCTCAATCAGATCTCCTTTCAATAATTCAGCTACTTGATGTTCAATTTCTAATTGATCTGGGCCGGAGCACCTGTAGGGTTTTTTTGAAATATATTTATTCTGCAATAATTTTATCTGAGCTTCATGATTCTGAACTCTGCCGATATCATATTTATATCTTGCGAAAATTGAGTCATATTTCTTCATCAATTCAAGTATTAATATTTGATTGTTTTTCTCTAAATGATCTAGATTTGCTTCAAATTTTGAAATATTTATATTTCCATTGAAATTGACCATAAAACCGAAATCTTCTGAATTTTCTTTATCCCCATAAATTTTAGAAAACTGTTCTTCAGCTTTTTGGAACACTTCCAAATCTTCTCCTTGTATAAGTTTGAATTTCCTTATGGAAACAATCAACAACAATCATAACAAAAATTATTGTTATCTACTACAAAAGCTTAGATAGTATCCTTTATATTTCCAATTTTTGAGTTTATCTTGACTATACTATTAATTAAGTGTACACCACCGATAGTTCTGAATATACTTATATTTTTAAAAGTCGTTTGATTAATCTCATTTACAATTTTTTATTTATGAGAGTTATATTTAAACCTGTATCATAAATGGCTGAAACAGTTTTCTTATGTTCTACTAGTACATTCAGTTTTATCAGTGATGTGAGATCTAGTTTTTGAGCGCTCGTACTACTTACACGAGGGCTATATCATTTCGTCACGATGTCTGTATTTTTCGAATTTTGAGCCGAAAATGGTCTCATTCGACTATGTTCGACTGATGACGAATCCGTCGGAAAATTTGAGTCTGTCCGTCCGTCCGTCCGCCCGACCGACCGGCCGTCCGTAAGCACGATAACTCTCGAACAGAACAACCTAGAGACTTGAAATTTTCAGTGTGGGTTCAGTTCCCGAATGCCTCGGTCAAGTTCGTTAATGGGCCAAATTCCACCAGGGGTTCCGTAAATATGGCCGTTCGAAGTTTTGTTCACCTCATTACTTGAAAACTACAGATTTGATCGGGATGAAATTTTGCATTCAAATGGAAAATAAAATTTTCAAGCTACATGTGGAATTTTGTCCAGATCGCATGACCAGAACCATAGAAACCATAGAAAATTGTAACTTTTGAATGGAAACGCCTAGGGACTTGAAATTTTCAGGATAGATGTGGATCTCGAATGTCGTGACCACGTTCATCTATGAGCAACATTATACAAGGGGTTCCGTAAATACGGTCGTTTGAAATTTTGTTTTCTCGATAAATTCGAAACTGCGGATTCGATCGAGATGAAATTTTGTATTTTAATCGAGAATGATATATTGAAGCAATATTCTGTCCAGATCGCATGACCAGAACCATAGAAACCATAGAAAATTGTAACTTTTGAACGGAAAGGCCTAGGAACTCGAAATTTTCAGGGTGGGTTTGGACCGCGAATATCGCGGTCACGTTCATCAATGAGCAAAATAAGACTACGGGTTCCGTAAATATGGCTGTTCAAAATATTTTTTTCCTGATAGTTTCGAAACTACTAAATTATGCACCTAGCTGAGGAATAATGTATTCAAACTACGTGCAAAATTTTGTCCAGATCGCATCACTTAGACCATAGATACCGTAGAAAATTCTTGCGAATTATCGAAAAAAGCTGAAGCACTGACATGAAGTCTGGAGTTTCGCCTAAGTTTCA